>JAKOGI010001152.1:0-299331 GCA_029747015.1 Carnegiea gigantea
CCTCATAGGCTGTGGTAGACACTACATTGAGGTTTTGAAGATAAAGAGGTCCACTACTGAAAAGAAGAGCAAGAAAATAACAAGAGGGGATCTATTTCACCAAGTAAATAAATAAACAAACAAAAATGGGACCTCAAATCATAAGATGAGGCGGCAGAAGAGCGGGAAGATCCACTCCAAATTTGATCAGAGTGCGTGGCGCCAGGGAGGACCACGTACAGAGAAGACGAAGGGTACGTGGATGTCGTTTAATTGCCTCTCGCTCTCGCTCTTTCTCACTCACTCACCCACTCGCTCGCTCATAGGAATGTATGTCATTCGACCCAACTTGGACTGAACCAAAGATCGCGTTAGATCAACCAGTTTAGGGCGACTGCATTCCATGTGATTCTCAATCCAAAAAACTCCTTTATTTGATATTCGGTCCAGTCCACCAGGACCACCAGTTTGGACCAAGAATTGATTATTTTTTTAAAAGAAAATAAAATAAAATAAAATTTGTTGTGAGTTTGAGATTTTCTATTGATTTTTTGGTCTAAGAATAATATCAATGTCAACTAATGTTCTTTAAAATTAGTAAATAAAACCGACAGTAGCATGATTTTGGCTAAAATTAATTGAGCCAATAAACTTTGCTCTAACCGCATTTGAAAATAAATTCGGTCAGTCCCGATCCGGTCCGAATTTTTTTGGTCCGGTCCCGGTCCTATGCGGTCCTTGGTCCGTGCTTTTTCCCTCGGTGGGTCTTCAGTCCAACTCGGTCTGATCTGGTTTGATTTTAGACCAATGAACACCTCTACTCATTTATTAGTCCACTCAAAACCTATCGCAAGTCGCAAGTGCTTTGAATTGAACCCTCTGGTAATTAGATGTTGTATTTTTTCAAATGTCTGTTTTGTTTTCTTTCTTTCATTTCGTGTACAATCCACAGGCTAATGTGGATTTACAAGTAATTAAAATTATTACTGCACTATTGTTTAAATTTTGGTTTTGAAATAGAGGTGCACAATGGGTTGGGCACCTATTAGGTTAAGCATGCCGGTTTATTTAAAAGACATAGATTCAAAGGTTAATGATAGTAGAGATGAGGATAGTCAAATGAATGTGTGGCTATACAAGGGTAAATACTATTAGGAATAAAGTAATTAGAGATATAGTTAAAATGGGTCTCATCGATGACAAGATGAGATAAACTAGACTCGGATGATCTGGTCATGTCAAGAGAAGGAGTATGGATGCTCCAATGATGAGATGTGAAAGAATTACCATCCTCGAAGTTGGAAGAAGTAGTGGACGACCAAAGAACAATTTAGACAAGGTGATTAGAGAATACTTGAAAGTTGTAGGGTTGACGGATGACATGACTCAAGATAGGAGACTATGGAGGAATAGGATTAAGGTCTTAGATTAGAGATAGATGGTCCGGTAGATGTCATTCGGTTGCAGAAGAATACGTTTGGTTGTGGTGTGTTTATGGATTTTTTTTCTTTTTTTTTTTCCGTACGTCGTGCTTGTATGCAGGTAGTGCATACGTATGGGAAGAGATATTTTTTTCCTACGTAAGTTTGTCAAGATATAGTACTTTCATCTGCTATGTTGTATTTATATTTTACGTAGTTGCTGTCATCTATTTTATTAGTATTTCTTATTTCATTCCCTAATACTTATATTTAATTTTTTCTATAAAATATTTTCAGAAAATCTCTTTTTATGGGTTTTTTGGAATAAGTCTCTCTACGGGTAGAGATGCTTATAAAGGTAAGGTTGCTTACATTTGGATCTTTCCACACCCTACGAAAGCAGAATCTACACTGAGAGGTGGTGTAGTTGTTGGTGGTGGTGAATGACTCATTCATTTTTCAACCTACTTGTCACACTAATTTGTATGTTGTAGTTAGTTATGCTTATTACCACACTTGATGCATAAAAATAATTATGATTCAAAGTTTTTTTGTGCAAATTTGTTCCATTTTAAAATAATCAAAAGTGGATTGGTCCATTCCATTTATTTACATAAAAGGTCCAATCCGACCCAAATTGTTAATAGGCTGTCTATGACCTAACCCGACCCATTATATAAATGGGCCGATCCTAATCCGATCAAATCCATGACCCTTCCCTATTTTGAAGCCTATGTAACTTGATTGCTTTGTCTCTATTTTCACGCACACCCACAAATATATGTATATATAGTTAAAAAAAAAAATTTCTAAAATATGTAGCCAACTGAGAATTTCTTAAAGAGTAATAAAGTTTGAAATTTAGCATTTGCAAAAATTACGTTTTGTAGTATGAAAAATTAACAATTAAGGTTTATAATTAGATATCAAATTCTAACAAGTATACTTGAATTAAATTGTATATAGTTTATCTATCAAAAATTTATAATTGTGGTCTATTGAAGATTTGACTAATTTATATGGACGTGGCCATCCTCCCAAAAAAAAAAAAAAAAAAACGTTGTCGGATTATAGTACTACCCTCACTCTATAAGATAAGATAGATTCATCATCAACATGGTTTCCTTGTTTTTTTTTGGGGGGGGGGGGGGGAGGAAGTACTAGGTCTTAGATTGAGATGTACAAAAGCCATTTTTGACCTTTAAATTAAAATGGATAATTCAATTAAAACCCAAATTACAAGGTGGGAGCTCTTTCAGCATTGCCAGCAATGACAGTGAGCAAGTTGTTGCCAAATGGGTCACTGAGGTGGGCCGCCAGGTTCTCAACCGGGCCTTGGCCAGTCACATAGGCCTGTAGGAAAAAGCCCAACATTGCAAACATTGCAAGCCTTCCATTCTTGATCTCCTTCACCTTCAATATGGCTGCCTGGTCTGGGTCGTTTGCCAACCCCAATGGGTCAAATGGCCCTCCTGGGTGGAGATTGTCCTCCAAGTTCTGCCTCATTTATAAAACACAAATCAATAATTATTCAATGCAATTTCTTGCGATTTAGTTCCTTCGCTACTCACTTTGATGCAAATTATTACATAATTACAATACTATTTTGCAAAACAGTATCGAAGATACAACTTTAAAAAAAAAAGTTATCCAACCTCCTATTTTCATCGATTTTCATGTCCAATTAACACGTCAAACAAAATACTTATAATAAAGACTATTAAAATTCTAAAGAAGTGCATCAATAAAAATGTATCTTGATACCAATACAAGTTGGTTTAAGTGGTTTGACATTTATTCTCTTTAACCAAGGTCTTGAGTTCGAACCTTGTGAACGGAGAAAATATGTAATAGTAGTGACTCGACTTCAGTGAAATACAATATCCAAGACCTAGGGGAAAAAAAAAAGTATCTTAACCTCGCACATTTAGAATTTTTGCGTAACTAAATTAATAGGGGTTTGATAATTAATTGCTAGTCAATCATAATCATGATAGCAAATACATGTTTTCCCTTACCTAATAGTAATGGTTGCCAAGCATGTACTACACTTAACCAAGTTCAGTCACTAATAACCAGACCGTTATGCAAAATCATCTCATCAAATCTTTTAAAAAAAAAAAAAAAGGGTCGGACATACCAAGCCATTGATGATACGGTAGTACTCAGCACCACCAACAAGAACAATCTCAGCAATAACAGCAGCAATCAGATTGATGGGGATGTTCTTTCCGAAGTAGTTCAAGGTGTTCCCATCCAACAACAGTGCACCGGTCTACATTATATCCATGCCCATCAACTAATTACTTCTATATTTTCCATCAATTTAACTCAATTACATCGAAAAGTAAAAAAAGAAAAAGAAAAGCAGACCTTGAACCAAACAGCTTCAGGGCCGCAGTTAGCACCGAACTTGTTGAAGGCCTCAGGGATGACGAACCCAGCTGCTCCAAGCATTGCCCATCTTGCATGGATCAGCTCGTATGCTCGGTATCTGCATAATATATATCCAACAATTGCAATCAAATTAAATTAATTTTTCTTGATTAATCGAGTTCCAAAATTGATATATAATCCATTCAATTTATTTGAAGAAAAGCTCTAATTTCGCCTTACTTGGCCAAGTCCTCTGGCTTCTTGCCCAGACCAAATGGATCGTAACCATAGCTGCATAAATAGGGCAAACATGTCAACTACTACATTCTTGGGTTTAACAAAAGGAATGAAGACCAATGCATCATATAGAAAATACGTCATCATATATGTATTTGTTCAAAGACAAACTCAACCAAAATTTTAATTAAGGTAATATTTGAATGCCTAGGTTTTAATTTTATAGTCTAATAAGCCCCCTCACGCGAATACCCTTGAAGCGTTGCTACTGCAAAGGTTTCCACACCTTACGCAATGAATTAATATGAGGGATGCTAATATTCGAACTTGAGGTATCTCAGTTAGAAAAGCTCTGATACCACGTTCAAATATTAACTCAATCAAAAGTTCAAACTAACGGTTGAAAGTTTAGGAATCGCTCAATGTATGTATTGATATGTGGTACACAAATAGGTTGGATTTCATGTACAACATGCAAATGTTGTAATTTAGATCATTTTACAGATTTAGGTCATATGCCACAATATTTTACGCCAATTTTTCACTGTTTAATTAGCCTATCTATTTACACGAGTACTTATGCTAATAAAATTATAGAAAAATTAAAAAAAAAGGGTGTGCGAGTCTTACTCTCCGGGGACTTCGCCCGTGAGGTACGCGGGGATTTCAGAGCGGTCCAAAAGGCCCTCAGGCAAGAAGATCCGACGGTCAGGGCCGTACCACTTGGCAAGCTCCTCATTGGCTGGGGAAACAGAGGCAGTCTTAGCCTTAGGGGCAGTGGAAGCAGCCTTCTTTTTACCAAAAAGGGCCACTATTTTGAAAGCACCAGCACTAGACCGAGCACTAACTCCAGGGGCAGAAGTAGCATTTCTCAAGTTGAGTGGGGTTCCCAACATCTCCGACTTGCCTAGGCAGGGCGCCGCCGTCGCTGCCGCCAAGGACGCCATCACTTCCGCCGCTAGTGGTGGTGGTTACTGTTGAGGATGATGAAAAAAAAAAGATTGATTGATCTGCGGAGGTGAAGTGTGGGGGGTTACGAGGCTGAGCTAAATGCTTGATTTGGTGGATATGGGGGTGCCACGTAGGACTCCCAGCCTTGGGTTATGATTGGTGGGAAAATCTATTACTTTCATGTGATAGGCCAGGTCTGATTACATGTCAGATAATGAGGAGATGACGTGGCAGTTTTGAGGATGATATGAGGAGTCGAGGATAGCAGGTGGTCTGTGATCCCTTTATTTTGCTACTTTTGGATAAGGGCTCTTATCTCAGTTCTCTCTCAGGAGATAGTGAATTCAAGAATATTTGATGTAATAACTTGAGAGTAACCCATGCAATCCAATTGTTTGGCTTAGATTTGACTTCGAGTAATCTCGGAGTAAGTTATCTTGATCTGATAAGATTTTAATTTGCTCCTGATTTATGACATATCTTAACTTGCGATTTGAGTCATCGTAAATTTGTTTATAAATATAAAGTTGTCACAATTTCGTAGGATTTTAGTTCATTTTTTGTTTAGAACAGATCATTTACTTTGAATTCAAATGTTTGGTCCAACAAATTCGTATTTTCAATTCAAACATTTGATCCGATAAATTAGTTTGCTTCGTTCACATTTAAGGGCACCCATTTGCAGACTTTTATTTTCAAAGACATGGGCTTGATTAAGTGGGTCATGATCCCAAGATGCTGTGAAAATAATCGCACAGGTCGTTTGTTTGGTCTACTGAAGGCATTGAAAGTTCAGTAGCAAAGGTTTGTCATGGGCCAATTCCAGGATAGTGATTGCAGAATTTAGCCCAGAAATCATATCACCCACAGCTCGAGTTACTATATATAGGAATTTATTTAATCTTTTAAAACACACCCCTTTTCTCCATGGTTGTACCCTCCCAAAACAATAATGATAATAACTTCCCTCTCCCGAAACGTGTCGTAACATCGATTTATAGCTCCGGATCTACGATGTAAGTGTTGAATACAGTGTCCCATTCATTTTCTATTCCTCAATCTAATGATGGATCGTGAGGATTACAGAATGCAGATGTGAAGCAAAGCACATGCAATTGAGGTTTTTTTTTTTAAAAAAAAATATTGTAAGGCTGCAATTGTTTGGCAAAGCCTATATGATAATGAACATTATGATGAGGTAGTTGATCAAGCATATAGAGATAAGAATAAGATGCAACTCTTTCCTCTCAGGGTCCAATCTTGTTTTGTTGGGTTAGGCTTTTCAAAAAGTAGTTATAGGGTGATGCTCCATTCTCTATTTCCGATTTGGTTGTGAGAAGGAATAAAGATGTACATGACTCTATTTTGTTTGCTTTTCTTTTACATGAGCTTTATACCGATCCTTATCAAAAATCAGGGTTCAAATTAGTCGTGGGAACGTGAAATTTTTAAAATAAAATAATATTATATGCACTTTATTATACTGTATTTTCTGTTGAAATGCGTTGATATGTTTTAAATGCATTGGATATAAAAGCATGTCTCATCTTATGTCGTTCAATATAGATGCGCTAATTAAGATTTTATCTAGATAATCCCCTATTAAATATGTTGATTTCAGTCATATTCATCAACACATTCAATCGAAAGTGTAGAAGCATAGGAATCGTGAAATTGTGTACTCTAATAGAACCAATAAGACAAGCTTTGAAACCTAAATTAAGGTTTGAAAAGGGGATAAATGAGTAGAAGTTCGACTGAAACTAATTCAATATTATTCATCACTCCATGATTCCATTAGACAGAGAACGATATACCTAAAACCTAGGTTAGAAGATACTAACGAATCAAGAAATTCTTTGATAGATACCAATGTAGATTAAACACAATGAAAAAACTTATGCCCACAAGTACATAAAAGATGGCTCTCCACTGAAACTACACCACAATGCCAAAAAACAACAAAGGGGATAAGGTGATCAAAATATTTGATGGCAACTACCACTCCAACAACTACTACTTGTAATTAGCCAGTAGACCAAAATAAACATATATCATGACAGAGAAGAAAGCCTGACAACAACTCCAAAACTCACCTCAACAACACATTTTCCTTAGGTAAAAAATGTGTTATAAGTCACACTCTTTCTTGGAAATGATTTACCTGACATAACTGAAGCACAATGATACCTGATACATTATTATCTCTTCAAAAGATAATGCATTGTTTGGATCATGGTTCAAAAGGGATGCTCACGATCCATCATATCATCTGCATCAGTGATCCACACACCTCGTCTCGCGGTTCAGCTCCTTGCGGTGATCCACTCACAACTTTCTTTTCCCTTCTTTTTACAAATTCATTAATAAATAGTACAAAATAAAAGATTAAAACTAATTAAATATATTTAAATATGGGTATATGAGTAATATTTTATTTGATGATTTAAGTTGGTAATCCATTTGATATAAAACAGAGAGAAAAACTTAGATCGTAGGATGATGTGAAAAGTTTATGCCTCTACTTGTGATCCAAAAACATAAATAATCATTGTAAGTGCTCTTTGTTTTATGAGCATGACAAATAAAAAATAATTTCTGTTTTTACTTTTTTTAATAAGGTTGGTTATAAAGGTTATTGGGTTAGGGATAAAAATAACTTTGAACTGGGCCTAGAAGCCCATTTTTTCAGTGAGTTTTTTTTTTAAATTATTGTGTTGTATTCGAAACTTTAAAGACAAGATATACAGTATAATAGATGAATATAGATTTCATGTTTAACATAACTTGAAGAAGATCTTATTTTAAAGACCACATTGATTTCTTAAAAAAGAATAATCAATGTCACTAAAATTGCCCCTGATTTAGGAAGTCCAATGTCACTAAAATTGCCAAAGATAGTAGAACAATTTGACAAGATTTTAGGGTACATTTGTCTTTATTTATACCGCAGCCCAAAAAAAAAAAAAAAAGGCTAAAATGAAAAAGGCTCTTAGGACAGGTGGCCCACACTGTTAACTTAAGTGTTAAATGACGTGGAGGCAATAAGCAGGCCAGGGACCATTTTTTTATTATTTCTTTTTTCCTGGAACATTTATTAGAGGTTCAGAATTCAGAGTTCATTCGCATCACCACACGCGCGCGCGTCGCAATGTGAAGGTATTGTGGGTAATGCATTTTTCACTGTCCATGTTTAGAGTCGGCTGAATTTGCATTAGTGAAGCCGCCCCATGATTGTGAATTTTTACCACATTCTTTTCATCTTGTTTTTTATTTCACAATAGATGCCCTTCTTTATCAACTCCCTCCTCTGAAAGTTTGTAATTTTCTTTGGTTGCTAAGGTTATTTTTGTTTATGAAATAACTATGAAGGGTTTTTTCTTTTTTTTGGGAAAAAAATTGTTCTTGTAAACCATTACAACAGATTGGCTTAATGAAATTTAGAGTATGAATAACAACAATTCTTCTTAGTGTAGGTTTCATTTTCGCTAGATCTAGAGATATCTAAATGTAGACAATTTCATTTATGCACATATGACTGCATATAGAGAGCCTGTTTCTAGTAAACCCACATAAAAAATTTTAAAAAGATATTTAGATGTTGAAAAACGATTGGTTTTAACATGCACAGGATCTAAACACTTAAAGTAACATGAGTTAACAAAAACAATATATGAGGGGTAAGAATTTTGCATACCTTAAGAAGCAATAAAGTATGCGTTTTTCATATGTACTTATCATCAGAATTGAACAGCTTTCAGGAAAATTCAATATTGTTTGGTATAAGTTAGTATAATTCAACAAATTTTAGCAAGTTCAACAAATTTTAACAATAAACACCAACAATAAGTACTCAGTACAAGTCAAAAAACACATGCCTCCAGTAGAAGAATATAAGGATAAAAAGTAAGTTCTAATTCATAAAAATTTACAAACTGATTAGCCACTTTCGAAATTTCAAATGAAAAAATTCTAAAATTCTAAAATCTAAACTCAAGTCTTTAAAATAAAAAGAAACATTATAAGTTAATACCAATTTTTTTGATCTTAAATCCTCCATTTCAATGAGATCGAGTTACTGTTGACCTAATAAGGGATTGAGCTTTCTCAGTATAAATTTTCTCTATTCACTAGACTCGAATTCGAAACCTTATTTAAGTGAAATAAGTATCAAATTACTTGAACCAAACTATATTAATATAAGTTAATATCATTTTAATTTTATTATAAATTCGAAACCTTATGAGATCGAGTGCGAGACGACTGTAGTAGAGGCGCAGAGTGTAGCGATCAGCGAGCGGGCGACCACATAGCAAAGGAGGAGATCATGGAGGCCTTGAAGAAGATGGCGAATGGGAAGGCAGTGGGCCCAGATCAGATACCAGTGGCAGTTTAGAAGTTTATGGGGGAGGTAGAGTTAGAGTGACTCATGGAGCTGTTTAATGTTATTTACATGACCGCCAACATGCCCAGAGAGTGGAGGGCCAGCGCAGTCATCCGACTGTATAAAAATAAATGGGACATTCAAGTTTGTAATAACTTTAGGGGTATCAAGCTACTCAATCACACTATGAAACTATGAGAGAGGGTGATTGAGAGAAGGTTATGAGATATTGTAGAGATTTCAGAGAGCCAATTTGGTTTCATGCCGGGCAGATCGACCACTGAGGCGATCCACCTCCTCAGAGGGCTCATGGGCTTGTTCAGGGATAGAAAGGTTGATCTTCATATGGTATTCATTGACCCAGAGAAAGCGTATGATTGAATCCCAAGGGAGGTATTGCGGAGGTGTTTGGAAGAGAAAAGGGTGTCGCCAGCGTACATCCGCGTAATCAAGGATATGTACGAGGGAGGGCGGACGCGTGTTAGGACATCGGGAGGGGTCTCTAATGACTTCGCTGTTAGTATGGGCCTACATCAGGGCTCCACCCTAAGTCCGTTTCTTTTCACTTTAGTTTTGGATGAACTCACTAGAGGAATTCAGGACGAGGTGCCTTGGGGCATGTTATTCGTAGATGACATCGTTCTTATCGATGTGACCAAGCAGGGGGTGAATGACAGGTTGGAGAGTTGGAGGCATACGCTGGAAGATAGGGGTTTTCAGTTAAGTAGATAAAAAAGGGAATACCTTCATTGCTGTTTCAGTGATAGGATAGAAGAGGGGGGAGAAATCACATTGGATGGGAGGGTGATACCAAAGGTCGCTAAATTTAAGTATCTGGGCTCGATCATCCAGCAAAATAGGGACATTGACGAGGATATTAGCCAGCGGATAAGAGTGGGTTGGCAAAAGTGGAAGTCAGCGTTAGGGGTACTATGTGACAAGAGAGTGCCCCTAGGATTGAAAGGCAAAGTTTATCGGATGGTAGTTAGACCGGCTGTTCTCTATGGATCGGAGTGTTGGCCTCTAAAGAAGACGCAGGCCCAAAGGTTGATGGTAGCTGAGATGAGAATGATCAGGTAGATGTGTGGTTTTACGAGATTGGACAGAATTAGGAATGGAGTAATCAGGAGCTTAGCTGAAGTGGCCCCCATAGAGGAGAAGATGAGGGAATCGAGGTTCAGATGGTTCGACCACGTAAAGAGGAGAAGTGTGGCCGCCCTAGTGCGGAGGTGCGAGATGATCGTCCCCCCGGTGGAAAGAGAGGGAGGGGTATACCGAAGAAGAGGGTAGAGGAAGTGGTTAGAGAGGACCTGAGAATTGCCGGTCTGACGGAGAACATGGCTCAGGAATGGAGATTGTGGCGGGATAGGATTAAGGTATCTGATTGTAGGGGACTGGACGCGTAGGTGGTAGTAGTTTCGGTGGGGTGGGGCGGGTAGAGTTTTGGTGCGCTTGTCTGCAAGTCGTGCTTTTCTGGGATGTGACGGCATCTATCACCTCTGGTTGGTTGAGGTATGTCTCTATTCCTTATTTATTTTGCTATCCGGCCCATTTTCTCCTCCTTGATTTTTGGTTTATATTCTCTTTAAACCTTTTTAAAAAAAAACTGTGTTGTGGGTCTTAAGGAATCAACCTCTCTATGGGTAGGAATACCGGTAGGGGTAAGATTGCCTACAGCTGGATCTCTCCAAAATTCGCGAAAGCGAGACCCACACTGAAAGTTGTTGTTGTATAAATTAACACAATAAAAATGTGAGTGATGTCAATGTCAAATTGATATGTCACATCCCACAAGTTATGGGCGGATAAAAATGTGCTATGCATTCATTATACAGCCCCATGTACACAAGACTACATTCATATTTCCCGTGGCCCAAATCCAGCAAACCTAACCCACCCACCGAGCCACCCTCCCTTCGGGCCACACCCTACATGTCTATGTATGGCGTGACTGCCACGTGACTGGTACTCGCGCGTGGCATTGATAAGTCATTTAACTTCACCATTTTCTCCTCCTACTCTCCCCACAGCGTCATTCAGAAAAGCGATGCTTCTAACAGGACATTGGGACCAATTGTCCTCACTTCCCTCCCTTTTCTTTTTGTTTTTTTTTTTCTGGGACATTTCATCATTTATTATGTTGTAAAATTCACCAAAAATTCAAATCCAATGGTCCGATTTTATATGTTTTAAATAGGGTTTATCCAAATCTATATCATACATGTAGGAAGAGTCATGCAAACAAAAATACATTAAAAACTAGATTTATTTCAAAAAATAAATTATAATTTGACAAGTGAAAATAAATACTCAATGTGTATATGGTACTTCATAACAAGGCTAATTTGATTTGAAGTGCACTGGAATCAACTCAAAGATATTAAATCTAACATAAATTTTTGTGTCATGAAAAATTATATTTCTTTGCTAAACAATCATATCAAATCAAATATTAAACAAATGTGGTGACTTGAACCTCAGGCACGCCAGAATTGAGGCGGGTTAAAAGAAAGGTAAACTAAAATTTCAACCATAAATCAAACCAAATCATCAATTCGTACTCATTTTCAAGCTGCCATACCACATTTTTGTCCTTGTTTGGATGTGGGAATTCCCTTTTTATTTTTTTTTCCTTGATTGCATTATTACGTCGTCCGGGTCCGGGTTGAGATGCCCTTGATATCTTCCCTAGAGATCAGCATTATTCGATTTCGTATTCTCCCTTCTCTTCTCAACTCTCTCTCTTTTCAAAGCCCAGTTGTTCTTCTCTTTCTCTTTGCTTTTTTCCCTGCCTCTGTTTCAGAGTTCATACTCTTAATCTCTTCTTGATTCTGATTCAGATCCTCTTATAAGGAAATTCGAAATTCCATAAGAATGAAGGTATGAATTCCTTATTCCCGTTTGGATTTTAACTGGGTCTTCCTTCAAATTTTCTTCAGATTCTCTTAAAAGATTGTGTCTTTAATTTTGGATTTAATGGAAGTTTCCAAAGTTCTCCCATTTTCTTCTTGTAAAAAGCTTTTTTCTTCCAGGGATTTATTTTTAGCTTTGATCTCATCATTAAAAGGAGAAATTATTTGGTGTCAAGCATTTTTTTCCCTTTTTTTTGGGGGGGGGTTGTTTGGTGTGGTGCTCTGCGATGAACAGGGGAATTCTGGGCAGCCAAATTGATCAAAGGATGACTGATGCTTGTTTGGTTTTTGACAGAAAATTGTGTTGAGATTGGATTTGCATGATGATAAGGCTAAGCAGAAAGCCCTGAAGACTGTTTCTACTCTTCCAGGTGCCAAACAAGTACTTGATTAATGGTCTTTTACTCTTACTTATCTGTCCCCGTGTTAAGATTTTTTGATGATTAATTAACTTCAACCTGCAAAATTTTGTGGTTCAAGCTTGATTTTGATCGATCAATTTCCAGCAACTTCATTTTCATGTGGTCCTATCTTCAGTTTTGGCCTTGCAATGTAAATTTTTTTGTGGTATGAGACATTTGTTTGGTCCTAAATACACTAATTACAAGTTACTAAATAGAGCCTTACTAGCTCTATTTGTAGAGTTAAAGGCTCTTCTATGAGTCCCTTTCAAACCCTACTCTCAGATGGGTTACACATTGATTGTGGTTATGTACCTTTATTAGTACCTAAGTTAAAGTTTGTTGCACTTATAGTTAAGCTTGTTTTAAGTAAAAGCAACAAGCTTGAAAGCATATCCAAACAAGATGTGTATGTACGGTGAAATTTACTGGTTCTTACATTTAGAATCATGACAGTTAATGCATGGTAGCTCGAGAGATTCCATTATGAGGAAATTGTTTGCAGTAGGAGATAACTAACTCCCCCATTCTCATGATAATTTGGTTGAAAGCGGAACCCTTGATAGGAACTTTGAGTATATGTAGGGATCGATTCTATAGCAATGGACATGAAGGAGAGGAAACTAACCGTGATAGGCACAGTGGATCCGGTGGGTGTAGTGAGTAAGTTGCGAAAGCATTGGCCAACGACAGACATAATACTTGTGGGGCCGGCCAAGGAGCCGGAGAAGGAGAAGAAGGAAGAGCCCAAGAAGGAAGAAGCGAAGAAGGAAGAGGAGCCCAAGAAAGACGCGCCCAAGGAAGAAGCGAAGAAGGAAGAGCCGAAGAAGGAAGAGGAGAAGAAAGAGGACGCGAAGAAAGAAGAGCCGAAAAAGGAGGAAGAGAAGAAGCCAGACCCAGTGTTGGAGCTTGTCAAAGCCTACAGAGCATATAACCCTCAAATGACCACCCAT
Organism: Carnegiea gigantea; assembly: GCA_029747015.1. Lineage (NCBI taxonomy): Eukaryota > Viridiplantae > Streptophyta > Magnoliopsida > Caryophyllales > Cactaceae > Carnegiea > Carnegiea gigantea. The sequence goes on from JAKOGI010001152.1 coordinate 13,615, forward strand.
TACTATGTCCAAAGCATGGAGGAGAACCCTAATGCTTGTGCTATATGTTGATCCAAGTGTGTAAGAAAATGGTCTAATTTGTTTCATAGTGATGAGGGTGGACTCTTGAGTATTGCATCCTTAAATTGTGCTGAGAGGAAGTGATTCTTGAGCAGGAAGGTGTTGTACTTTGTACAGGAGTTGAATGCTCTGCAGTTCAATTATCTGATCTCATCTGTTCAGGGATGGGCTGTCCTATGATCATTGCATGTATCATGTATGTGATGTACTCTAAATAAAAAGTTTTGGCAGTGAGCTTTGTAGGTAGTAGTGCCTTTTGATTACCAAACCAAAATCTTGAATATTGTTTGTTGTAAATGCTTGTTTGAAAGAAAGGTTTTTTTTCCCCCCCCCCCCCAGGATTATAAAGTATATGGTTCTTAAGATGTGTGAATAATTCAGTTCTGTTAATGACAAAGTTAACTTTCATTTAAATTTTTGGTTTTGAAAAAGCCTCGAAACCTTCCCCCCACCCTCCCAAAAACGACATACATGAAGAAGCGGATCAAATTTAATAGAGATGGTAAATTGGTTAGTTTAGGTTGACTCATTTAAAAAAATGGACCAATTTTGCTTCGACTTTGAATATAATTTAAATTTGCTTAAAATTGATACATAAAATATTTTCACTCTAAATAGTGAAATTGTGTCACTTCGTATCCAAGTCAGTTCAATTCGTGTTTATCTCAACAATATCATGTTGAGTTCGGATCACATCATCGTATTGAGTCAGGCTTGTTCAGTTCAAATCAAATCATGAAATGTCATGGTTTCAATATTTTGTGACAAATGAAAGAAAGATGAGAGAAATTTTGTGACATATATTTTTGACCCATACATCCATATGTCTAGAAGGGGAAAAAAATCCAGCTTAAATTGCACGCAATATTAATATTAATATTATATTAAAATGAAAAACACAAGGAGAAATCAAATTGGGACCCATACATACAACGCAAAAGAAAAGAGCTCCTTTTCCTCAAGGCTGAGGAGTAGAGACTAAAGATGCTCTGTAATAGTGGCGGGGCAAATGAGGCAAATACAATGGGAGGTGAAAAGCAAACGGAAGCAAAAACAGAGTAGAGGACGTGATCACGCGGTGGTACCCTACAAGATACGTACAATTTGGATTGGTGAGATGTTGATGGGAGCAGAAGCCAAGCAAACTGACAATTTGCTCCCCACGTCTCTTTCTCTGTTCATGATGTTATGGGATTTGGGATGGGGCATAGTATGAGTATGTTACATCTTCATATATGGTTGTGCATGAATAATGTTGATGATGATGGTCCTAGGGATGGGATTTTGTGGCCTTTTCTTTTTGGTTTTGGACACTAAACCAACTTGGTGAAGGTGCATGCTAGCTAGCTAGATAACCCCTTAATAAGTGCATCGTGTGATGGGAAGCAATGTCCATGGTTGTAAGGTTTTGTCAACCTTTTTCCTCGAATTTGGGGCACAAAAGTTTATACAATTGCTTCTTATTGGCATTCCTTATTCCTAGGGCCTGTTTTTCCGGTAGTTAAAGTTAACGGTTATCAGTTAGGAGTATTTAAGAGTGGTTAGCATTAGTTGTTTCGGTTTGCAGTTTGGAATGATGTAGAGTTATCAACAGCAGTATAGAGCGATTTTTTTCCGATCAGTATAGCTATATAGGCTGGAAAAGTAAGGTTTATAACAAACCAAAGCAAGAGAGGAAAGGCTCCCAAATTAGAAAACCAAACCTACACACAACAAACACATAATTTCAATCATTCGAAATTACAACAAGTCCTCCATCACTACTTCTACATCAGACAACCGTCAATTGTTTAGAATCTCAAAAATGCACAACAGCATCTCCAAAAGAGTCATGGTTAGAAAATTGATACATTAAACAAAATTAGTCACTAAGGCCCTAATCAATGGCAAAATGCATAGAAATCTCTTGCTTTATGTGGCTGATCCATCAAAGCTCTCTCTTTCAACCTTTCTGCCGCCAAATTCCCCTAATTTATTGTGCCATGTTGTAAGCATTCAAAATCCCCGCCACTTGCTTGACAAAACTACCTAAAAAAGGTTCATGGTTTGGACTTTCTTTTATTTGGTGGTTATGAACAGTTTGGAGCCAGTAATTAATAGTTTGAATCAGTTAAACGCTGTTTGAAGCGGTGAGGGACTTCAATATGTTGAAACGAACAGGCCTCTAGATATTTCTTCACCCCTCCGCTCCCCTTCTCCTTCATAAGGCATCTTAGAAAGGATTTAACCATGCTGACATTTGAACTGAATCTTATAATAAGGAAGCTGGTGTTAGAGAGCGACAGGAAGCATTTGAATATAAATACTCGAACAATTTTGGCGGTGATTGTCGAATCTAATTTTTGTTACGATGTTGTAACAAATTTTCAATTTCAAATGGCTCTAACATCCTTTATGCAAATGAAAAATTTACTATTCACTATTGATAAAGATCCAAAATGTCGCATTACCAATTGCACTATCTCTTTCATGAAATAGACAAGAGTACGAGTGCTTTGACCACTAGTTATGTACATGAAAAATAATAGTTTATAGTTGTGTCAACCTGACCAGGATGAAATATTTGACTTTTTAGTAATGCTGACGACGATCCAACGGCAATTAAGATATCTACGACTTTTGACAAAATACTATTAACAACCAAACTCGGAAACATCTACAGTAACACTAGTACAAAATTACAATAAATAAATACACAAAACAGAAACATTTTACCCAAACTACTAGCCATCAATAAGTTCAATTACTAAAGTTTCTTCATAATTATTGCAAAAGTACCAAATGTACCACTGTCCTTTTACACAGACTACTGGCAATGAAAATATCTCCATTGCACGATCTACACTGTTTTCAACACGAAGTTGATGCGATTTGACCGTTTTAACATGAACATGTGTTATTTTTTAATTTAGAGTAGATTTAAACTATTTTCAAGATTGACATAAAAATTAATCCGCTTATTAAATAGGTTGATCCAAACCAACGCGTTACAACTCTGCACTCTAATGGCAAGCAAAAAATGTGTTTACCCAACGCCATAATTTGTAAGAAATATAAGAAAATTGGCAGGGGAAGAGGAAGACAGAAGCTACGATCCATGAGAATTATTGGAGGTCATGAAATCAGCGGGGGAACTGGTCCTGCCTCTGCCCCTACTCCTGCATCTCCTGGAAGAATGCGTTGCTCTTTGCTGCATTTCTGTCTCCTCGTGACCAGTGACCACCGGCTCAGTATCATATTATTCATATTCGTAATGATAAATCACAATGTACAAATTAAGCCATTCTGATTTCGTTCTGAATCTTTTCCATTTCTTCGTCAGACCAGGCCAGCTGGATGAGTGCCTAGCTTACTGTCTTCTGCATCGTAGTCATACTACTGGGGGAAAAAAGATCGTACTTTCAGATTGAGTTTGTTCTTATAGTTTGAAGGAAACGGAGAGCAAAAACATAGGACGGACTTGTACAGCTTGCATGATCATGGATCTCATAAAATGAAATGAATTTGAGATGTTTGTATTAGGGGCGGGTTTAGAAAATTTATATCAGCGATATTATTTCACTTTTAAATTCTATAAGATTTGAAGATGACAATTAAACTTTATAGATGTTTGTTTTGAAAATTTTAACGATGTCTATACAGAAAATTTGATGGTATTTTCATTTAAAGGTGCATAGACGTTGCTTTTATGTCAAATTATGACCTTATTTGATAATTAACTGTTTCTATTAGCTGATAACTGTTAACTATTTGAATTGACGGTTTATATTAACTATTTGAATCATCTGTCACTAAAAAAATATTTAGTATAAAACTTACTGTTTTTGAAAGATTATCTGTTAAAATTTTATTTGTCTCCTTTTTCTACGTTACTTTTAGTTGAACATGAGTTTTTACTTATGGGCCATTTTATTTTCTTTTCAAAAATAATTAAATTTATGTCATATGTAAAATTAATTCAATACTTGGAAACTTATTTTTAGACTAATTCTACATATTTTGTATTCATTATTTATCTTATTTATTTCAATTTATATGTACTCATGTGATACCTACGCTTTACAATGTTATTTCATTACTCATTCGAGGATTTTTTTTTTTTTTTGGGTTGTGAATTGAAATTTATATGATTTTTTTATCTAATTCAAAGAAAAGATATTTTTCTTTGTTTTTTACAAATTAAAATTTATGTGAATTTCAAATGATTTGATCTTCATTAGACTATATTCAAATAAATATAATATCAAATAAAAACTACCCATCTTAACTAATCATGGCATGCCTTGTAATTTTAAAGACTAGTATTATGATTTTTGATTTCATTAATGGCATGTTTTGTAATGTTGATAAAGTATTGGACATTCTTATCGTTTATACAAACAATCATTTATAAAAAGCTACCCACCTGAGCTTTTTGTAAATTGAGCTTTTGGGCTAAAATAACTATTACAAAAAAACAATTTATCAAACATTAAGTTGATTTTTTGACCAGGTCAAAACAGCCAAAAGCGCCCAAAAAGTCATTTTATATCAAAATTTCAAAAACCGAACACCCCTATCAATCATGTTAGTGAAGTATATTGATAGTTGTTGCTTAGAATCTAGGTTTAAGTTTTCGGGCGGGCGGGGGTGGGTAAAAAAACTGTTTAAGATTTTTTTTTTAATGTTTACTTTTTGCAATAACATTTATGTTTCATAAGTTTGAGATTTTTTGCATTTTAGGATAAAATGTAGTGTCTATGAACTAAAAACACATCAAAGCAATGGATGTAAGTTTTGCTATGTTTGCAAAAACAATGGATCTATGTTGCGTCCATACAAGGGAAAAAATGCAAACACAAACATGTATAGAGATCTAGTATGAACCTGAATTGTTAACCTTAGGCCATGTTATATTCGTTGGTAAATTTCAATTTACCAATTTTAATTACCTTTAACTTACTTCAATCTGCTTCAATCTACTCTAACCAACTTCCTGCTATTTTAACCAACTTCTACCCTATATATATATATATGTTCAACTCACTTCAACTCACTGCAATTCATTTCAACAAAAAATACCCAATTCAATTCAATTCTACCATTTTTAATCAACTTTATCCATTGTTGACCCACATTTTTCAAATTAAAGAACACGCCCTGGCTGCGAAGATTTGAGTTGATCTCCAATAATGAGTGACGACATGCTACTTGAGGTAAGGCTCCTTCCACACATACAAAACAAGACCAAGTTAAGGTACGAAGGAAGATTTGAATGGGAATCTCGAAAAAAGGATGACGACTTTCCCACAAAGAAATTTCTAGATAAGAAGCCACCAGAGCATGAAGGAACTTGACATTTCTCAGCACCTTGGCCAACGTGCGTTATCACATCACAAGCCCTTATTGGTGTTGATGCTTATGGTCATGAGTCATGACTCATTCAGATGTGATTAATTTTCATCTATGGGCAACACAGATCCTTAAAAGCACTGTTTTAAAAATTATTAGGAATTAGTTGCTAATTTATTACATTGTTTTTGGTCATTGCAGCCCTTGAAAGGTCAAAATTAATTTTTTAGCCATTGCAGTTCTTGAAAGTTCAAAATTAATTTTTTGGACCCAAGTTAGTTATTTGCTCTAGTTTAATAGATAATTCGATCTAATCTTTTTTAATCAATTGGTTTTCATCCGAAAAATGGTGAGCTTTTCAAAATTATTTTTTTAAAAAATGAAGAATTGAATGCCTCATTCCTTATCTTTTCTTTATTTTTTAAATTGAAGATGTCCCGTTCAATTGTAAATTTGTAACAGCTGCCTACCCATGAGAGATCATACATGGCCAAAAGATGGTCGGTTTGGACACTTAAGAAAAGGTGATTATTGTGGCAAGCAATAACATTATATTGGCGATCAAAATGCCATGGTGGGTCACGGCAGAACTCCCATCACCTAAAATCTTATTTTTATCTCGACACATTTAATTTTTTTGTCTTTTTTTTATTCAAAATCTATCTATTATTAATTCTTAAAAAGATAGAGTTTTTAATTATAGATTTTTTTTTTCATTTAAACAAAATCAAATTCAAAATCTGACCCAACTTGGGTTGGTTTTATCACTCGACTGTTTAGCCATCAGAAAATCACAGATGTGAGAGTCCAACTCACTCCAACATGTACAGTCAGTCAATTAAAATATTATAATATGGCGGAAAATACTCATGACTAGCTCATACATCAGTAGGTCAGATCGGTGGCTGCTTTTAATTCCTTTAGTTATATAATTATTATTGAAAAAATATGGAGAATTTATATGCTTGAAATGCTTAGCAAAAGAATATACATAGCTGTAGGCAACTTTTTTTTTTTTGGGGGGGGGGGGGGGGAAAATTCGGGGTGAGGTCAAATTCCATTCGTTCACGCTGAATGCTGACGAATGATGATGTTAGGGAGAATGCAATGTTTGACGGCTTATAAAATTAGACAAATTAAGGAATGTTTGAGAGCATGAAACTGGTCATGTGAAAGCACTTTCACTTTTAGAATGCTGACGGAAATGAATGGCCATCGTCGAGTTCGGCAGGCTAATTAAAATAAGATATTGGAAATAATTATTAATATTAGTTAGTTAACTTAAGTGGTTTGATATCCCAAATCAATAACAAAACCTTAAATTCAGGATTTATGAATTATATATATATATATATATATATATATATATATATATATGTGTGTGTGTGTGTGTGTGTGTTGCTACGGTCCTACCACTTATGAGATAATAATTTGCTCGACTTCGATTAATGTAGGATCAAGACCTAAAAAAAAAATAATAATAATAAATATTTTATTTTAAAAAATACAAGTAAAACACGCCATGAGCTATCATCAAAATGTTACAAGTCATAACATAAATTTATTTTAAACAATCAGTTACGGTCTAATTGTTAAGATTGAGACTATCAGTACATTAAAAGTGAACCGTTTTGCTAGTAGAAATACATCCAAAAATGAGATAAAATTGTTTATATTTAAATTCCTCCAAACTTTAAAAGTGAAACTCGTGCCTAAAATTATTTTTATTATTGTGTTGATAGTGGTATATTATTTGTTACAGGTTTGATATCATTTGTCCGGTTGTATTAACATGTCTGAAATCTAAACCCAAGTAAAAATAATCAAAAAATAAGAAAAGGAATCAAAACGTCAGAAATGTTAGGCGGGCTGGAGACTAACCAATGCAAATCTGCACTCAATTGAAGTAGATTGCTGCTCCGAGCTCTCCATGGCATTGGTCAAGCTAATTAGGTGATGTAATTGAGGTTATATGATAACTAAGCATCATAATAATCCTATACATCATAGTTATAATTACCATTAAAAGTGACATACAATAAGACATGAGCTGATCTAATTGAGGTTACCATTGACGATCGTGTAAAATTTGTCGTGAGATCGTTTATGTGGGGTCAATTGATTATATAGTTTTTGAATTGATATCCCCTAACAAAAGTAGCAGCTTCAAAATAGTTAAAAAATGAAAAATATAGACGGCTAATTAATTTTGGAATCGCGACGTACTTATATGGTAAAACTCGATTCCACATGTGCTCTCCTTTCCCTAAAGATGTCAAAAGAATAACAATCACACATATTATTCAAATTGCTGCCAAAGTGCTACGTATGAATTTGAGGGACAGGGAGACCACATGACTATCACAAATAATGTCCAAACTCCTGGAGACCACAAAGGGTCATACTCAATTTTTGAAAGCTATGTATGGGCATCAGACAAGTACCAATCTAAGACGAACTTGTTAGACTTAGATGCACCACAATATATCAATCAATATGAAGATCACATCAACTTTGTTAAAGAACACCAATCACTAATTAAGCCTGATTGTAAAAGGATATGAAGATACTCATAATTAGTCCCATAACACTATTGTAGACATTTCATAATTATACTAGCAAGTTGGGAGCTTCTTACAAATTTAAAGAAATCCAATTCTAATATCACAAAAAAAAAAATCCCACTGTCAGGCAGGGTAGATGTTTGATATAACAATAATTTTGCCTCTGAAATTGCAAAACTATAGAGAGGTTAATTTCTTAAAGATCTAACCTGCTTTTCAATGTCTCATAAGATCATATCTTTGTAAAAAATTATTCCCTTGGATAAATTCATGACTCATTTACAGATATCTAAAGACAAGAAAAAATTTAGAAGCATATGCAAACTCTCATATACACTGCAGCTCCAATGTATACATACATGGATCAATACAACAACAACTTCCAATATAGATCCCACTTTTGCGGGGTCGGAGAAGATCAAGATGTAGGCAGCCTTGCAAATCTTCAGCCATCTCTACCCTCAGAGAAGCTGATTCTAATAGTACATGCATGAATCAATCTGCACCAAAATTCATGCTTTGCAAGTCTGATGATGGTTCGGCTCTCATTGGCTTTGGACTCTAATTTCCGTCAAAGCCTAAACACCAATTATTCAATTCCTATCCCCTCTTAGAAAAACCAAAGTTGGGCCATTTTTTACTACGTTTTTTGCTTTTTCCAATTTGGGTCAGGCCCAATCCCGTTTGACATTAAGCCCAAGAAAATGAGTCTGGGCGAAGGTTTAAAAAACAGACAGAAATCCTTGCAAGTCGTAGGGTTTTGACATCTGTCCTCTTTAATCTGCCGCGAGTGTTCCACCAATTACAGAATGACATCTTAAATGAGGTCTTAAATCAATCATGTATAAAATTTAAATGAGATTTCCTTTTAAAATTAACTTTTAATAGGTGGAATAGCTTATTAACAATTTATATATGTGCTCAAGATAACCTAATTTATCAATATGAGATAATTCTACTTTTACAAACTCCAACATTAGTTACTGAAATTTTTGTGCAATCATCGCGTTACAGTCAAAGAGTGACGTTATTAGGCCCATATCCATCCATCAATACATGACAATTACTCCAAGCACTTTGCGTATTTAAAGGGCAGCTCAGTGCACAAGCATCCCTCGTTCACGTAGGGTTCGGGGAAGAGCTCCACCCCAAGGACTGAAATGATAGGCAGTTTAACCTGATTTTGCGTATTTACTATTTGCAAAATGATAAATGTCTTACTACAAGACACCTTTTAAGTGTCTTGTTTTAATCTAAAAATTATATTGCAATGTTTTTAAATGAAAACAAATGCCATGATCAAATGCCTTGGAGGATAGGGTTAATCCGATTAGAATGTTATTTATTACTTCATCGGCATCATCGACACATATTTAAGCTTAGCAATTTATAATTAAGTGTAATCATTGAGAATTTGGCAAGTACTTTAAATCACAAAATACATTAATTTAAGATGAGACTAGACATTTAAGGGCGTTTTGCGTCAAGCTAATATTTACTAGTACCACTCAAAGTTTAGCTACACAACAGCCCTTACATGAACAAATAATCAACAGTTACACCAACAAATTAAATCAAGAATTAATAGTGGTAAACTAAAAACATAATTAACTATTTTAACTCAATGGGTTTAATTTTAGCTAGCTCTTAGGTCCTGCCTTTAACGAGGGGAGACTCAGATGAGGGGGAATGAGGCGATAAAATCAGGCTGCCAAGCTGTGAGATACTGAGACTGTCCGAACCTGTGAAGCTAAGCTGAAGCTCCATCTGGCCCCTTTTCTTGTTAATCGGCGAGGGCGTCGATTTCACCACTTTCTTCCTTGATCAACGGCTCGCAATACTTATGATCCTACTCAGGGCCACCTCTAGGGTGTCATCATCCATGTTGGCGAAGCAGACCCTGAACCACCCTGGTTCGGAACAATGGAAGGACGAGCCAGGGGACATGTTGGTTTTAACTTGATTTATTATCAATTTCCATAGCTTTAGCTCCCCTTCTACCGTCGCCTCCTTGAGGAGGTGTTGGAGGTTCATCCATACGTAGAGCCCTGCATTGCTCCTTAGGCATCTGATGCCAACATTGGCTAGTTGCCCTGTGAAATGATGATATCTGCATGCATGCATTAATGTTAAATATATTGAAAGTACGGACTGCTTGTAGCCAATGTTATGAGTATTGTTGTCCAACACCCCTTTAAAAGTACATCTTAGTATTGTCCGATATCTCTTAATTTTTTAATTAATATGATGAGTTGTGTTAGTCAATAGGCTGGTTTGTTCTTGGACTATGCCAATTTGACCACTCAATTTGTCATATGGTCTATGCCCCCCCCCCCCAAAAAAAAAAAAAAAAATCATATGTGGATCAACGTGAAGAAATTAAACTTCTTAAGCATACCTCTTAGATAATCTCTCTTTACTCTTGCCAAGAAACTTGTTGACAAAGGCATCATCTGATAGCAGTGCAGCCAACATATGTTGGGTTTGGGAGGACACGAGGCTAAAGCTCGACATCCTCCTTGCCGCAATGACAACCTTGTCATTGTAGGAGTAGATAATCCCAACTCGGAATCCTGGCAAGCCCATGTCCTTGGACAAGCTATAAATGATGTGAATAAGATCTCGATCAATTCCAGGCATGTCTTGTATGACCTCGACCACACTGGTAAACCTAGGAGGGTCAAACACTGTGGCTGCATAGATCTCGTCACATACAAGATGGATCCTTTTGTCATTGATGAAGGTGACTAGATCCCTTAAGGTGCCCTTGTCTAGGACAGTGCCTAAGGGGTTTGAAGGGTTTGTGATGATTAGTCCCTTCACTTTGAGGTCCTTCTTTAGGGCATCTTCGTAGGCTGATTCCAATGCTTCCTTTGTGATTTGGAAATTGTTTGAGCTTTTGCATGGGATAGGGACTAGGTTTACTCCTGTTCTCCAACCCAAATCACGGTAAAATCTGCATGAAAATGGCAAATTGGTCATCTAATTTCATTGTTCTGTCGTATCACAAGCTTGTGCGTAAAAACTTCGTTTTAATTTGGGGGACACAGGCTAGCACTTTGCGTTAAGAGTCTTTGATATTTTTATGACACAAATTGCATGCTTATTATCAATTAAAAATGATAATTTACAAAGTAGATGTGGATTTTACAACCTTAATTGGAAAATATAGATACATTTTTACTTTTGAAAAATAGAAGAAAGATTGGTCTGAAAAGTTTTCTTTTAATAGTGGGATTCAAACAAGTTACAAATGGTAGCAAACGACAATTACAATATAATGTGAAAGGCAAAACTCAAATTCGGAACCTGATGTACTTGAAACCTCTTTCTTAAGCACTAAACATCACCGCAAGAATTGAAAGTTGATTGCAAATTGTGTCCCCTAAATTTAATTTTAAAAGATTACAAACAAAAATTCAATTAACTTAAGCCCAAACTTGGTACAACTTGTTCCTCAATTCTATTACGAGGTTTTATTAATCAAAATGTAGGCCAATGACAGTATTGACAATACGTACTAGACTCATAGGTACGTATATTCAGTTAAGCGAAACCAATTAACTTGCAATCCATTTAATTGGCTCTGATCACCCCTACAAAGCATCATCTCACATGTGCATATGTTGTACGACAGCAGCATTTTAGGCCTAGATCTTGTATTCCCCCAACCTCGAACAACCCCATCGTAAGTCATACAAATATAATAACAATTCTCAATGTGAGTTCCATTATTGCAGGGCTTTGAGTGGGTCAACTATTGAACCCCGAAGCAAGCCGAGGACTAGCTTACTCATAGGAGGGGCCCCCGGGGGAAGAAGAAACAAATACTGTAAATAAATCTGCACATAAGGCCAAATAGAGAATATTTTGCGATTGAAAATGAGAGATTGTGGTCTGAGAGAATTGGCAAAACTTGTAGTTTACTTTAGTCAAATCATGCACTTTGACAAATTTAGACACGACCAAAGTCATTAGCAAATCTTAATTATTCCAAAGAGTCTTTGACTTGACTTTTAACAAATAATAACTACTGCCTAGTCAGTTAACTTGCCAGGAAGCTGCTTAATTGAGGATAACAACAAACTAGTTTTCAACTATTCAAGCCTGTCGAAGATTTAAATCAAATTAGTTAATTTAGATAGCACTTTAAATCTCTCAAAACTTAGTTTTAGCCACTTAAGTACGTGAAATTTAAGTAACTGAATTAATTAGTCAATGAATGTTATGTACATACGCTGGATAATAAGGTGAAGGGATTAAGAACACGTCTCCCGGGTTTGCCAAGCAAAAGATGATAGTCTCATTAGCACCTGTGGCTCCTCCACTCATTACTATCCGATTAGGATCGAAGATCACTCGTTCATCCCTAACTTTTCCCATGAACTTTGCAATTGCCTGTTTGAATTCAAGGATCAAACATATATATACATGCATGTATTGATCATTTTGACACTTAAACAATTCAATGCGAGACTCTCATTCATTATTATTCATTTTCAAAAAATAACTTACACGTCTAAACTCAGGCAGACCATGATAATCTTGGAAGATGGCTATATCCATGAATCTATGGACACCTTCATGGGTGCATATGGAGGCTTGTGGGTTTTGCATCATCCATTCGTTGATCAAATCAAAGCAAAGCTGCATACAAGCGAACACGAAACGTTCGTAATAAGTTGTTGGTCAAAATGGACGTAATATATGGGGTTGCAAAAGAGTGGTTACAGAAATAACATAATGTTGACAATATCAAAAATTTGTGATTAAATTTACAGAGATTAAGATTTATGCAATTTTAACTCTATTTATGTTTCTTAAAAAGAAGAAACGATTGATTCCAAAGTACTGTAAACTTTTTTCTACGAGAAAGGGAGGGACAGGCAGAAACCTGATTTTCGGCGAGACCCATTTGGATAACACCATTGGGATTGTTGGTAGGATGATATGGATCTCTATCATAGGCCTTCCACCCTTCAAAATATTCAGAGTTCTCCCCATGATGATTGCTGGTTGCAATCTTTGAAAGAAGCACTTGATCATTGCCAACATTTTCTATCATTGAAACCGTTAAATTTCAAGCAGCACCTAATTAAGAATTTATTCAAGCAAGTTTAGTTGAGTTAGCCCAAAGGAATTTGCGGAATATATAAAGGACTAGGCTATGAGGATGTGGAACATATTTATAAGGTTGAATTAGGAAATATGACTAATGAGATGATAATAATTGAGAAAAGTCCCATTTAATTTAATAGTGCCCTTTACCTAACTCCATGCAAGACTAAAATACTAGGGGCCCTAAAAGAATGTAATTACCGCGTTTAATTAGCTAGTTCGTAATTGCTTGCGTACTAATTGGCTCTAATTCTAAAGAGTTAGGTCCTGTTTGGTAAAGTTAGCTATTTAGATAGTGAATAACGGTTCAGATAGCGGATAGCTTACGACTCGTACATTCCAGCTTAACAAATCAAACAACTTCTGAAACTCTTTTTTAGCACATCACATCGACTTTCCTTTTCACTTTTTAATTGGACCAAGAAACATCAAGACATTAGACCAGATCTCTGTAAAATATATATATAATTTTGACCAAGAAAAATACCTTTGTCTTCAATTACTTGGGAGAAAAGGCAACCAAACTAAATCTGCTGTATTAATGGAATTCAGCAGCACAGTTTGAATTTTGGTTGTTTAGATGCTTTTATCTTGCTATAGTTTCTTGCACCTATTTTCTTTGTCTATAATTCATATTTCATCTCATTTGGTTAAAATAGAAAAAATTAGCAAAAAATTTCAAGTGTAGGATATAAAACTTGAAATCCAAATAAACTACAACAACAACTCTCAGTGTGGGTTCCGCTTCTGCGGAGTCTGAGGAGATCCAAATGTAGATAACTTTACCTTTACGTACATGATTGCTCGTAGAGAGACCGTTTCTAATATACCCACATAAAAAGTTTTCAGAAGATATTTAGAAGTTGAAAATCAATTGGTAAACTAATATAGCAACAAACGACCTAATTACTTAAAATTACATAAATTAACATGAACAACAAATGGGATTAAGAGGTTTGCGTACTTTGAGCAACAAGCAACGGCATATTACTAATCTGGCCAATAATAGTTTACACTCAAACAATCGAATGTGGGGTTGACACCACATTGAAAATGATACGACCCTACGAAAATCAATCTACTAGCCTATAGGATTACATGATACACATGAAAGACTAATAGCTAGTAAACATAGCAACAATCACTACTCAAACAAAAGATAAAGAAAAGACTAGAACGACGCTACCTATGATCTGCAACCTTAATCCCAGATCTCCACAAGCTTCTATCATGTGTCATATCCTCCATCAGACCTATAGACTTCAAATCATTTCTAATCACCTCATTCCAACGAAATCTGAATAAATGAAGGTTATTAATTAAAATAAATCCAAAAATCTCAATATAGAAAACATGTAAAATATATAAAAAATTTTCTTATTAAAAAAATGAAGTACAAATTTGAACATGAATTTTCACCTAATTTTCCTATATTTTTGAAAATTCTATTTGAAAGATGGTGTTCAAATAAAATACATTCGAAACACAACATTAATCAATTTAACTCCATAAGCTTGTTTTTATTTCCACACAAAATCTTCCAAAGCAAAATGATAAATATCTTGCTACAAAACACTTCTTAAGTGTCTTGTTTGGACTAAAAAGTTGTACTATTATGTATCAAATTTTAAAAAGGTGGTATGATTGAATAGTAGAAGCATGTTACAACTTATAAATCATGTAAAATTATTTTTTATCCATTATTTTTCACAACTAGAAAATTGCGCATATTATACGCTTTAGTGGATATGGTTGATTTGATTAGTGTGTCATTTTATATCCGTTAACATAGCCAATGAGCACTAGAACTTTACGATTCATAATTAAGTCTAACAATTGAAAATTAGTAATTTTAAACCATTTAATATATTAATTTGATCAAGACAAAACACCTAAAAATATTCTGATGCAAGACATATATCATCGCTCATCCTCCAAATTGACATTTGAAAAGTAAAGGCATAACAGGCGGCATTTTAGAGTTTAAAACTTGGTTAAGCTTACAACATGAGGATGTAAATGGGAGACACAACATTCCTTAAAGGTGGATAATTATATAATTTAACCATATTAAACCCAGAGTATTTAAACCGGAAATTTTGATTGTGGTTGACCACGTGATTCAACAGTAGGCAGATTAAGTTAAACCAACGGATTCATATGGACACACATTTAAGCAGCGCTTTTCACGCTTTTGAATTGTAGATATGGACTCCTCTAAATCTAAAGTCACAGCGAGAATAAGACAAGGAATTCAACTCTTCATGAAGAAAATGACCCTTCATAACAAAACTTACATTGTAGACCCAAAATTATGTGGAGTTAGTAAGGAAATTTCATGTCTGGGAAAGGGAGACTACAAATATATTGTGGGTTTTTGGAGGGGCGGCCGGGGGGGGGGGGGGGGGGGAGACAGGAACCATATATGATAACCCAGGATACCATATAATTTGTACCTTCATGAAGATTAATTGATATATGATTCGTGGTCAACATTGGACATCAGAAAGTTCTAGTCTTGGAGAGTAAAATGCTGATCACAGCCTGCCCTGATGATCTTTTGCTTCCATGGTGTGCAACTATGGCAGCGGCTATTTACATTCCTAGACTGCCAACGGAAAACCGCCTCCACCCACAAAAAAAGGGGAGAAAAAGGATCTTAACAGGGAATCCATGAATTCGACAAAACAGAAAGTTGCGTCCATTGGAGCATCAATAAGCACTGTCATAAGTGACGATTAATTGCTAGCCTTGCCGAAGAAATGCTCTATCTGTAGACAGCCTTGAGACTGTAGGCCGCTTGATTTGGGTGCAGACTTGAGTCTCTTTGCTGAAACCATGTTTTCTTTCATGTCCTGTGTCAAAGATAAATGTAGAGAGCATCTCAAGATACATAATCATCGAAACTAGAGTAACAACCAGAAGCCGTTTACTACAGCAGAAATGTCCATGTACGTATGAATGACCGATCAAAATTGACTCATCCCCAATCAATGAAAATTTGGATTTCAGACACAACTTCCTCAATGTAAAATTAAAATCACTTTAAACCCAATTAACTCCAAAATGAATGAAGAAAAATCTATGATGGGGAGTTTTACCCTTTTATAAGCCAACACTAACTCGACTACAATAACAGAGACCCAAAGGCTCCCAAAAAAGGTAAAACCCTACCTATATCAGTTGGATGATGCAATCTTATTGGCCCAGTTCTGAAGGGATATACACATAATGACCGTGGCCATTTGGGCAACCTTTGTGGTTTACCCCTGCTCTTATGAAGTTTCATAAATATTTGGCCAGTCACATAAATTTCACACTGAAGTGGCAAAGTCTCATCCACGGTGGAAAACACAACACTGCACTAGCTCCCTTCAATTTCACAGATACAACAGAAACTATCACACAATCGGAAACTGCAAGGGAAGGATTCCTACCATGGGGGTTTGATTAGTAGATCTTAGAACTTTAATCCTACCACCCCGACCATCAGCACCGACAGCAATCAAACCATCAGCAACATTGCTAGGGCCATGTGTTGAGCCCCCAGCGGCCTTGTTCTGTGCCCTCCTGCACCATTTCCCCAAATACCTGTTCACTCCATCAGGTCCTAATAAACCTCCAGCAAAGCAACGATCTCCTGGGGATTTTGCAAGAAAAACATTAATACTTGACCAAAATAGCATGAACACGAAAACTTGGCAGTTATATTACGTGCCTGGCTCAGCCAGCAAAATTGGAGGAGGACCTTCTGCTGTGCTCAAAGGAGAAGGCTGAACTTGCTTAATATCCTGAGGCGACAGTCCTGGCACATCTTTTGTAAAAGGATGATCATTCACTATATGATCTGCACAGCCAGCCAAATCTCGGTGGATGCTAGACTCCCTAGTGTTGGAATCCACTGGCCTTAAGGATCCCGCCTCTTGACAAGAACCTTTGGTGCCATGGTGGGCTTTTGAGGAGTTACCCACTGCCTGTAGTTCATCCTCATTATCAAAATATGGTGTTTCCACGGGTTCTATTGTTCTTTTGTGACCCTTGTATATATTTACACCGATAGTGCTATTGTTCATCTCCTTCACTCCCAAAGAATTGTCATTTGCATCTTCATCCAAATTAATCACAGATGGAGGACACTGAACCTTTTCCCCTGCAGGAGTATCCTTGAAAACAGATAAAGGGTCGGTGCTTTTATCAACAGCACCATTGGAGACATCCATACGTTGCTTTTTCTTGGGATTTTTTAAATACCTCAATACTTCATTGTCCTTTGCTTCAATAGCTGTTTCTAGTTCCTGAACTCTCATCTGACAAGGAGCACAACATCAGACAAACGCAACGCTTCGCTGATTCACCAAAATCACAAAAAGAATAATTGAACAATGAATTACCTTGAGCTTTGTTATCTTTTCTTTTGCCTTCTCAAGCTTTTTAAGAGAACGGGCTTCTCCTCTTCCCAGAGCATTGCATTTGGCCATCAATTCCTTGTAGCTCCTGTCAGAAGATGGGATTTGATAATTTTTTTTTTAGTTTTAGAGAAAAGCACACTTGAATTTTAAAATGGTAAAGGAAAATGATATACTACGAAATCAAAGCACCCCGTAAGAATGCACTAAACAAAAATAAACTCAAATGACACAATGTAATGCATCATTAAATAAGGGTTAGGAAATCTTTGTTAAATATTTTTAGTATGACCCACATCTGTCAGGAGGCTAATAAGGCAGCCTGTTGGTTGGCTAAAGAAGCCTCATTTTTCATTGATTTTTTAGCAGGGGTGAAAGATTATCCCCAATGTTTGCATGGCACTGTATTCAAGATTCGATGATGGAATGACATGCAGGTTTTATTTTTCAGTTTCCCCAACCCCACCCTCAAAAGAAAAGGGCAATTAGAAGCAAGCAAATACAGAAGTTAACGCTGTACCAGTGGGTTACCAATGCAAATGCAAAAGCTTTCCACATTGGGGATGGTTGCAGTTAACCAAGCCGCCAGAACATGAAAGCAAATACAGAAGTTAATGCTGCACTTACTTATTACGTATAAATAGTGACTTCTTAAGAACATCAATTGCATCTTGACTATTGGAATCATTTCCTAATGAAGCAAGCTTTACTATCTCGTCTTCCTCCAGATTGCAATCAGACACCCTGAGCACAAATCAAGCAAGCAGATAATAGTAAGACATGCATCAGACAAAATTGACATGAATGCATCCATACTAAAGCTGCACTCACAGTTTTAAGGCAGCAATCTCTTTGGCCAATCCTAAGTTCTTTTCTTGCAGCCTTGAACATTCCAGGGTTGATTTAACAAGATCCTACACCATAATTCACCAAAATTGGTCAAACAATGAACCCAAAACAGACTACTAATCAACAGACACATTGCCATAACCGCTAGTGAAGCTAGACTTACACTTGATTTTGTTTGAAGCATTGATTGGATGCATTCCTTTTGCCTCAACACCTCATTCTTCAATATAACCTCCTTGGACAACTGTTCTTTACAAACTTGCAGCTGAAACAGAAAAACAGCAGGCATTGTCATTTAGTAAAGTGGCATTGTTTACCATAAAATCAAAAGGATTTACATCTTTGGTGTATGGCCACCAAACATTCAACATTCAAGAAACATAGCAAGGTACAACAGTAAGCAATCCCAGAAATTACAGCTTTGGTGCTATATTTTCTAAAATATCAAAAAGGTTCAATTTTTTTTCCAAAATACCTAGAGTTCAGTAACAAAGAGGGCCAACTTCCCACAGTAAATAACAAAAACAGATACACACATATAAGAGAAGTAACTCCCTCAGTGAGCCAATACTAATGTAATCATTTGCTTAGAATGATAATGTAATACAGAGATTTGAAGAAAATAAACAATTTTGCTTCCAAGACATTTTCATTTTTCCCCCTCTCAAGTAGCACACACAAAAAACTTCATTGAGATGCCATAAATTGGAGTGCCACAGAACCCACAATTAAGGTTACGATTTTGATCAAATCCAACAGGTGGGAAATAATCAAAGAACAGAAAAATGTTCAGCTTCATCAAAATTAGATATTAAAAAGAGACATAAACCACCTCACTGGTGAGCTGTTGGACGTCCTTCTGATGCTGATCCAAAGAAGAAACTAACCCAGAAACCTTGTTCTCCAATCTCTTAACCTCCCGACGCAAAACCTCGGGTCGATCGGCATCACCAGTACTAACAATCGGAATTTGAGATTGAGAGAGAACCGGGTCCCCTACTGATTGGAAGTAAAGCCGACCCACATTCTTCGCCGTACATGCTTGCTTGCAAACTGGGCATGTTTGCTTCTTGGATTTCGCGCAGTACTCAAACCATTGCTGCAAACTAGGGTTTCAATCGAGTTTTAGCCATCCAATCAAAAAGAGGGGGGGAGAGAGGGGGGGGAGAGATGGGTACCAGAGTTCGTGGAAGACATGGCCGCAAATGGAGATGGCTTGAAGGTCTTCAACAATGGGTTTTAAATCTTCGTAACAGATTGAGCATATCGTCTTTGCAAAGTTGTCATTGGGAACACCCATTCCCCTTTCTCGCTCCTCTTTCTCTCTCTATCGATGGGGGGGGTCCCCGGGAAAGTGAGAATGTTGATAGCTATAGATTAGGGTTACTGAGAAATCATATCAGTTCATTTGCGGGGGTGTCTGATTCTGGTCGCCATTGAAGACGAACAAAAGATGGAAGGAGCGAAATTTTGAAATGCAGGAATCTGAAAACCCATGCTTTGATTTTTGAGTGAAATTTTCATGGGCGGGAAATTTTTCTGGGAACATTTGGGAATTAGGGATTTCGCCGGATTTCTGGATCGCCGTCGGGGAGACGAAAATCACCAAAAATAAAATAAAATAAAATAAAAGGCCGGTAAAAGAAGCCGAAAAAACTAGAAGGGGGCAACATAAAACCACAGAATTTCAATGACGTGTTCAGCGACCGGTTCTCAGTTCTTACACACCCCTAACAATGGGCCGAACATATCATGATTCATGATCGTCTAAACAGATGAGCCCATTTGGCACAGCCCAAATTTTCATATCATTATTGAACCATGAAGATGATTCTCTTTACTTTTCTTTTTTCAATGGGGGTAAAATACATATATATATATATATATATATATATATATATATATACACACACACACACATATCAATCCTTGTATCTCCTAGTGAATATTCAGAGAGACCCCTTCTGATCTAGCGAGGTCTCTATTGGGCCTGATTTGATGATGGTGCACCCCTCTACCATCTGCAAACTCGTGAACTTATAACGTATCGAGGGACCATGTAAATGGACTAACTTATCACTTTAAGAGAGAAAAAAAAAATGTGTTATGGAGGGGTCATCAACAAACCCATTCTCGTATCTTTATCTCCGTCAATAATGATTGTCTTTAATCCGTAATCCTTAACCATTTTCTAACAAGTGAAAATTCAGTGATGCTCATAATAACGATTATCTCGAGCGAGTTTTCGGCACTGAATGGTTGTGCTGCTCATTGTACGCATACCAATATTTTGTTCGCAATATTCAAATAATTCTTCTGCTACTTATTACATTCCAAATTCCAATGAAAACTATTTTCGTGATGGATTATAGGAATTCGCCCATGACGTGTCGTTAAGTTACACAATAAATGTATCAACAAAATATAAATATAATTTTAGATACAATTTAGTTGCATGGAATCTAGTTTTACCCATAACGAGTACTATATGATTCCAGCCTCCGCTTTCTCTACAGCCTCATCTAGAACCTCAAAACTCCAAAAAAATATAAAAATAGATGTACAAACCAGCTCAGAGCTAGGTCCTGTTTGGCAATCAGCTGTTAGTTGATTGCATTAACTGTTAGCTGTTAGCTGATTGTATTAGCTGTTTGATTTACCTGATTGCAGTAGCTGTTCGTGAAAAAAGTGTTTGGTGAAGTTAACTGTTTCTAACAAAACTATTTGATAAAATTCCACTTATGCCCATTACTCAATTTCATTATTTTTCTAACAAAATAATTTTTCATTGGATATTTATTTTTCTTTTTAATATGAATTATGAATTAAGACTTATGTGATATATAAAATTACATTTACACTTTTTCCTAATTTTAGTACTTATTATCAAAATATATTTTTAATGTTAAATGTTTTCTTTTTTAATAGCAATTGAAATGATGTGATATAAAAGATATTTATATATCATGTAAGACTAACTAACATAAATTATTTATTAAATTAAGAAAGCATTAAAATTAAAAACATTATCTTCAACATCATGACCATCCACAACTTTTGTCCCAAAAAAGAAAAAAAATAAATTGAAAAATTTAAAGTATAAACATCCAACATTCGAAAATATCATTTGCGAATGACATTAATGTAAATTTATCCAAATTATAAGGTTAGTATGGTCATTATAATAGTAAATATCAAAAAGCTCTTTGAAAAAGTTATCCCAAAGAGCTTTTTGTAAAAGAGCTTTTTGGGTATAAAAAGCTAATCTAAAAAGCTAATCAACCAAACACCTCAAAGAGCTTTTTGATGAGAGTCAAACAGCTAATACTCCCAAAAAGTTTTTTTTACACCCAAAAAACTCTTTCCCAAACATAGTGCTAGTGTTTTTCTTTTTTTGGGGAGGGGGCAGCTCAGATCCCGTGTTTAATTACTGGATCTGAGCTGATCAAAAAAAATATATGATGCATATTTATTATTTCATGTGAGTGGACTGCATTTTATTTTATTTCAAATTGCACTCATTTAAAATGCACATGTACAAACTATGCCGTACGGAAGATACCACTACTTATTTGTTACAGCTTTAATCCCAAATTTTTATTTTTATTTTTATTTTTTTTAACTAAACGGAATCTATTTAGGAATTAGAAATTGATTAGAGTACTGTCAAGGATCGTAGTATCTGTCTCCCATAAATATAGTCATTTTTTATCTATTAAATATTAGATAAATCGTGTCATTTTCATACATCATGCGAAATCTTTTAATTCCAAAATTAAATTCGTAATGTGTTCTCTCTCCTCCTGGCTTAGGGTAATGTACATTCAGTATATCTAATCCGTTCGATATGTTTTTTTCTTTTAATTACTTAGATATTTATAGAATACATGATGAATGACGAAAATTCAATTGGAGTGGAACTTTCTCAGTTAATGATCAACAAAAAGATGTCAATTCAAATGTTAGGTATTAGAATTGAACGAGATTAAGAATTCTAAATAGTCCTCATACTCATTTACCCAGTTCAATACAGTGGGATCCTGCTACCTCACAAGCCTCGTTATAAGATGAGAGAGGGTAAAATAAGTTACATTTAGAAGAAGCACCGATATCTTCAGGAAAAAAGTCAAAATATAAAAGTGGTATTAACACTTTAATGTGAACCTAAATTAATCATACGGATAAAATAATTACAGTGGAGAAATCCAGAGTATGAATTGGGAAAATTGACATTTGAGCCGAACAAGCCGCAAAGCGCGAAGATTGAGTCCACCATAGTTAGGTCTGCGCCAGTTCTGGTAAATTGCAAACCTAAAATGTCATGACTTGTGTGATACGAAGCCACAACATGGCTTTTCACAAAGTGACCTAAAAAAATGAGGTTTAGGACTATCATTAGTATGTCATGTTATTAATGCAAATACTTTCTCACTTTCGTTCATTAAAATTACGACAAAATTCTCAAAATTTAAAATTTGTCTGAATTATTGTTCTTTTCTTCCAACCATTGTAACAATACCTAAGATTAAAGTGTCAAATATCCCCTACATATTTAACACTTTGAGGGGATATCCCCTCATCATCCCCCCCAAAAAAAAAGAAAAGGTGTTAAATATCCCCCAAAATGGAAGGAGTTTAGGTATTTTGAACTTATTTGCCCTTGTTAAATTTTAATTATTTTGGGTTTCTTCTAACTTATTTTGTTCTAACTAAACTAAACTTACAACTATTTATAGCTCCTTTAATCTTCAAATATTCTTTAATCCAAAAGGACACATCATTAATGTTCATATATATATATATATATATATATATATATATATATATATATATATATATATATATGTATGTATGTATGTATCTGTGTGTGTGATGGCTCAAAAGTTAAAAATTATAGAAATTTTATTTTTTGTGTTAATTAAACATGTGAGATAAGTAACCACATCTCATTCCTTTTTTTGGAAAGCTAAGTATGAGCATTTAGGAAATTCGTCTCTCAATGGTTCTCCCAAATTATCCTCGCAGTAGCTTTTAGTTAGTGTTCCTTGAAGTGAAAATGCCTGATGTAAGTTTGTATATTTTTTGGATCGCCTCTTGTCAAGCAAATGCACTACATTGAACTATAGTTGTCCTTTCTTTGTATGTTTCCCCTTTTCCCCCAATGGATAAATTAAATACAAGAGTTTGTCTAAAATAAGATCAATTAGTAATCCTTTTATAAAGAAAAGAAAGAAATTAGAAAAGCTACCAAAAAAATCAAATTCGATCTTACACAAACTCCGTATTATGCCTTCCCATGTAAGACTTATACTAATACAAGCCGATCAACTAGTTTAATACGCATGTTGCTTAGATAAACTACAGTATAAGAATA
Source organism: Carnegiea gigantea (assembly GCA_029747015.1). NCBI lineage: Eukaryota > Viridiplantae > Streptophyta > Magnoliopsida > Caryophyllales > Cactaceae > Carnegiea > Carnegiea gigantea. The sequence continues at coordinate 37,317 of JAKOGI010001152.1, forward strand.
ATGTCTTGCGGAAATAGATAATTATCTAAGTTTGATTAAATTATACAACCGATTGTCTTTCATATAAAGTCATCGAAAACATCGCACTAGACTATAATCCAACAATTCTATCGCGCTCTGAGTGGACAATTTCAAATAAATGATCAATGTGACCATAAAAGATAGGCTATTCCGATATTTGAAAGAATAGATTGGTCTCACTTTCCCCAAAACTTGCATAATGACAGATTAAAGACAATAAAACGATAGAACAAGTAATGAGCCCTTTCAAGATGAATTGTAGACTAGAATTCAAGATTCGCATGCGGCGGCACTCTGATAAGCACGGCGAAGAAGTTATTAGATGGTGAAAGAAGCAAAAAATTATCGGTGGGAAGGAGGAACTAGAGCCGTTGATTCCTTATCAAATCATAGGATTCTCATCGCACCCACAAAAAACCAAAAAAAAAAAAGGGCTAATCCAACGCACGCCCCAAATGAAAGGCCCAACGGAAAGGCGCGTGGGGCCACACGGCATCCTCAACCTCGAGGTAAAGGCCATGTGTCGGGTTGTCATTGGGTCCCACCACTAAGTCCCGCCAAAATTCCCTCCACCAAACTGTAGGCCTGCCTAATCCCCTCGCCAGGTACCCCAATCAAGACGGCACTTTCCATTCTAATCTTGTATTATCCTAAGCAACGCGACTTTGCAAAATAGTTACTAAAATTTTTCTTCTATACTTAAGGCATGTTTATTTCCAGCATGTGAAATTTACTGTATTTTTTAACTTTCTTTCAAAACTATTATCAATTTATTTACATCTGATTCAACCGACTTCATCGTATTCCAATATACTAACTACTTATCTAAAACGTTGAAAGCGAATAAAATTTATTTTTGTCAATCAAAATATTCTTTTATACTGATTGATGGTCACTTAAGTAGAATCCTTTTGATAAGAGTTGTCTAAAATACATGTCGTTTGTTGATTTTTGAATAGAATGCATTTGATAAGAGTTGTCTAAAATATTTATAGTTTAGTGATTTTTTGAAGGGGAAAAAGGGTATAATTCCCTTCTGTTTTTGTTCATTTTGTACTTTTTTTTCCCCCCAAATAGTTTCTACAGTTGAGTTTACTTTTTCTCAAGCATAAACTAAACAATACATTACGAAAATGGATGTGATATATCACTAAAGACTCGTGTTCAAATTATTTCAAATCATCTTTTATTGCCTTTTTATTTTTTAACTACATATTAGGCCTACTTATCGATTTATTCTTCAAAATAGAATGATTTAATTAGTTAACAGGTCCATTTTACCAATTACGAGTATGAATTAACTAATTTCGCTGTAACGGTAGAAATTTACTCAAATTTAAAATTGTAATGTGGTGACTATATTATTCATTTATGTTCACTTCTATTTCAATCCACCAATACAATTTGCGCGTAGTCGCGGACGTACGAAAATATGACCCCATTTGTATTTTTTTTTTTTTTTCTCTAAACATATTCAAATGCAGCTGCCTCCCTTGGAGATTACAGTCAAAACTAGACAACATTCTCTCTCTTTTTTTTTCTTTTTTTTTGGGGGGGGGGGGGGGGCTAATTTTTGATTAAAGTATATTATCATCACATTCACATTAATAAATGCGAAGAAAAATAAACTAATTAAGGATATGTTTGTCACCACTCACTTCATTGCAGGCAGTTGGATGCATTTCAAACTGAATTTGCAAAGTTAATTGGAGAATTAGAGGGAGGAATGAATGGTGGCCGGGATGATCACCATGTGGGTGTGTGACCTCCGATTGCGACTAATTGTGTTTCAATTTCAAGATACCTGCGGATGAAGAACAAAATAGCAATGCAGTTGAACTGTCGTTCTCACTTTCTAATTAATTCCACTTAATCTCAAATTCAACAGTCTTATTCAAGATGTATTACAATGTTTTCGAACACCCCCCCAAAAAAAAACAAAAAAAAGATGCATTATAGTATCTTTTTTTTTCGAATAATGGGTTTTTCATGATAATTTTTTTTATATTTATTATGTACAAAAACATTATTTTTTCCCTGCTGCTAAAAAGTATTTCTTTTGAATAATGTAAAGATTATGCGAGATGATTTCACTTAATATTTTTCTGGGTTTACTCTTATGTATCAGTAGACTATGTTACTGTGTACAAATCATTCCCTGCAAGAAATTTACAAGATCTTCGCACTCAATCAACATCCAATGGATTTGAATAGGACTTCATTCAAAGCGTTCTCAACAATTTCAAGCCACATAAAGGTGGAATTTCACATCCAACACAACACTTCCAACTAAGGGTTTTCAATTCACAAACTACAAGTTCCAAACAAACTCTCTACATATCACAAACTACAAATTTCAAACAAAGTCTGTACATATCACAAACCACAAATCCAAATAAATTAACCAGAAGTTACCAGTAATTGATAATGAAGTTATATATATGTTTGCAGAAGAGGGAAAAGCAAGCATCAAATGGGAGGGGGGTGAAATAAGCACCGGGGGGAGTGGAGGAGAGGGGAAGCAAGCAGCAAGAGATATACTTCGTGAAGAATCAAGCAGAAGAGCCACCAGCTGAAGGAAAACTGCAACTAACTTAATCACCAAGGTCTTCCTCTTCCTCTTCCTCTTCCTCTGCCTCACCACTATCTCCCTCATTATGTTGCGAGTGATGAGTAAATGGTGGCTTAGATCCCGAGCCAGATGCCTATTGCATTTGAAAGAAAGCTTAGAGGCGCTAATCAATACTCACCATTTGTTGGCTTAGTTCCCGAGCCAGACGTCCGAGTGATGAGTACATGGTTGCTTTGGGTGAGCAATTTGTTGGATTCCTCCAGTTACTTACATTTCTTCATAAGCAACCGGTAGCTTTCAGCTTGTGAAGATAGCTCACCCCCCAAGTTGGTTACTACACCCCTTAAGTCATTGACCTCTTGTTGCGATGGCGTAGAACTGGTATCCGCTGATAGGCATTTCAGTGTTACATACTTATTAGTATTGCAATTAAGTAAATTCAATGCATAATCATGATCGTTGGAACTTTAATATGAAAACTATACCGGATCTTTGAGTGGGACTGAAGTAACCGGATTTCCTCATATCGACAGCCTCGTCACCAATGCCATAAATACGACCCTTCTTGTTCTTGAACGTCTTCACTCACAACTCATTTGGGTTTGGAAATGGTTGGTTTGGATCTTGAGAAGTGTCATCCCCGATCCCTCGAGAGTTGATAACATTTTGAAAATCACGTTCAAAGGATTCCTACAATACCGCAATATGCACATGAAATCATGCATACTACAATTACTTAAAATAAAGTATACAAGTTCATGTTGAACTACCAATGAAGATTGAGAATAGCTAATTGCTTGTATATATTTGTTGTGATTTTTTGTCAATCCAAGGGGCATCTTCTTTACCCTGGAGTTTGTGAGTGCAACTGAATAATTCAACAATGGTGGGCTCCGTCCCAAGCTGTTCTCTCTGTATACATGCCAGAAAGAATGATGTCAAGTACAACACAATATACAGTATTAAACTTAAATATGAACATAGCAAACATTAATTTATTTACCAGACGTCACCTATGCTCATGTATAGGGATCGAGCCACAAGTGTGGAGAGATGGGCCACCACTTTCTGGAGTTCCCAGTCAGTTCTTCTGGGTTGTTTCACGCAATTTCTTGTAATATTCATTTACCTAGTTCTGTTGGAATCCCTCCAATTGAGCATCACCGAGTCAAACAGTCTTCTTGTTATGCTTCCTTGCTTTGCCAAAGAAGTCTCTCAAGCGCGCATTGCCTCGATTTTCGAAATTCCTTCTTATATGGTCCTCATGGACCGGATCCTAAGTAAACCACTTCTACAATTATGAAAACAAATAACACATCAAATAATTCAATAGTAATTTATCACATATTTCTGAAATTGTTAATGCGAAGTCACTGTAATTACCTTGAACTCTCCAAATCACAAATCTCGTACTGGTTTGGGCACTTTGCTCCAAGTAGGCCAAGCTCCGTCAAATTTGCTTTGAAATATGAGCGAAATCCTACTTACAGCACCATCATTGGGGAGAAACCTAATTGAACATAACACATAAAATTCATTACTTGTTGTGCAAAATTCATGTAGTACTTCATAAGATATAACAAATGAAAACTTACCCGTTACCATCTGGCTCAATCCAAGTCTTAGCTCGAGTGCTCCCATGACTGGATTGTGCTTTACTTTCAGCACTTCCATTGTTCTCTCGGAACTGGTTTGTGTTAGGGTGAGTGGGTTGCACAGTGTGAACAACATGGGGGTTTGGAAGAATGTTGTAGGCAAATTGGCCGTACATGATACTTTGGTTGAGAATGTATGAGATCTGATGATGAAAAGCCCCAAATGGGGGTAGCAGTGGTCCTGGAATACCTAGTGTGTAAGCAGCCATTATCGCTCCTGGCTGAACTGGTATATGATGTACCTGGGGAGAAGATGAATCCATGTCCATTGCGATCAGATATACAGCAGAGCTCCTACGCCTTCGTCCTCTACCTCGAAGGGAGGACTTTGCTCGACGAGAACTTAAATCTATACCTGAAATAGATAACAGCAAAGCCAAGTATAAATATATAATGATTGCACATATAAACTGTTTTCCTTATACATCATAATAGGTACGTAGGTTACACATATTTTGCAAAACTCATTCATACAATATAAGTAAAGTCACAACCAATTATTTGATATGCAAAGTACTCAAATACATAAGAATTCATAGCCACTAAATCATCTGCATCCTCAGCTGCATCCTCATCCTCATCAATGTCCACATGCAAATCAAGATAGTTCATAAGAATTAATTTTAATCAACATAATAATAATTACATGAATTACGCAATTATATATTTTATATGTTTACTTTAAAATTTCCACATGTAACCAAAAAAATAAACTTATACATTTCGTCAAATATACTTACATTCTCACGAATATCACAAAACTAATAATTCATACATAGTCGGCCACTTTATTCCACCAATATATCACATTTCAACTTAAAATTACCAAATCTACGTGTACATTGCATTGGGCGAAATCTTTAAACATATACGAGCTACAACTTCATACGAACATCACATATCAACAAAATTATAAACTAAAGCATCTCAATCCACCAAAATAGATCAATAACCTCACACAAATACCACATTTCAACAACATTATGAATTAAAAATTTCGTTCCACCAATATGAATTTTCAACTTCAAACTACCAAACCTCAACCCTAAATCACATGTACCAAATTCTTATAATGAATTAGAGCACCAACCTCATATAAATAGCATATTTCAACAACATTATTAATTAAACCATTTCATTCCACCAACCTATCAAACTTTAACTTCAAACTACCAAACCTAAACCCTGAATCGCATTTACCAAATTCTTGTAACGAATTAGAGTAATCACCTCATATAAATAGCACATTTCAACAACATTATCAATTAAACCATTTCATTCCACCAACCTATCAAACTTTAGTTTCAAACTACCAAACGTAAACCCTAAATCACATTTACCAAATTCTTGTAATGAATTAGAGCAAGAACCTCACATAAATAGCACATTTCAACAACATTATCAATTAAACCATTTCATTCCATCAACCTATCAAACTTTAACTTTAAACTACCAAACCTAAACCCTAAATCGCATTTACCCCGATCTTGAAGCAAACTGAAGCAATAACCTCACACAAACAACACATTTCAATATAAATTTGAACTAACTATGAAATTCTAACAATCTAATATAAATATTTGTAGAAATTACAACAAATTTAGTTGAAGAACTCACCTCAAATATGTTGAAAACAACAGACAACGGGGGCGACGGAGGGTCGGCGGCGGCTGCCGACGGTGGGGGAAGGCCGGCGACGGCGGCAGAGGGGGCGGCCGGCTGGTGGGTGGCACTGGCGAAGGTCAGGTGGCGCTTCGCTGTTGCGTTCGCCTCTCTCTCTCTCCCTCTCTGTTGCGTTCGTGGAGTGAGTGAACCAGCACCGAGAGCTGGTTCACTTAAATTGGGGCCGGCGGAATTTCTGTCGCCTATAAAAAAATTTATTTTTTTTATGTCGACGACGGAAATTCCGTCGCTGACATTGAATTTTGGCGACGGAATTATTTTTCTGTCGCCCAGTTCATCGCATAATCTGACTTTCTTTTGATGTTGTTCTTCCGTCGCCACTTCCCTAGTTAAAAAATTCCGTCGCTGTATTCCGTCGTTGTTTTTAACTTTTTTAGTAGTGTTGGATGGAGAAGTTGTTCAAGAAACTCCTGACTTTCAATATAATTCAAATTCAAAACTTGAAGTTGAAGCGGTAAGAGACAACAAAGAAGATTGCATTCATTTTGCTTCGAGAACTAAAACAGTAAGTTTTAGCCAAATTGGCTACTCGGAAAAAGTGCTTATGTTATCTCAACATTTACAAGCCTTGGAAGATATATCCCACCCGGCAGCTCCTGGGTTTGAGAATCACGGAATGAATAACAAAAACCATTTGGAGACTGGTTGCATTCTCAAGACCTTAGAACATGAGGTGTCTCCCTTAAAAGATGGGGACTGTGGAGTCCAACAATCTGAAGAAGTTGAACCACCACCAGGTTTCGAAAAAATAGCTGCCCTCAATCAAGCTTTCTCAAAAACAGCTTTGAAGAGACAACCTGAAGGTTGACTGGAAGTCAAGCAAAAAAGAACAAAGAGTCTGCTGGAAGGTGCCAGGTGGATTTAAGCAACATTCTTTTAGAAAATTTGATTGAGGAAGACAGGTCCCAACCAACCAGAAGCTTAGAAACTTAAGAGAGTATTGTCAAATTGGCTAAGGAGTCTTTAAAGGTGGGAAGACTTCTTGGAATGACAGTCATTGATAAGGAGTAGGTAGCATTGGAGATAATTAAAAAAAGTTTGAGGAACGAAAGAAAGAGTCGTACAAATCAGGAGGCAAATTGATCTGCCCAAGCATTAAATTATCAAGAGTTGACTCTTTGGGGAGTGAGTTTACTACACATATTAAGGGCTTGGTTTAGCTTGGCATCTGAAATGGTTTTTAGCTTAGACATTCTTTGGGGAATTTTGTCGAGCACGTGATAGGCATATAAATTTTGCTCAACTTTTTCTGAGCAGCCCAGTGCCTTTAAGGCTTCCCCATAGTCATTGACACCATCCTTGTAGTTGGCAGTGTCTTGGGTAGGGAATTTTGGGAGTTGCCATGGACACTTGTAAGCTACTGCTTCGTGGCATTTCTTGGTTGCTATGGTTCTTTCTTTTCAAGAGAACATGAAGTTGAAAGAGATAAGTTAGAGATGGGATGGATACATTGTTTAGTGGAGATGGTTGTAGGTCTAGTATTGGCATTAAATGATCAAAGTTCAAAATAGGTGAGTGGCGCAGTAGAAGATGAGAAATAGAGTTTGGTCATGATTTTGAGAATGATTTCGAGATGGCATTAGGGGAGGAGAAAGGGGTGATGTGTTGTCCTATTTTGGGTGGTAAGTGGCAGTGATTGGGGAATGAGTTCGATGTGAATGTGATGTAAGAGATGAGACTAACCTGGATAAGAGCTTGGATTGTACTGAATCTGTGTGGCTAGTAGTATTGGAAGGCTTTTGGAATATATGGGTGACGTCCTCCTCATCTGCTTTATGGGGTGTATTATTTTCAAAGAAATGACTTCCATTGGAGAATCAAAGAGAATGTATATTCCTAGTCCAAGAAATATGTCATCCGACTGAGGCTATTGTAGAAATGAGGTTTTGCAGTATTATTTTTCTAAGGCGACGCTTGTAGTTGCTGTGTTTTTTTATTTTGTCCTATCGGTCTTAACCTGTGTTGACTTTGTTCTTACCTTATAGCATTCAATTATCCCAAAAAAAAAAAAAAACTTTACATATCCACCATTTTCCCTATGGTATGCAGAATAACTTTTGCACAAGCTAAGCCAAGTTAGTTTTATCACAAAATCGATCAATAGTTGTCGGTTTATGTTTAAGGGAAAAATGAATCAGATTCAGTCTCTGTTAAAATTATTTTGCAAATTTTGAACATGCATTTGATTTCAAATCTTCGTCCTTATTTCCATTTTCTACTTCCCTCAGTAAATACAGCAATGCCATATAGGCCATGTTCTATTTCGTGTTTTTTAGGATTTAGCTAAGAGCTTACATCTCTTTACAGCTTCTTACATCTCCTCACATCCTTAACATAATCCTTACATCTTCTTACATCTCCTTACATCTCATAGATTTTTTATAACATTCATTTATTTTAGTTACAGAAATATGTATATTTTTTTAATCATACTACCAATATATAAAATTTATAAATATCTTATGAACATAACATTTACATAAATATAAAAACATAATATAACGAAGTAAATTATATTTGAGTTTTGACATGAAATATATATTATTATAGATGACCATATATTTATTTATATTTAAAATTATTTACTTAAAATAGAAATTTATTTGAAGAGTTGCATTCAATTTTGTCAAAAAGTTTTTTTTTTTTTTGGGTTATACTTTGCTTATTCGATCAAACTAATGTTCATATAAAAAATCTTGGACAAAATTTTATTTACCAAATATATGGGGATTAATATATTTTATTATTGTGTAATTAACTTAATTAATTGTTTATTTTTAATCAGTATATTATTTTAATATTATTATTTTTCATCCAAAACGTTCATTACAAAACAAATTATATTATACAACTCTTTAACAATTCAACAGCTCCTTACATCCATCTTTACATCTTCTTACAACTCATTATATCTCCTTACAACTTATTACATCTCCTTACATCTTCTTATAACTTCTTACATCTTCTTACATCTATCTATCTATCTAAAACACGAAATAGAATAGGCCCATAGTGTGTAATAATGCCAAGTTTGTGAGGAAAAGAAATAAAATAAAAGTGATATTCAATACTCAGAGTCGTCTGATTTCTTTCTACAATGACTAATCATCTGGCGATAATTATTCACTGGTTACGAGTGGACATATATAATCTAGAAATAATCATTCACTGACACTGTGTAAGCAAGTAGTTAATTATGTGGCGCTTTTTTCGAATATTTTTTGATAAATAGAATAACATTTCACCAAATTAATAAATTAGAAATTAATAGGAGAAGAACTCAAGCGGAATATTCAACCGTGATTCAGCATACAGAAAATCATTGATATTTTAGCGATTCTGCTATCATCTCAACTCTCGAGTACAGCAAATTAATAGATACATCCGAAAGTACGTAATCTCACATTTTATTTATATATATTTTTTTATGTTTGTTGATCATATATTCTATTTTTTAATATTTATTTGTTGACGTATTTTTTGAGAGCATCTACTCCCAAGTGTATGGTATAGACTTTGCTCAAGTACAGATCGACTGTTGAGAATAAGAACAAAAAATAAAAGTAGGGAAAAAAGCTTACAATTTTTTTAAAATTTTTTTAACGCCATATTTGAATACTGGTTTTCACCGCGGCAATAGAGTATGGGATACTTTAGAGCACATACATTTGCTGAATCATGATCCAAAATCGAGGTTCACGGTTCAAAATACTATCTGCATCAGTGATTTACATGATTCGCCCCACGATCTGGCTCTATGCGGTGATCCGTTCATAGCTTTATTTTCACTTTTTTTGGCAAGCACGTTAATAAATAACACAACATACAAGGTTAAAATTAATTAAATATGTTTAAATGTGGGTACATAAGCAATATTTGATAATTCAAGTTGGTGATTCATTTGATGTAGAAATGGAAAAAAAGTTTAATTATAGGATGATGTGGAATGTGTAGATCCCTATTTATGATCCAAAAATACGGATTACTAACGCAAGTGCCCTTATAGGTAAACATGACGTATTATGTTATAAAAATAATTGCATGAATTATTAATTTTAATAGTTAAAATTTAAATTTTGTGACATACAACAAGTATCTTTATGAGATAGTTTACGTCTAATTATTTTTTCCCGATTATTATTAAGGGCTATTCTTTTCAGCTTATCACGAGTATCTATCATCAGCATTCAACACTTATCAGCATCCATCAATAATTCAATATCAATCAGCACTTAACTATTTCTTAGTCATAATCATCACTGATCAACATTCATAAATACTTATCAACACTTATCACTTATCAGCACACATAACAATTCATTAGTAATAAATTACTTATAATAAATTAAAAAGAACCTATCTTAAACCAAAAATATAAAACAAACAACTCGACATGAATGAAACTACTCACGAACGAAATCTAGACTTATGCTCTTAGTGTTTGACAAGCATCTGGACTCAGTCCTCCTTCCTGCATTTTATTCAAAGTAGCCGAATGTTTTGGTTCTTCATTTCTTCGATTGACGTCATATGGTGTTTTTAATGTTATCAAATTGATCATCAAAAAGAAATTCTTAAACCTAATTTTACACTCAAGATAAGAGGTTCACCTGCTATATATGCTAGGAAAAAAAGGTCCAATAATCATTAGTTTTCGAAGCTAATTTATTAGTAACATAAATAATTTTTTTAAGAATATTTACAATACATCAAACAAAGAGAGATTTAAATTGAGATATAAATTATACAACACACTCATGACCTCGTTTGTTAATATTGCAAGTGAAGTAACCACGCACAGTTTTACGCAACAAAGAAATGAAAAAATTATCACCGATGAAAGCATACCGGATGATACCAACATGCGAAATTTAAACCCAAAAAATAGGGAGTAAATTTTGAGGGAATAGGGGGGGAAAAACACTCACTTTATTCTCTCTGAAAACTACCCACTTACCCTCATATTTAATCCTCTTGTTCTTCTAAGCAAAGCCGTGAGAGGCCGGGAATGATCTTTTATGATCGTTCCCGACCCTCTCTTCATTCCTCTTAAGTTACTTATATGTTTAATTGTTGTTTTCTTTATCTTTCTGATGATTTGTCTCTCCAGTTGTGAAATTTTATCTCTACAATTGCGCAGGAGTGTTTCGTTTTATCTTGGTTGTATGTCATTTATGGTTATTTTCCTTGTGAAGTCTGCAATGAACAATGTAAAGGTTGCGGTAATGCTTTTCAATGGCATTCGATAACTCGAGTACAACATCTCATACGAGATCAATATTTTATTCAAGAAGTATGCACTAGATCAACATGTTTAAAATATGAAGAAGAAAATGATAGATCTGTAGAACTCTTCTCTATGTTGTATATTTGAAAAATAACGATTCACGTAGGAAGACGAACGTTCAATATGTACCAAGTTAGATTTCGTAAAATTAGAATTTTTCTTTTTGCAAAGAAGATTGTATTTTTTAATTCAAATTTATACTATAGACACCAAATAATTCCTTAATTTTTAATAAAATTATTGCCTTATTTCTTAAAAAAAAAAATCGAAGGGGTTCAATTTTTTTTCTTTTCTATTTTGTGTTTTTTCACAATGCCCGCCCCTAACAGTAGCATAGGGCCCAGGAAGGAGGCAGCATCACTTTCGAGTGTCGGTTCCACCCCCCTCTTGTCACGAGCCTCAACACTGCTCTCCGATTAGATAGAAATAGAAAATAAAACAAATAAGTTAGAGCCACCAAATAAAATAGAGCATGCTACTACAGTATCAGTTCAGCAACCGCGTTTACACTTTACTCTTCTCTCTCTCCCCTTTGACATTTTCCCAAGTCAACCAATTACCCCCCCCTCCTGCTTCCATTTAATTTTCAGATGAGAGAGAAACCAACCAAAAAAAAAAAAAACAAAAACTGAATAATAATTAAATTCCTTCCCCACTTTCTCTCTCCTCACATTCACAACTTGTGCTTTTGCTTGTGCATCCTCATCTGATCGCTTAGCCTGCTCCATCCACCCCTTTTCTTTCTATAAATAAAACCCCATCTCTCTCCCCCCCCCCTCTTCACCTCCAAAAGTCAGCGCCTTCCTTTGTCTCATTATTCTTCTCTCTCTCTTCATATCTCAAGCATGGAAGCTCCGCCAGATTGGGATCTACTCGCTGTGGTCCGAAGCTGCAGAACCTCCACCGCCGCCGTCACATCAGCCGCTTTCAATGCGCCGGAGCTTCGACTTCCACCGCCGCCGCCGCCCGTACCGCCGCAGCTATCCTGCAGCGTCACTCCTTCGACGCCCTCCTCTGCTTCTTCTTCATCAACTGGAGCTGTGTTCCGATTTCCGAACCCTTTTGAGGCCGCGGCGACGTCGTTTCAGGAGTTGCAGGATATCTGCAAACCCTTGCTTTGCACCACCACAACCACCACCACTAGCAGCAATTGCACCGTCGCCGTGAACGGCACTTTCCAGGCGTCCTCTCTCTCATCCCCTGTTTCTTCTTCGTCTTCTTCTTTGATTGCCGCCGGAAGACCCTTCACAATCGCCGAACAGCCGCCGCTACGGCGGCCCATTAAGCCGTCTCAGGTCATTTTTGGAGCTCCTTCTGTTACTGCTGGTACTTCTCAGGCTCAAAGGTCAAAGAAAAGGTCAGTTTGATGTTTTTTCTTTTCTTTCTGAGTTTTTTTTTTTTTTTGGGGGGGATGAGTTATTGAAAAAAATATTGAAATTGGAGGATGCCCATGAGCTGAAATCAGTTTACTTTTTCGGGTATATGTTTTTTCCCCCTCCTGGTCCTGGGTTTTGTTCTGAGTTGGGTTTTGACGGGTAAATGAACGTACAGGAAGAACTTGATGAAGAAGGTGTGCCATGTTCCAGCTGAAGGGCTTTCCTGTGATATGTGGGCTTGGAGAAAATATGGTCAAAAACCCATCAAGGGCTCTCCATATCCGAGGTGAGTTTATCTCTTTCTCCCTCTAGATCTCTACTCTCTTTATCTCTCTTCATTTTCAGGTTTCATTATATATAGTCCTGTTGATTTTATGTATTGCTTTGAGCATATGTAAAAGCATAAGAACCTTAGCTTTTCATAGCTAAAAATTTTGGTATTCAGCTCTGTTTTTAATGCGTAATAAATCAAAATCAAAATCACCCATTTTGAAATTAAATTCCAAAACACCCTGAACTCAAATCTGATTCCGAACCCATTTCCAACCATCTTGAAAAGGTTAGACCGCAAAGAATTTGTTATTCATTAGTATTAACCCATATAGGGAAGTTCACCAACCAAAAAACCAGCCTTTTCTGATTGATTTTCCTTTTGTTTTTTCCTTGGAAACAGGGGATACTACAGATGTAGCAGCTCAAAGGGCTGTTTGGCCCGAAAACAAGTGGAGCGGAACAGATCCGACCCGAAAATGTTCATAGTCACTTATACCGCCGAGCACAACCACCCTATGCCCACTCACCGGAACTCCCTCGCCGGAAGCACCCGCCAGAAGCCCCTCTCCACCACCACCAACGACGCGTCCGCCGCCGCAACTCCGCCGGAGCAGCCCACCTGCTCCTCCCCCTCCGCTGCCAGTCTCTCTCCTCTGACGGAGAAATCGGAGTCGAAGAATGAAGCCGACGACGTCGTAAAGGAAGAGAACGAAGAAGATAACGAGATGGGCATCTCTGATTTGATGTTAAACGACGATTTCTACGTGGGTTTTGAGCAGATCGATGCTGATTATGGCGGGGATTGTTTTTCCGACCATTTCTCGCCGCCGATGGAGTTCCCCTGGCTTTCTAGTAATAGCGGCACCGCCACCGCGGCCGGCGGGAGTTGACTTTTTTGGCGGCGGGCGAATTTGCCGATGGTTTTTTGACTTTCGATCTGAATTGATTGATGAAGTTGACATGATGTAGGTGATGACGATGGTGCTCCGCTTCCACTTTGATTGTAGTCAACCTTTTAGGTTTTTTTTTTTTTTGGGGGGGGGGGGGGGGATTGTGTTGAGGAAATGCTCAAAGTATGTCAGGATCACTGTAAGTTCACAAATGTCATTGTGATTTGTAAGGTAGTGGAGAAAAAAAAAAAAGAAAAAAAAAGAGAAAAAAGTGAAAGTTCTAGAGAGAGAAAAAGGGTAGAGGGAGAAGGAGCTTTGAGGGTAGAATCTCAACCAAAGTGACCTTTTTCTTTTAGGGAGGGATTAGTGGGAATGGTCCAATCAGAATGGAGAAGAGCATTGTAGATCGGGAAAAAAAGGGGGTTTGGTGCATATGCTTATAGATATCCTTATTTCTTTTTGTTAATTTGTGGAGGAGGGAAATGAAAAGAGAATAAAAGTACTGATTATTGTTATTAGCAATAAAAATGGTAGAAGTTGTTCATATTTTGTCAATTGTCATTGCCAAATGGGCATTGTTCAATTTTTGCATATATGCTTTCAAGAAAAAGGAAAAACAAGGGAAAAAAAGAGAAAAGAGTTGGGGGGGGGGGGGGGGATTGTTTTTAATGAGAAAAATGTTAGTTTTGGGACCATTAGATGTGATCAGTGGGAACATATGGTTCACAGCTGTCGGTTCCCATTCCGCAATGCAAATCACCATCTTGTTTCTCTCTCATAAAACACGGCAAGGCACAGTCGCTTTAATTTGACAAACAAAGATTAATTCAAAGGGTCCGACACTGGTTTCTCTTGAGCAAAGTATCGGATTTGCGTTTTGTGTACGGAGAAAATTTGTGCTTGGAGAACTCTACCTCCTATTAGATAAGGGTAGTTCAACTCCAATGAAATGAAGGATTTAAGACCCAAAAAAAAAAACACTCACTCACTTTAACTTGGCTACAATCTTCTTCCATGTAGAATAACAAAGGAGCTGTGAACATGAATTGAAGTAAACAGCTTCACACACATGTCACAGAATTAAGGTCGTTGTGGTAGGGTTGTCAGTGAAAAACAAGAACTGCAGCACGATGTAAAAAGTTACCATCAGTGTTTTAGAAATAATTGGGTGTTGGTGGTGAGATCCAACACTTATTGACAAACAAGTGTCAATGCTTGAGAGAAAGTATAAGAATTCCCCAGTTCCAAAGGGAACTCCTCCATTGCAAAGTGGTAGGTAAGCCAACACCTGGAGCAGAGAACACTTTCTACTAGTTTGAACTACGACTGCCAAGATTATCAAAGTCACCACTCACCCACTAAACACGGCAGATCTAGCAGAAAAACTTGATTAATCTCAAGTTCATACCCCCTTTCTGATCTGCATATTTTGTAGCTACCATATCATCCCTGTCAATCCAACATTGACATTCGCAACATTCATGGCTTCATGGTACATGGATTTGATAAGTAATTCATCATAGTACAGACTACAGAGATAAAACTTGTAAGAATGTTCTGTTTCATCCAAAATGCTTATTTTCCAGCAGAAATAAACACTTTCTAGCGTTGAATCAGAAACCTATTGTAAGAGCAAATCATAGAATTACACCAAATGATCATGGATCGGTCCAAATTGAGTTCTTCACTGCAGATCAGTAATTCTGCAACACACCGAAAGAAATGCAATCTGGGTACCAACATTGCCCCAGACAGCAGCTCCGGGGCTCTTTCATCGGCTACCAATGCAACCGATCAGGAAGCTCTTAGATAGTGGGTTGTACAGAAGATGTTTCAATTCAAGATCCCTTCTGCGCCCCATTTCCAATTGCCCGTCAAATCCACAGAAAATTTTAGCTGAAGAAAACAGGCATCACCTATATTTCGACAAGTCACTCTGACCACAAAATTGCGGATAGCAGCTTCTTGTTGAATCAGAAATCTTGTACCCTTGAACAAATTTTCTCAATTTATCAGCTTCACCAACCCCAGGAAGCCATTCTGTGAGTATTTCTAAGGTCATGTAGTCAGGGTTACAAGCCTCTTCAATCATTCTATCCATGAGCTCAAAAGCTTTTTCAAGCTGGTTCGCCTCCTGCAGGCCTTTGAGTATTGCATTGAAAGTGGTGGTATTAGGACTCACATCCTTCAGCTTCATGTCATCTAAGAGATTGAGAGCTTCCTTAACCCTTTTTCTCTCACAAAGACAGGTTATTAAAGTATTGTATATCACAGTATTGGGCGGAATCCTTGTTGATGACCTCATTTCCCAGAAAATATTCATGGCTTCATCGAGTTCTCCCACTAGACAAAATCCATGAATCAGTGCTCCATAGGTGACAACTGTAGGAGCTATCTTATCCTTGAGCATCTGTTGAAGTAACTTATGAGCGGTTTTCAGATCCCCATTTTTGCTGAAATATGATATCAAAGTATTGTATGTAAAATTATCGGGCTTCATTCCAGCCCTTGTCATCTCCTTTAACATCTCGTGAGCTTTATCTATTTTATTCGTCTTGCAAAAGCCATTGATCATTACATTATAGCAACCAATATCTGGTTGAAATCCAGCCTTTCTCATCTCTGAGAAAACCAAGTAGGCATCATCCATGCGCCCGGCAAGGGTCAAACCAGATATTGCAGTGTAGTAAACAACTGCATCTGGAGTGAACTTCTCTCTCATCTCATCAAACAACTCCATTGCTTTATTGATTTTATTCACAGCAAAAAACCCACCAATTAGTGCAGTATAAGACACTGCATTTCCCTCCAATCCTTTTTCTTTCATTTCCTTGAAGAACTCAAGTGCGCTACCAGCTCTTCCATGTTTGCACATCCCATCCACCAAACTATTGACTGTAATGACATTTGGCTGAACACCGTCCTTGCCCATTTCATGAAACAATTCGACGGACTTCTCGAGCTCACCTGCTTTACAAAACCCATCAATCAGACAGTTGTAAGTAGCAGTGCTTGGAAGACAATTGTTTTCCGATTTCATCCTTCTCATCAAAGCTAATCCCTCTTCCAAGCGACCAACTTTACAGAGGCCGTCAATGAGAGTATTGTGGATAATTACATCCGGCTCAATGGTAACTCCAACCTCTCCTGCTCTCATCTTTTCAAACAACTCTAGGGCTTCATCCACTCTTCGAGACTTGCAAAGATGATTGATGCTAATACCCATAGTCACAACATTTGGCAGTATTCCTTTGTCCTTCATCTCTTTCATAAGAAGATTCATTTTCTTAAATTGGCCATTCTTCTCCAAACCCGTCAACAGAGCATTGAATGATGCAACTTCAAGTGGCCCATCTAAATCCATCATGACATGGAGAAGATCCCAAGCACTATCACATTCCCCAATCCTACAGAATTTAGTAATCCACTTCGTGAGTCTAATTGAATCAGGAAACAAGCCGTGTGCTCCAAATTTCGACACCAACTCCACGATTTCCTTCTCAGACATCCTCCTTTCATATTTATGACCTTTAAATAGCCCGTCAAAGACAATCCTCCTAGTGTTTTCATTCGCCGGGAACTGCGCATTTGATTGGAGCATTTCGTCGAGCACCTGGAGTGCATCATCCAGACACCCGTTTCTCAACAGCTCGTCCACCAAAACGTTCCGAACGTCGCAATCCCTCTTCCGGGGCTCCAATTCATTGAAAACCAACATCAATTTATCGACCATTTTCCCCTTCCCGAAGCACCTGATGAGAAGGGTCGCAGAACATACCGTCAAAGGAAGATTGAGCTGTTTCGAAGTGTTAAAGAGCTCCATTAACTTATCCCCCGAATTGGGTTCTCGACTAGCGAGCTCAAAAACAGCTTCAAACACAGATGAAAGTGAATCATCATCAGGGCATGGTGAATTAGAGCGAAGGTGCTGGAGGAAATTGAGGGCAGTGGAAGCATCGGGCAATCTGCGAGTGATCTGAAGCAATTGATCAGAGGAGAGAGAATGAATACCCAAGGACGTGAGGATTTCGACAAGCTTTTCATTCTCCTCAGAGCTACCATTGTCCTCGGACTTGAGGACTTCGATGAGTTGGGCTATGAATGGAGAACAAGAAGGAGGAGGAGGAGCCGGCGATGATGATGGTAGGGCCTTGGGTAGTCTATGAGCAGATGGTTTTTCGGTGGCCAGATGAATGAAGGAAGCTCGACAATTAGGGTTCTGGATTCGGAGTAATCGTAGCAGTCTTGAGCATTTTGGCGCTGTCGACGTTATGCTCATCTCTGCTTGAGTTTGATGACAACAAAGACGGGTTCTCTTGCTTTGATTTCGATGGAGGGGCCGTCGGGCTTAAATTCGAGACTACACTTTTTGTGAGGGCAGCCAATCATTTGGTTTTAGCATGTCAATTATTTTATGAGACAATCTATCACAGTGGTAGACTATTTTTGAGTTATGTTTTATCATTCTTTTGTAGGATTTTCTTTATGGAATGTTGGACGATAATATAATGTATTTTGAGGTATTAGATAATAATATTCTTAACTTTAAACTTAGACATTTGTGCACTATATAATAGCCTTATTTATTGTTTATATATCCAGAACGATTTTGAAGGTGTTTTTAGTTGGTGATGTAAGTGTATATTTAACATATATCATTGCATACACTTGAAAATTATTAAATTTTAGACATATATAATTGCAAAACATTGTAAAATTATTACAATACATTGATAAAAATACATCCAATGTCTGTCTTGGTGTATAAACAGTAAATAGACCCATAGTGTGGTGCACGAACATTCAAGTTCAAAATTGGGAATATGATTGTCCAACACCCCCAAAGTACAGTAGGGGTGTTCATCGGTCCAGGACCGGATCGGACCGGACCGGACCGAAGACCAAATAAGACCTAGGTGGGGACCGAGGACCGGACCGTTTCAGATTCGGTCCGGACCGGACCGGACCTGCCAAAACCCGGACCGGACCGAGACCGGACAGAATCTGGACCGGTCCTATCCTGGATACTTTTGAAATTGTTTGGGTCATGACTCATGAACCCATACATTACAAACCCTTCAGCCCAAATTTGACATCATCCCTTATCCTCATAGTGAACATGGTACTCTAATCGATATGCGTCTCATCTAAGTTAAATCTAGTAGAGAGCATTAAAAAAAAAGACAAAACTTGACCATGCGATCAAGTGCTCTTTGATTTTTGGATATTAATATGCTTAAAGTTTTATACATATATTTTTCACTGTAAAATGGTCTGTTAATATCACAGACTTGTCTGTCGGTGCTTCGGTTGATTGGTTCTTTAGAAGCCTCATCGTCCCAAGTCAAGTGAAAAAAAAAAAAAAAAACCTTAAAACATAAACCCCCATATTTTTAATTAATATATTATAAGCTTATCTTATTCTTTATAGAAAAGTACATAAATGAAATTATTAGTACTTTATTTTAGAAAAATAATTGTAGCTACATAGAAGGTAGTTGTTTAATTTGGTTCAATTAAAAGGCTGGCAGATCAAAGAATCCTTCAAAGTTGTCCAGACAATTTAGAGAATATAGAAAGAGAAACTTCCTAATCACTAATGATTCACTATCAGCATCAGTAATTAGTATGGTTAACACCTCCAAGTGGATTCACATGCTTTCCAATCTACATAACTATTATGCTCCCCAATATTTGTCCCTTTCAATTTATTTGTACTTGGACACTTGCAGTAATAACATGTTTTGGTTTTTGGTTTTTGATTTTGCTCTCTGCCCTAGGTTGAAAAGTGCCCAAACAGAAGGTCCTTCGCACAAAACCAAAAACCTTGAAAAGTGTCCAAACAAAAGGTCCAAGCCTAAAACCCAAGAAAAAAAAAAGCTTAATTCCCAAATCGGTCCGGTCCGGTCCAATTGTCGGTCCAACCGGTCTGAGACCGGACCGGACCGAAGACCGAAAGTCGGAAAAGAGAGGACCGAGGATCGGACCGAAAGGCGTCGGTCCGGTCCGGTCCGACTCGGTCTTCGGGTCGGTCCGATCCTGGACCGTTTAATAAACACCCCTAAAGTACAGTATATCATAATCCATTATCCCTTTTTTTTTTTATTACTCTCACTTATGTTTTATAATTCTGTATAGATGAGATGGTCTTGTTCTAGATGATCTTTCTTGATTCTTAATTAGCAAAGGTCGAGTTATTTAAGGATAATAAGTGTTGAATTACTTGAAACTAGTGTCTTAGTACTCACAGATATTTCAATTTGTTTCCAAAGTAAAAATTCTCAAAAGCTTAAAAGCCTCCAATTTGTGTTAAAAATAGATGATTTCCTCTTCTATGATGCATCAATGCTAAGAACAAATTTTTAACTATACCGGAAGTTTCAAATGAAGAGTTAATTTAACAAAGCTAATACTTGCTCTTACCTTAAGTCTAAATCCAAATTCAATACCCAAAAATCTCACCACCAGGTGAGGTGTGGAGGCCTGATGTGACGGTCTTATATTTGAATTGCAAAATTACAGAGAGACTGGTTCCAATTTACCCTAGACTTAAAACCTGTAGACTACCTACTACTCTACAGAAACGGAGCAGATGAAATTTAGATAGATATTTTGCTTTACATCATACAACCCTAGCTAAAAAAATAGCTCAAGACTTACCTTTTTTAACTATCCAGATTTTGAACACATGGCCCTAACCTTAAGTGCTATGAGCTATATAGAAGTATAGAATATATCATATTGGAGAAAGTACGTATGCCTATTTTTTTATACTAGGATTCTACCCTTGCGATGCAAGAACATAATTCAAATATTTTTTCAATATATTAATAGCATAATAGACAGTTTCTTTTCAAATAGTAAAAATAAATCGATATGTTAAATTATTTAATTATCAAAAGTTGAGCATTTTGCTAGATTATTTTTTTTGTTGTAACAACATCTTCTTCATTTTTAATTTGAGCTCACTTTTTTTATTTCGTTCGTATTTCATTGTTAAAACGATTATATTTTTGGAGAATATATTTTTTAACTAAATAGTAACAACGATGTGACATTTGGCCACTTTAATATATGGAATTGATATTGCATTAGAAAATAATTATTTTTTGAGTTATCATTTTTTCTTTTTCTTGTTTCATTAAATTATTATAAATTCCTTTTATATATGCATCATAATTATTTATCTACTATTGTTTGAATATTGCCTAATATATGAGACGTCTTTTCTTTTGTGGGCAAGTTTTAGTAGATAAATGGACCAACTTTTTTATTTATCTTAATTTAATAAAAATTATATTATCTTCTTACTAATGACACATAAGATATGTGAAAATTGCATGCAAAAAGTTTGGTCAATTGTTATTTTAAGTTCAATTAAACATAAATAAGCAATAAAAATGTTCAATTTTAAAAGTAGTAAAAATTTCAGAACAACATAATTATTATTTTTTTGAGTTATTATTGTTTCTTTTATTTTTTCCTTTTAAATCACTTTAAATTCCTTTTGTTTTCATAATATAATTATTTATTTACTATTTTCTTGTCAAAATTCTCTAATATCTATAACATCTATTTTTATGGGAAAATTTTATGGACCATCTTTTTAATTTATTAATGTAATGAGTATTTTATTATAGTATACTAATAAATATATAAGATATCCAAAAAGTTATTTTTTTAAATAAAATAGCATTGTATTAGTTAAACTATAAATGGACATTTAAGTAGCTAATTAATTCTACGCTGCATTACACATGGCATCCTAAGTGGCATGACACATGGCACTCATACATTGATTCCATCCAACTTTTAATATATATATGATTCGCTAGCTCTCTAGAAATGGGTTTTTAGGGAAAAGAAGTTTTGCCAATAAGCATATATATTTGTTACAACTCTTACAAGCAATGATTATTTGATATTTACTGATATATTAATAGTTTGTCAATTGAAAGTATGTCATGACTATAATCACAGATATATTAATGATATTATTAATTATATTTTCATAATCGTCTCAAAAAGGCTAAGTTAGAGCGTATATATTCGTGATTCGGCCACCACATTTTTCAGGCTACAAACAACCACCAAGGCTAGCAAGTAAAGTGAAAATGGCATACTCGCTTACACAGTAACGCATACGTCAATCATCGAACCTGAACTATTTGATCTTGACTGAAGTTTATATCATAATGTGTACGCAAGAACCATTGTAAAAAAGACGGAACATAGAATGTGAATTATGAAAGTACAATAGCTTGCATGTCAACACAAATAGTGTGAAGTTTCAAATGTCACAACATTCAAACAACAAAACATCATTCTCCCTAAATCCTCTCAAAATGCTTGAAATGTGAGACAGTTCAAGTACATCAAGTCATTGTCTAACTGATGGAACCCTGCGTATGATGGCAAAAGGGTAGGCTTCCTAGTGTGAAGAAAATTAGCCGAGTTACAATGCGAGAAATAGCAGGAAAACTAATAACAGCAACTCATCTCTGGTCTACATTCACCTTGCAGCTCCAAATCTCTGCGTGTTATGATAGATCTTCAGCAACAGCAGAAAAACAACTTCCTACAAAATAGATATTTCATGGAAGACACGCCTTTTCCCCTTTGAATTTTCGATCAACCAGAATGGAGTACAATCTTTGCTTCCAACTGTTTGGTAGAATCAATAATGTTAGAACTGAGTATTTCGAGAAGGATCTGGAGTAATTTAGTCACTTCAAGCGCTCCCTCCGGAGGATTTCGTTTTCTGCATTTTTTCAGCGGCTTCAGCTGCGGCTGATGCAGCTTTATCCAATCCCAACTGCTGCAATTCTTTCAAGAAACCATCAACTTCGGAATTGCTGATTTTATATGGACTATGCAAAGGGCTGGGGAATGAGCCATTTGTCACTTCTTCCTTGTACTCCAAAAGAGCTTTGTTGATCACATCCCCCACATGAGCGTACTGCTTGCAGAATTTAGGTGTGACCTGCAATTGAGGATCAATGGCATATGAGTATATGACTATATAAGCTATCTATCTTAATTCGACAAAGGTACTGGGAGGGTGAATTGAGAGACTGAATATTGAACCTTGGCATGATGAGGGTGTTGCAACATTCCCAGCAGATCATGATAAACTAAAACCTGAAATTTTAAGAAGCATACCATGTCAGCAAAAGGAAGAAATTGAGGTTGCATATACTGTATCATGATTGCCCTGTGGTGAACCTCATAAATGACAACAAAATTGTTCAGTTTCCATCAACAAGATGTGGGTCTCAAATCCTTCCATTAGTATTCGAAGGAAACGGCTTCAAACCTTATCCTCCCCTACCCCCTTCTTTCCCCAAAGCTCTCCCTCACTGGCGTGCCCGCTTGAATGATGGGACCCTTGATGCGCAATCCCCCCCCCCCCCCCCCCCCAACAAAAAAAATGACAAGGAAAAAGAAATATAACTCAATGATTCATGTTCTTCATCTGCAGAGAGCGAATGATCTGACCAATCCTACAGAAAACATGTGAATCAACAAGATGGACATTCAGCATCTTATGTAAGTGACCGGCAAAGCAAGTTTAGGCCTTTTTAATCCGAATGGGCTTCTCTTCAAGACTATTGTAACAAGAGATGGTACCGTAACTGCATCAGAAACTATGCCAGAAAAACACCGGTAGATTTAAGTACCATGGGACCACAAAGGCCTACCATACTAAAATGACCTATCTGCATATATAATTCTATACTGAACCCTCCTTTACATAAAGGGAACTGGAGAGGAGGAAGCCAGGTTGCATGACAGATTCGACAAGAATTGGTTCTATTATTGTACCAAATTTGCAGGTGGACCATTACCAAAATGGATGGAACTAACCACTTGTCCATATCAGTGCTTTAAGATTAGCAGTTGAGTATTGCAGTCTGCAGGAGAGGGGAAACTATCGTGACAATTTACAAATCCATAAATAAATAGATACATTGAATTCCTCAAGAAGGTTTCTATCCTCAATTTTTATTTCTATTTCTAATATTACACTTGGATGGAATACTATGTTCCTTTTCCATAGGAGTTTGTTTTTTAATTTTATTTTAAAAACAAACAGAACTTGATTTACTTTATACACAGGAAACTAGCAAAACAGGGAGTACCTTTCAAATATGGAAGGGACCATTTCTTTTTCTTTTCGTAAATGGGCAGAGGAAACAATTCTCCAAGAGAAGGATCAGAAAAAAGAAAGCAAGATCATGAATCTCCATAAACATCCAAGAAAAAGGGGGGGAAATCCCAGAAGAGAACTGAAGAAAGAATTAGTTCTCTGCAATGCACTACAGAGAACAAATTTAAAGACAGACAATAATGCACAACAGGTTGGTGAAGGAAGAGCAACCTTTGGACTGGTGATCTCCTTATCTGCTCAAGTTATTAAGATTCAAGGGAGGAAAGAAAGACTTCACAGACAATTAGACAAAAACTTCAATGCATGTATAAAAAGTAAATGAAAAAACTAATGGCCTTCGATCAAGAGAGCAAATTAATCTCAAACAATCTAGCAGAGAGAAGGAATGTATGAAACTGTATTGCAGTCACATTCATAAGAATGCAAACAATTTCAAGATTTCTATGTTCCAAAAATATCTAAATGTAGAAACACAAATTGGCTAACAAGAAAACTTTAGAAGCAGACTTAGTTAGCCATTTAGCCTACAGCTTGTTAATGAAGAAAGTCGCATCTATTAAGAATTTTCCTGGGCTGAAAGAAAAATTCAATATTTGTCAATTAGATGATAAAGCTTCACCCAAAAAAACAGAGTTCTATAAGGATTCCGGATCTTCATCTTCCACGGCACAGAAGACCTTAGTCACCAACATGAAGAAAACGTGCTCAATTCTTCATTTAATGAGAATGCTATCAGTTGTTGGCTGCTAAGGTAGAAACCAATATTTAACAAACCTGTCCACTGCAGAATGGTCCTGCTCCAATGCCGATGGTAGGAATTTTTAGTGCAGATGTTGCCGCTGCAGCCACAGGGGCAGGAACACATTCCAAGACAACAGAGAAACAACCAGCTTCTTGCAATGAAAGGGCAGTCTCCACAACCTATAGAGCAATCAAATTCAACCCTAACCACATCAGGCTTGCAATCATGCATAGAAATGGATAGCATGAGAAGGAAAGGGTTTAGGATAACGTAAGGTGCAGTACCTTCACGGCACTGCAAACATTTCTTCCTTGAGGCCTAAATCCACCGAGGACACTAATGGCTTGGGGAGTCAAACCAACATGTCCCATTACTGCAATTCCAGCTTCAACAATAGCTTTTGCCGCTGTAATTCTGGAAGGTGATCCTCCCTCCAATTTAATCGCATCCATTCCTCCCTCTTTCAAAACCCTCACCGAAGTGTCAACTGCCTGTGCATCATTGAAACATGATCTCACTTAGCCCGCCGAATATTTTTAGTTCATGGAGTACTCAGCACAAACACTGCACATAAGTGAGATGGAAATGCACCCTGATGTGTTGCAATTACCCCTTCATTTATGCAAGAAAGTGAGAAAACACATATACTGATACCATAGCATCATCAGCTAATTGTGAAGAAGCACCTAATTGACTGAAATATGCAAGAATTGGACTTGGAAAACTTAGCAACCATCAGCATTGATGGAAGACTGACAGGTCAAATTCCTCCCTACTACTTGAAAACACCTTCACGTTCACAGAGGCAAACATTTAATGGAGAACTTCAAGAGTGTAATTTTATGTCACCTGCTACAAGTTCCTCCCTTCTACTTAAAGAAATCTTTGCATCTGGAAGCAAGTTTTCTCCTTTCTGGAGTTTAAACATGAAGCTACAATCAACATAAACAATCCATCACACACATTTAATAAAACCCGGCTTAAGGATCTAAATCAGATTGCCCAGGATTCACACCTTGAAAAACAAGACACCACCACCACCACCATCCAAATATATGCAGCCTCCCTCGTGACAACAATAAAGACGGAATTCACATCTTCAACAGTGAAATAACAACTTTCAGCTAGAACATAACCAAAATATAGTGAGAATTATCTAATTTTCTTATATCAAATGAGAAATTATCCAAACAACAATACATTACTGGAGATTATTATGACCAAATCATCAACCATAAACAGCCAACCAAAAGACCCGTATGAAAACTCAAAACATCCATCAAATTACTCGCAAAAACACGAATACCTGTTTGGTGCTGGACTCATAAGTCCCAAAAGGAAGGTCCCCAACGAGGAGGGGCCGCTTGGCACCACGCGCCACCGCGCGGCAGTGGACGAGCATTTCGTCGAGCGTAATAGGCAAGGTGGTGTCATAGCCATGGACGACCATGGCGGCGGAATCTCCGACGAGGCAGATGTCGATTCCGGCGGTGTCTAGGTGGACGGAGGAGGGGTAATCGTAGGCAGTGACCATGGTGATTGGCTCTCCGTTTCGGTGCTTCTGCCGGAGGTGGGCTAAGGTAACCCTCTGGTCGGGGTCTTGGGGCTTCGGGCCACCGTAGACGGTGTTTTCCGGCACGTTGCTCATGGCCGCGCTCCGCCAGAGAAGGTGAGGGGTACGGCGGAGGACGGTGGCCCGTTTCGAGAGAGTGCGAAAGAGCGCCATGATTGCACGAAGGGAAGGTTACGGCGGTTGTTGATGACGTTGGGCCGCGCCGCTTGCAAGTTGAATTTGGGAAACTGCTGGGTTTTCATTTTAAAGTCGTGAATTAATTGGTTCCCCAAGAAAAACAAAAAAGCTCTGAATTAATTCGTTTGGTGTGCCCCCACCACTTGTGTGATTTTTTTTTTTTTTTTTTGGATAATACATGAAAAACCATATGGCATATATAATGAATAACTCGTAACAACAGCAAATCTAAAATATCAATTAAATAATTCTCTCCATAAAGCTAATGATAAATATACTGTCGATCGACTCTGTACTTATAGCAGTATTTTTGCCACCAATCGCATTCTTTGATGTCAATGCATCTTTTCTGAATATTGGCGAGTTATAGTATAATTTCATGAAGCAAATGTCCAATTGACGTGGTAGATTGCACTTGACCGAAAGATCTTTATGATAAAACCACATAAAATTCCATTGTTAATTCATTCCTTAATAAAAAAACGTAACTCTAATACAACAATTTCCAACTTCTACTTAACAAGAAACTCACTCTAAATCTCCAAATCTACAATAAATTGCACACGAGTAATGACTCAAACTCACACTAACGGTAAGAACAACCTAATTCACACTAAAGGTGAGAACAACTAAACTCACACTAATGGTGAGAAAAATAAACAACCAAACTATCACAAAATGGAGAGACATTTTATTAAAAATAGACGAAAATATCAGTAGATACCTTGCAACTGAATAAAACTTCAAGATGTACGAAGATGGGGGCTTACCACAAGCAATTATGATTTATGGCAATCCCTTATTAAAGTAGATGAAGGTTAAGATTTTTTGTGATGAGATTAGAATTTTTCGCCACTGTACAGAATCAAGTCTATCATTATTTATCACCACCTGTGTGAAATTCAAGAAGGGGTAAAAGATGATGAGGAAAATTTCCAAAAAAAATAAAATAAAGAAATGTGATTCTCAGACCTAAAAAATAAAGAAATCTATAGACCCAAACAAAGCGGGCAGTGATTTTTCTAGGACTTTGAAATGGCAAATTTGTTTTATTGTTTTGTAAAATTTCACGTTGTGAATTGTGTTAAATAATGAATACGTAATTTTTCATTGCATTCTTCGTTCAAAATTGAAATTTTAGGGATATTTGAAGGGCAAAAGGAAAGCACATGTAGTAGTTATGAGACTTAAAAAAAATGAGTGTACACTTTTTCTTTTCCAATACATACATTAAAAAATAAAAGCCCTTAAATATTTCATCAGGCTCAACAAACGAGAAATTTTTTAAAGAGATAGCAACAATCACAACATAAGTCAAAATAAAAAATGGAATAATGCTCAGAAAAGGTTGGCCACGAAGGCCTAATAGAAGTGCATATGGCAATATAATGCAATTCACGACCAAGTTTAGACTTGGTGCATCACGAAATGACAACATTAATCAATCTCCCAACTTGAATGGTAATATATATATATATATATATATATATATATAGGAGGAGAGAGAGACACACACATATATATATATATATGTATATATGTATATATATACATATACATACATACATATACATATATATATGTATGTATGTATGTATATATATATATATATGTACATATATATATCCATATATCTATATATCTCTCTCTCTCTCTCTATATATATGTGTGTGTGTGTGGGTGTGTGCAGAGAGAGAGAGAGAGAGATGAATGGTGTATATATATATATATATATATAATATATATATATATATATATATGTAAAATCCTGAAAATTTGATTTGAAAATTGTTCCCAGTTGGACCGACCTAGGCCCAAGTCAACCCAAGTCAGTGCCAATTAATCCTCGTGAAATTCTTCTAATAAAGTTCTTGATATATTTTTGGGAAGTATTAAAATTTTCAAAATTTCCCTTTCCGATTTTTGTAAAACTCCTAATATCATTGTTATTATTTTATTACTATTATTCTATTATGAATATTAAAAAAAAAATACAAACCCTAAACCCCCCATGATCTGCCGCCTCTATATATAAAATGAAAAATAAAATAAATATTTGAAAGTGTGTTTTTCCCCCCTTTCTTTTCTTTTTAACCTAAAACCCTAACCACCCATTCCCCCACTTCCCCCTCACACTCTCTCTCTCTCTCTCTCTCTCTCTCTCTCTCTCTCTACACCTTTATACCGTCGCCGACCATCGTCCGGCCACCCTAGTGCCGCCACCCCACCGGCCGTTCCTTTTGTTTTTGGTAAGAAGATCAAGATCATGCATCCAAAAGAAATCACCACTTTTCTTTTCATCTCTTTTGTTCCCCTTTTTAATCCCTTTTATTCGTGTAAATTTTTATGACCATCGTAAATGAAGAATTTGATACAACTTTTATTATTTTCTCAGCACTCTCGGCGTTGAATTTGAACAAAGGAGTTTTCCTCGATCTAGATCCGGTTTCGATCAAAGGTACTAATAACAGCGTTTTTAACATTATTTTGGTATTTAATGGTAAAGGTGGGTTCTTTGGCATGATTTGGTCTGGGTGAGGGTTTAAACATGTTTAACGGGTACACGCGTATTTTTTGAGTAACCCGAAACGAGTGAAAACCGTGCAAAAAGGGGGTCGCACAATCTGGACAGAATTCGCACTGTTTTTGATTCAACTTTGAAAATTCGGTATAATTATTGTGATTGTCCAAAAATTATGAAATTTTTACAGTAGTTAGATTAAGATGTGAAAATTACGTGGGTTTTTGAATTGTATGAATTGGAGTTAAATGAAGAGAGTTATGGCCACAATACCGAGCCCTGTCAAAACTGAAAACTGCAGGCATAGGGTGCGGTTTTTAAATTTTTAGACTTGGTTGTGCTGTGATTTTGTGGAAGTTCTGGACATGAAAGTTTTAGCAGACAAGATTATCTTTCTGGATTGGATAAGAACATGATTTTTGGAAGTCAGAAGAAAAAGTTATGAGGATGGGAAGTTAGGAGTAAAAATCTGGGTAGAATCTGGGAAAGCAGAATTTGGACTGTTTCACCCTCAAATTAGAAAAATTCCCTAGGCTAGTACTGGTCGCCAAAAATTATGAAATTTATTGAGTAGGAGCCTCTGGATGTGACGAATAATGTCGTTTTAAAATTGGGTCATTTGGGATAGCGTAACCCGAGTTTTGATAAAATTTGTCGGGACTGTCATGGGAAAGACAGTCTTTGGCATTGCCGGAAGAAACAAAAATTTGACTGGGTTCGGGGAAGAACCGAGCCAAGCTCTAAGTATAGAAAAGACAGAGGACATTGTAAGGTTTCTAGATTGACCCAGAACACTAAAATCGGATATCGGGGACTAGAGTTATAAATTTTTGAAAGTTGGACCCATAACGGGCCACCCGAACTTTCACCCCGGATAGGGTTGGATGAATAAAGATCTAGAATACCTCTTTTTAAATTTTAGGGGAGGCCCAGGGGTGCCCTACACTGAATGTGGACTGACTATGGGCTGTTATTGGGCCCAGATGCGGAATAGTGAACCCTCATTAAAGTAACCGAGCCCGTAAATTGTACGGTACTCAGGTAACAGTCATGCCCTAACCTTTTCCCTGTGTTACTGAAATCATGAAAGTTTGGAAGTTCTTGTATTGATTCCTTGGCATTCCTTTCCAATGGGATAAATACTGGTGTGAAATTTATGGATGGTTCCTTGATGGAAACCGAACGTTGTGTTTGTTCTGAAAGTTGGAAATCTTCATATTGTAAAAGTTGAAACTTACTGTTGTAAAAGTTGAAACTTACTGTGATTGTATTTAAAATTCTGTTTCTGCATTCTGATTTCTGTTGGGAAAAGTATTTAAATCTGAATGAAACTGAATGTGTCAAGTTGGTATCCATTAACTAAAAGGAACTAAATAGGGTGAGTTAAATCAATTGGAACTGAGTGAAGGCCATAGCCTTCCCCGGGTAATAGGTGCATGCATGTGAGCGGCCACGTACTCAGCCGAGACGTGGGCCAGGTTATCGGTAACCACCCATGATGGTGGTAGGCCAGGAAAGTTAAGCGGTAACCGCCTGATGATGGCGGTAGATCAGGAAAGAGTTGAGTTGCTGCGCTATGTTAGAGCGCAGGCCATGAAACCCACTGGGGTCGCTCACCTAAGACTTATCTGAAGTTGAACATTTTGAATAGAACTATGGAAGTGTGATTCTGAAATTGATTTTTTTTTTTTTTTTTGGGAAGATGGTGATAATGGGTTGTGTACCTTGAAAACGTGTTATTATTTTCCCCTTTCCTCTAAAATGTTTTCAAAAATGAATTTGTACGTGTCTTTGACCGTTGGGGGTAAATGTTACTGAGTTTATCTCACTATTATAAAATGTTTTGTTTTCAGGTGATCTAGCTGTACTTGGGACTGGGGACAGGAGAGTAGAGCGAGGCTCGAATGCTGGTTGTGCTTAAAAATGATTTTAGAAGTTGTAATAGAATCTAGCTGGTTTAATTATGATGTTCAAGTTTTGTATTAAAATTCTTGGACCCATGTATTGTAGGCTTTGATTCGTAAAGACTTTGTTTCAAATGTCAGTTATGATATCCAGCCTGGTATTTCCAAGAAGGGAATATGGCGGTAACACCCCATTAGGAGTTCCTGCTGCCATTCAGGTTAAATCAGTAGTAAATAAAGGATTAGAAATCTAGGGGTGTTACAAAACACACACACACACACACACACACACACACACAACACACACACACACACATATCTATATATATATATTATATATACACACTATATATTATATATACATGTTATATATATATATATTATATATTATATATATATATATATATATATATATATATATATAATATTATTATGTATGTTATGTATTTATATATGTGTGTGTTGTGGGGTGTGGTGTGTGTGTGTGTGTGTGTGTGTGTGTGTGTGAGAGAGAGAGTCTGAGGAAAATAACTTCAAATCGGAGATTGAATAAGTTACGATAGTACAACTTATTGAATAAATCAATAATGTTGCAATGTGATTTGAATGTAGTCCTGTTTGGCGAACAGCTTTTTGAAGAGTTTTTTGACCAAAAGAGCTTTTTTTGATCAAAATTAGCTTCTTGACCAAGTGAAAAAGCTAATTTGGGTGTTTAGTAAATGAGCTTTTTAAAAGAGTTTGTCCAAAAGCTAATTTAAAGCAATTCCTTAGCTTTTTGGAAGAGCTTTTTTGAAGAATTAGCTTTTTATCTCACAACTTATCAGAAACAGCTAATTTCCCAATAGTTTTTCAACAAACAGCTAATTAAAACAGCTAATACAACAGCTAACTTAAACAACTAACAGCTAATACAAACAGCTAACAGCTAACAGCTGTTTACCAAACGGGCCTGTATTATGAAACTAAAATATTTTGACTTTGCAATAAATTTTTTATTTGCGTTTGTTGCTGTAATGTTATCCTCGGGTAGCAATGGTACTAAAGCTGAAAAAGCTGACCCGACACGTTACCGACCTGACCCGACACGAAGTAGCGGTTTGGATAAAGTTTTCAACCCGTTTAATTAAATGGGTTGACATGTTTAACCCCGTTTAATTAAACGGATTAGGTTCAGGTCGAATTTTCGACATGAAATTTACCTGTTTAACCCGTTTAAAATTAACAGGTTAATAGGTCAACCCGTGTAACCTGTTAACTCGTTTTCCCGATTAGTTGCCATGCTTTAGAATTTTTTTTTTTTTTTTTTGTTGGAAATGAAATTTTAGGCGGGCTAAGAAAAGCCTGGATTAGGGTTTTTTGGGGTGCTTGGCTGCTGGTATAAAAGCTCTCTACACACGCCTAAGGCCCTCAGTTTCATACTTCGTTATTCTCCATTCTCTATTTTTCTCTCATCTAAAGTCTCTCTCACGGTCTCATCTCTTTTTCCCAGACTCCCTCACAGTTACTGGCTCACGGCCTCACGCAGTCACGCCCTCACCTCAACGGCTCAATCACCACTCTTCTTTTCTATTTTTCCGGCGATGACACAACGACTTACTGCCCCAGGCCCTCAACACCTCACCCACAACACTCTGTCGGTAGTGTTGACATCTTTTCCGGCAAGGGTTGGCCACCCACAACTCTTTGGGGTTTTTTTTTTTTTGGGTCGTTCTAATGCGATGCTCTTTATCTCTCTTCCTCTCTATTTTTCAGATCTACAAACCTTCAACTCTCCTGTGACATTTCCGACAAGGTAAACTCCTATTTTCATTTTATTTTTTCACGATTTTATTTTTTTGTAATAAGATATGCATCATCAATCTCAGTCCGAGGTGATCTAGTTGAAGGCGGCGGTGACTCGGGCATGGACGGAGGACGAAGAGAGAGTGTTGGTGAATAAGGTGCTCATTAGGAATAAAGATGGGTAGGAGTTAGAGAGGAAAGACTTGGAAATGGAGTTTTTGGCAGCCTTGAAAGCTTCTCGGCCTAACTCTGCTTTGACTGTTAGGGAGGTTTAGGAGGATTTTCATCGTATTATTGACGGTGGGTATTTTTCTTCTTGTATGCCTGTTGCCGTGGATACTCAGGATGGCATCAGATTGGTCTTTCAGGTATGCTTTCGAGTGAAATCAGTTGTTTTTTGTTAGTAAATTCCATTTAACGGTAAATCTGCTTTTAAAGTTTTGTGGGTGTCCGAAGTGGCACTGAGCTGAACTATTGTCTTCTGGTATGCAATTAGTGAGGTTACTTGGAAGTTTGGTGGCCTCTATTTTGATTGGCTGTGAATTCGTGGAGCACAAAATCAATACAAGTGGCTGTTTTGTAATAATTTTGTACTTTTTAGTTCTTGTTGGTTTGTAATGTTTGATGTTTGGAAGAGATGCTTTTGTTCATTGAATTTATCTTAGATATGCTAGCAGCATATGATTGGAATCATTTGCGGCTAACTACAGTTAAATGGGTTGATTGGGTAAACAGGTAAACAGGTAATCCAATTCTGACATGTTTTTTTAAACGGGTAAACAGGTTGGAATCAGGTCAACTTGACTAATTTTTAAACAGGTTCAGGTTAGCAGTATCAACCCGTTTAAATAAATAGGTCGGGTTCAGGTTGAGGGGTGTTCAACTCGTTTAAGTTCAACCCGAATACGAACCCGACCCGACCTTACCTGTTTGCTAGCTCTACATGGTACTATAATCATATGAAAACTTCTCAAAAATTGTTGCATTTGCTATTTGTATTGG
This sequence comes from Carnegiea gigantea, assembly GCA_029747015.1. NCBI lineage: Eukaryota > Viridiplantae > Streptophyta > Magnoliopsida > Caryophyllales > Cactaceae > Carnegiea > Carnegiea gigantea. Next base: position 70,946 of record JAKOGI010001152.1, read on the forward strand.
TTGTTTGAATAAGATTAAATCGGTGCCCCGTGTAGGAGAAACAGTAAGTTGGCAATCCTTGTAAGAATTAACAATTTATCAAAAACAAAAAATGTTACATTTCTAATAATACATGATATGCTTTACCAAGCTTTCTACTAATAAGATGCATCGTCGCTTTATTCCTCTTTTATAACTCAATAAAGGTCTCAATTATCTAACAAATATTATATTTTGCACATTTTGGCATATATTTTTAAGTAGAAGATAATTCCCATTTTACTTGGGAAAAAATAAACCCTTGGACGCTAATTTGTTTTCTGAACATCAAACGTATTTGAAAATGCTCCCAACTACTGCCAACCACTGTTAGCCACTATTCTAAATAATATACTACAAAAACGCAGCGGAACTCCGACGGAAAAAGCGACGCGGAACATGGGCGTCGGAAAATATCAGAGGATCCGACGGAAAAGCAGGCGGGGCGCGACTGACGTCAGAGTTTCCGACGGAAATTCCGACGGAATTCAGTTCCGTCGGAAACCGTCGAAAAATCCGTCGGTCTCCGTCGGATACTTTTGATCTCGAAATTTTTTCGTTCGCGTGCGTTTTAAATGTTGGGGAGGGGGGTTGTTTCGCCGGCAAATGAAAACTTAGAGAGAGAAGGAGTTTCGAAGAGAAAGAGAGGGGAGAGAGAGAAAGTGAAGTTTGGAGGTTTTAGTGATCGGAAAAGTGAATGGTAAGTAATTTTTTTTGTTAATATGTTGTTTAAAGTTGAAATAGTTAAGTTAATTGATATTTTTTACGTTATTAATTTTTCGAGTGTGACCGCCGCCGCCTCGCCGCCGGTAATACGCTTGATTTTCTGATTTTGAAGAAATCAGCTACTATTGCAACTGCACGTCACTCATCATCTGAGTATTTTGATCCAAGACAGCAAGCACAACTCCTCAATGAGAGCATAACCAAGCAAGCAGAGGCTATAACTGAAATAGCTAAGAAACAGGGGAAGACATAGCGCATGTTGGAATTTTTTTTTTTTGGGTTTTTAATCAAATTTTAAAAAATTTTTTTTTTTGAAAAATGGCGGGAAATTCCCTCCCTCCCCTGCTCGCCAGTCTGCGCAGGAAAAACTGTCCGACGGGAATCCGACGGGGTGCTTCCGTCGGATTCCGTCGGAGTTCGTCGGAATAATTTCTGCGACGAACGGAATCCTGACGAGACGATTTCCGTCGTATTTTCCGTCGGAGATCCACTTTTCCGTCGGAAAAATGAGATTTTTCCGTCGGTGTTGCCGTCGTAGATTGAATGTATTTTTGTAGTATGTTATCAAATGCTTCTAACTTATTTTGAACGCTCTCAAACACTAATAGCAAATGTTAAACACTACTTCCAAGTTCTGTTAACCGCCAAATGGTATAGTGTTAAACTAGTATGCTTTCGGTTGCGTAAGGAATAGAATAATTTTTAAATTTTTACTTGTAATAATACATGTAAAATAACACCATCACCTACCAATGTAGGTACGTAATGCATATACAAAATAATAAATAATCTAATTTCCATGCAATGTATTGCATTTTAAATTTTTTTGTTAAATCCTCAAACATAAAGTACAGTTATTAGATGATAAAAATCATAAGAAATCAATAAATTGAGATTCTTATGTATTAAAATATATTATGATTGACTAGTTGAATATATTCACACATGCCATATATTAATGAATTTAATGCATGGTTCCTATTGTTAGAATGTTTATTTTGATAATAAAATATAATACAGAATGATATCAAAATAAAAATAAGAATACTTTCATCAGCAAAAAATTATTAATTATAGCCTGTACTCTTATATTATAATAAATTATCTTCTAATATATTGTAATAATAAGGATTTTTTTCAAAATGGTAAATTATATAAAAGTGATATGTGTCAAAAGATTAGAATATCTTGTTTTGTCTTCTTATATCCATGTGATGTATATAAAAATTTTAAAATTTTCTAATTATAATAACTATATGTAAAAAGTATAATAACTATATTCATAATTCATGTAATTTTTGGAAAAAATAATTTGAACCTCTATTTTAAAAAAAGTACAATAGTTTTGTAGAAAACTCTACTCCTAGATTCATTTATGAATGAAAAAAAAATATTTTATAATATTTTAAACTGATTGTGGATTTTCAAATTTTTTACAAGTCAGTTAAGTACAATAGTTTTACGTAATTCATATATTATTTATTATTTATGTAATCAAATATTTTTGATAAGATTGCACGAGCTTAGTGTAAGTGTAATAGTGTTAGTATTAGAAAACAGTGAATAATAATTATTTATTAATAAGTGTGCATTTATGATAATTAGGAGCCACAATTATCATCAATGGCCCTGTATTACAAACAGTTGTTAACTGTTTGTATTAGTTGTTAGCTGTTATAATTAACTTTTATACTAGTTTTTGAATTAGCTATTTGTGGAAAAATTTTTTGGTGAACATAGTTATTTTTATCCAAGTTATGAGACAAAAAACTAATTATTCAAAAAACTCTTCTAAAAAGCTCATCGACTTAGCTTTTTTAAATTAGCTTTTTGAACAAAAAAGGCCATTCCATAAAGTTATTATATTAAACATCTAAATTAGCTTTTTAGTTAGGTTAAGCAACTAATTTTGATTCAAAGAGCTATTTTTGATAAAAAAATACCATTCAAAAAGCTGTTCACCAAACACTCTCATAATATATCTAATGTCTCAAATGTTTTACATTTATAATAGTGAAGATGTTTTACTATTTTTTATTTTACTTAGAATAATAATTTATGCAGTTCTAAGTTAGGTCTGAAATTAAGTTTAAAAAAATTTAAACTTCTAAAAATTTGATACGTGTTATATGCTGAGAGTTTTTATTTTGACATATATATATATATATATATATATAAAATATAGTCAAATAGTTGTTGAAATAAACAGACCTATGACGCGGGCTGCGAAAGGTGAGAATGCCAAAAGCCCGAGATGCCGTTTAGTTGAACGGAACCCTTCAGAAAAATAGTGCCGGCCGTCCTAATTATCCGAACACTTGGGAGTTGAGGCCCGGCCCGCCTGATGTATCTACTGTAATCTGACATCTACTAATTTGTGAATTCTCCCTCATCTTTTCCACTTCCAACTGACGAATGTGGTCAACTCCGACTCTTCTTCGTATGCTACCAACCACTTTCTCTTCCATTTATACGTCGTCTCCTGCCATCTTCCAGTCTCCTTCCAATTGCTTCTTCCCTCACTCTACTCCAGTCACCGCCGCCATCTCCACGGCTGCGCTTTCCCCTTCATGGTCGGAAACTGACTACAGGCGCAGCCATGGCCACCGCTCAGAACGGAGATTCAGCCTCCGAGCATGTCGTCGGCAAGTGGTTTTCGGTGCCGGAGCCCCGACTTCGAGACCATTACTTCATTGTCCCTCTTCATTACTCTCTTGACCCTAAATCTTGCCCTAAGATCACCGTCTTCGCTCGCGAAGTTGCCGCCGGTATTAATATCTGTGTTGATCACTTTGATAATCTGTGTTTTGGTTGTTTGATGTGTTCAGTTCTGTGTTGATCAGATTAGATTGGATTAGGTTCGAGTAATTCGCGTTAATTTGACCTGTTTCATTATGCCGCGACTTCTGCTGGGAAAAAAAGGTCTTGAAAAATCTATGCTTTTTTTTTTTGCTTTTTCTTTTTTTAAAAAAAATATTATTTGCCTTGTTAAAAAAAGATTGTATATTATGAAGTATGTTCATTACAAATATTTTATTAAGGGATCCAAATTAGAGTTTTACAGGTTAAAGAGGTTAAGAAATACGAGTTCCAAAAACTTAAAACTTTTATTGACGTGACAGAATACATTTTCAAAATATGAAATGTGGGCTGTAAATATTCTCAGGCATTCTCTTCGAAGGGTTTTGTTTTCTGCATTTTTTCAGCAGCGTTAGCTGCGGCTGAAGCAGCTTTATCCAATCCCAACTGCTGTAATTCTTTCAAGAAACCATCAACTTCTGACTTGCTGATTTTGTATGGACTATGCAAAGGGCTGGGAAATGAGCCATTTGTCACGTCTTCCTTGTAGTCCAAAAGAGCTTTGTTTATCACATCTCCCACATGGGCGTACTGCTTGCAGAATTTAGGCATGACCTGCAATTGAGGATCAATGGCATATGACTATATAAGCTATCTATCTTAATTCGACAAAGGTACTGGTAGGGAGGATAGAGAGACTGAATATTGAACCTTGGCATGATGTGGGTGGTGCAACATTCCCAGCAGATCATGATAAACTAAAACCTGCGATTTTAAGGAGTATAACATGTCAGCAAAAGGACGAAATTGAGGTTACTGTATGATGATTGGCTTGTGGTTAACATCATAAATGATAACAAAATTGTTCATTTTCCATCAACGAGGTGTGGGTTTCAAATCCTTCTATTAGTATTTGTTAAATTTTATATTAATTAGGCTTTCAATAAATAAGTCATATATATAAACTCAAATAAGATTCCGACCCAAAACCAATTAGTAATGGGTAGAGGAACTTACAAACTTATATGCATACAAAAATGAAATGAGTTTCCGACCTAAAATCGATTGGTAATGGGTGGAGTACCTCACATACTGTTATATATATGCTCAAACAGGGAAATTTAAACGAAACAGGGACAATGACAAATTAAGATCAAGCAACTTATCATGATACCATGTTAAATTTTATATCGAATGCGCTTTTAATAAACAAGTTATATATATATATATATATATATATATATATATATATATATATATATATATACACGCACACACTCAAATGAGGTTCCAACCTAAAACCAATTAGTAATTGGTGGACTAATTTACAAACTTATATATACTCAAACGTTTAACTTTATCAATATAGCACAACACCCATTCTCATATTCTTTTATATCTTGTCAACGTGGGACAACACTAACTTTCATACTCCAACAGTATTCGAAAGAAATTGCTTCCCACCTTATCCCCCCCCCCCCCCTTCTTTCCCCAAAGCCCCCCCCCCCGAGTGCCCCCTTGTGCAAATCCCCCCCCCCCAAAAAAAGACAAGGAAAAAGAAATATTTTTTTTTTACAAGGAAAAAGAAATATAACTCAGTGATTCATGTTCTTCGTCTGCTGAGAGCGAATGATCTGACCAATCCAACAGAAAACACGTGAATCAACAAGACGGACATTCAGCATCTTACGTAAGTGACAGGCAAAGCAAGTTTAGGCCTTTTGAATCCTCAGTTTCTATTTCTATTTCTAAAATTACACTTGCATGGAATACTATGTTCCTTTTCAGTAGGAGTTTATTTTTGCATTTTAAAAACAAACAGAACTTGATTTACTTTGATTTACTTTATACACAAGAAACTAGCCAAAAAAGGAGTATCGTTCAAATATGGAAGGGGCAATTTCTCTTTCCTTTGATAAATAGGCAGAGAAATCCAATTCTTCAAGGGGAGAAGGATCAGAAAAAGAAAGCAAGATCATGAATCTTCATTAACGTTCAAAGACAAAAAGGAAAAAAATCCCAGAAGAGAACTGAAGAAGGAATTAGTTATCTGCAATGCACTACTGAGAACAAATTCAAAGACAGACAATAATGCACAACGGGTTGCTAACATGAAGAAAACGTGCTCATTTTTTCATTTAATGAGAATGCTATCAGTCGTGCTACTAAGGCCGAAAGTCAGAAACCAATGTTTAACAAACCTGTCCACTGCAGAATGGTCCTGCTCCAATGCCGATGGTAGGAATGCTTAGTGCAGATGTTGCCGCTGCAGCCACAGGGGCAGGAACACATTCCAAGACAACAGAGAAACAACCAGCTTCTTGCAATGAAAGGGCACTCTCCACAACCTATAGAGCAACCAAATTCAACCCTAACTACATCTTGCAATCATGCACAGAAATGGACAGCATGAGAAGGAAAGGGTTTAGAATAATTTAAGGTGGACTACCTTCAGGGCACTGCAGACATTTCTTCCCTGAGGCCTAAATCCACCGAGGAGACTAATGGCTTGGGGAGTCAAACCGACATGTCCCATTACTGCAATTCCAGCTTCAACAATAGCTTTTGCCGCTGTAATTCTGGAAGGCGATCCTCCCTCCAATTTAATTGCATCCATTCCTCCCTCTTTCAAAACCCTCACCGAAGTGTCAACTGCCTGTGCATCATTGAAACATCCGTCTCACTTAGCCTGCCGAATATCTTTAGCTTTCATGGAGTAGATAGCACAAAAACTGCACACAAGTGAGATAGAAATGCACCCTGATGTCTTGCAATTATCCCCTTCCTTTATGCAAAGGAAGGTCAGGGAAGAAAGTGAGAAAACAGATATAGTGATAGCCATGGCATCATCAGCTAATTGTGAAGAAGCACCGCATAATTGACTGAAATATGCACCAGTGGTGCAATTGAACTGGAATTGGAAAACTTAGCTGCCGCCACCGCCACCACCACCATCCACATACATGCAGCCTCCCTCATAACAACAATAAAGATGAAATAACAACTTTGACCGAGAGCATAACCAAAATATAGTAAGAATTATCTAAGTTTCTTGTATCAAATGAGAAAGTATCCAAGCAACCATAAACAACCGACAAAAGATTCATATGAAAACTCAAAACATCCATCGAATTACTCACAAAAACACGAATACCTGCATGGTGCTGGACTCATAAGTCCCAAAAGGAAGGTCCCCAACGAGGAGGGGGCACTTGGCACCACGCGCCACTGCGCGGCAGTGGACGAGCATTTCGTCGAGCGTAATGGGCAATGTGGTGTCATAGCCATGGACGACCATGGCGGCGGAATCTCCGACGAGGCAGATGTCGATTCCGGCCGTGTCGAGGTGGACGGAGGAGGAGTAATCGTAGGCAGTGACCATGGTGATTGGCTCCCCGTTTCGGTGCTTCTGCCGGAGGTGAGCTAAGGTGACCCTCTGGCCGGGGTTTTGGGGCTTCGGACAGCCGTAGAGTGTGTTTTCCGGCACGTTGCTCATGGCGGCTCTCCGCCAGAGAAGACGAGGGGTTCGGCGGAGGAAGGCGCCGCACTTCGAGAGGGTGCGAAAGAGCGCCATTGTTGCGAGGAGGGGAGGTTGGCGGTTGTTGTTGAGGACGTTGGGGCGCGCGGCTTGCAAGTTGTTTTCATTTTAAAGTTGTAAATTGTTTGAATTTACCAGTTTGGTGTGCCCCACCAACTGTGTGAAAATTCAAAAAGGGTTAAAGGATGGTGAGGACAACAACAAAAAAGGAAAGAAAAGGTCATTTTATGACCTAAAAGGCGGATTTAAAAACAAACAAACAAACAAAGGAGCAGTTATTTTTCCATTTTGGCAAATTAGATGATCGTATAAGGTCTGCTCGGTAAAATGAGCGTTTCAAGTACCAGATAGCTGTTTAGGTAGCAGATAACGTTTCTAATTTAACTATTAGCGGATAATTGTTTGAATGAACAGTTGAAATAAATATGTTCGGTAAATTTAACTATTCGGTCAGCTGATTAATGAAAATTGACATAAAAAGATATAGATAATTTCTAATGATAAAATTTCTAAAGGATATTTTTTTGGTAAAAAAATATGAAACGCTACTTTTGAATGCAAAACGTTAATACTATTAGGTTTTCAGAAACGATGCTTAAAATACTAAACATTACTTGAAATGTTAGTCAAAATACTATGTTATCGAACACTAAAAATTTCCTGATGAGTATATTGACTTAGTCAAAATGCCAAATTCTACCCAAAATACAGTTACCGAATACGCCCTAAGTAGGCAAATAGCGAGTGTTGAAAAAGTGTCAATAATTAGTTCACTTTGTAATATTTTATGCTGTGAATTGCAATGAAGAACAAATGCATGATTTGTTCATACCATTGTATGTAATTGGAGTTTTAAGGGATATTTGAAGGGGATAAAGAGAAAAGGACAGTAAAATGTATTGCATATTAAACCTTTGAAATAGCTCGTCAGGCTCAACAAAAAGCCAAGTTTTTACAGAGATAATAACAAACATAACAGATGTAAGAGTTTAAAATGGAATGATGTTCACAAAAGATTTAGTTTGCGACCAATTTCAGACTCGTTGCATTAGGAAATGCCAACATTAGTCATCTCCCAACTCGAATGGTCGAATATATAAGGATTTATGAAGTAAATCAAATTCAAATTGGAGGTCGGATTAAGTTATGACAATACAGTTTCTTGAATAAACCAATAACATTGCAAGGTGCTTTGAATGTATCAGGAGGCTATAATGTTTGACATTGCAATAGTTAATTATGTTACTTTGCGTTTGTTTGTCATGATGTTTTCCTAAGGTAGCATGGTATGACCATATCAAAGCTTCTTTGAAGCTTGTTACATTTGCTATTTGTAATTGTTGAAGATTAAGTTGGCGTCCCATGAAACGGAGATTGTAAGTTGATAATCTTTGCAAGAAGCAACAATTTATGACACTACAACATGCCGCTCAATTTGAGACCGAATCATTTCGGTCTCCAAACTGAAAAAATCGGTCTCTATTTAATTTTAGAGACCGAACAGAGATCGAAAGGCATCGGTCTCCAAATCTTTGATAGCAATTCAAATTTAGAGACCGAATTTGGACACATTGGTCTCTGTTTGAGACCAAAATGGTCTGGTCTCTAATTGAGACCAAAAAGATTACAACTGTAATAATGCATGATATGTGTTAACATGCTTTTTGCTAATAAGATGAATCATTATTTTTTATTCCTCTTTTTCACAATTCAATACAGGTCTCAATCATCTAACAAATGTTTTATTTCTCATCTTTTTCCAGACATTTATAAGTAGAGCATAATTCCTGTTTTAATTCGGAAAAAAAAAAAAAAAACTCATGAATGCTAGTTCATGTTATGAACACTAAACATTATCAAATGCTAACTGTTGTTTAAAAACGCTATGAATCATTGTAAATATCTGCTAGATGCTAATATGAATGAGTGTTATCAAATGCTCATGACCGATTACAACTGTTTTCAAACATTAATTGCTAAACCTAAACACTACTTTCAAATCTTTATATTATAAGTGATAAAATGAAAATGATTTAAAAGTCTTCCCTCTTTCAATTTTAAGAAATCATGCAATGAGGTATGTGAACAATAATTTACCTCTTCTAAAATGAAAACTCAGCCGTTCATTCGAAAAAATAAATTAACTTTTTAGAAGGGAAAAAAGAGTATTGCCCCTTTATCATACATCTGCTATGTCTTCTTTCTCTAATGTGAAAGCTATCTAATTATTCTTTAATATCTATATATTAAAAAAAAAAAGTTAGCCCCCCTTCCCGAACTTCACGTGATCCTTGATCTAACTATCCCTCTCTTTCTCTATCTCTCCTTTTGATATAATTATTTTTTTAATATTTGATAAAATTATCTAATCCTAATCCATTAATGTAAAGAAAAATATTAGTTAGTTTAACTAATTACACTAAACCGTATATCTTTATCTTTATATCATAAAAAAGAATAATATGTATGGTTGTCAATCATTCTCTCCTCTAATCTATGATGTTCATTTACACCTACTAAGAACCCTATTTTAAAATTCTAAATGCCCTTCTCCTTTTCACATTATCCGATATTTCGAAAACTACTCCATGTACCTATAAACTTCATTAGATAGATTTTATAACCTCCAACAGTGTCTTGGCTCCTCTTCAATTCTTTCCTATCATGATCAATCTTCCCCCTTCCCTCTAATTTAGTTTTCGGTTATTGATTTTATGTTACTAATGTTGATATATTTGATTAATTATTTTATGACAGCACGTGATATTCTACAAGGAAGTGGGGTGTAATATGATAATGGCGCTAACGTATGATTTATGAGATTAGTTTTTTGGATGCAACTCATTGACGGTTATAGTATCATATATTATCTAATATTAACCCATTATGTTGAGGTTGGATTTCTTGAGCTTAATGGTGTTATAAACTTTTCCATCCTTTTCTTTAAGTCTTTTTGGAGAAAATTATGTATTATTGATTTGTGTGGGATTATCCATTGTGGCAAGATAAGTTATTGATTGGTTATTATATTAAATAAGGTAGCTACAAATCGAAAAACTTTAGGTGACTCTAGTTGTACTATATATCTAATTTGATTTCATTAGCATTTGGAGATGGTTTGCAATAAAGGATATATTTGATTTCTATAAAATTAAGTTCAATAGTACTTATAATCTGATACAACTCCAAACTGTTGATTGTTGACGGTTTTATTCTTGAATTTAATTAATAAAATTGAGGTAAATTATTTATATTTTGTATATATTTTTCTTTTACGGTGGATACAGGAGTAATGACTAAGTAAAGGGGTTTCATTCAATAGCATCATGATTTTCTATTAGCTAGAACTTTTTTCCTGATGGTACTTTAAGTTTTCTTAGTTATGTTCCTCCCCATCTACATGTGTTATATCTGATGTCTAACATTTATATATATATATATATATATATATATATATATATATATATATATATATATATATATATATATATATATATATTCCCTATGATGAAAACATTGAATTGGAAAAATCTTGAACATATTTGGGCACTATAATAGTTAATGCTTAACTTTATTTTGCAAGCCCTAACAAATCAAGGTGATAACATGTAAATAAAATGCATCAATCTTGGAAGGTGGTTTAGTGGTAAGGTACGCACGTATTTTACTTCTACATAATTAATATTCAATTTTTCTTAAGTGTGTTTACGTAAATTTACCCCCTCAAAAAACTACAAAAGCCAATACTACAAAACTAAGAAGTTTAATTTATTAATTGAAAAACTCATCCTTTTTACGCTCAAATTATAATTGTATGATCAACTTCTTAACTTTCCTCATCAGTCAAAAAAAATAATAATAATTTTCTTACATGTATCATATATTACACTTAGAATATTGTTCGTAGAAAATTTATTTTTTATTTTTAGTTTTGACCAATATTATACACTTCATTTATAATATTAACAACTATTTGGATGTCCTTAGAAGTGGCAATGGGGCGGATATGGGCGGGTTTAGCCGTACCCTCACCCATACCCATTTTCAAAATTAATACGCATACCTATACCCATACCTATCGGGTATTGTAAAATTATAACCATACTTATACCCATTGGGTAAAGCGGTATGCGGATTTTATTCGGGTATATATAGAGAAAAAAGAATTAAACCCATTTTGTACCCATATTCTATATCAAATAACCAATATGTTACATTAACACAAAGCTTCTAACAACATATCATAGCACATCAAATATAATTAAGAGTTTACTAATCAAAGCAGTAAATTAGCAGTTAACAATTATAGTTTTAAATAACATGTTCGGCCGGATCTTAAATATCACGCGACTCAACGGAACTAGCAAAATATTCAAATACAAGTAACAAATAGGGCCGGCAAAAAATCCGTACCTGCCGAAAACCTGCCAAATCCACCCCAATGGGTATGGATATGGGTGGTGAAAATGGAAGGAAAAAAAAAGGTGTGGGGCGGGTATTGCTGAAATGGGTATGGGTATGGGTATGAGTATGTGTATATGTCCTACTCGCTCCATATCCGTTTTATCAATACTCGTCTCGTACCTGTCTTATAACTGCCCCATATAAAATCCATACCCGTTTGTTTAAAGTTCTAATTTGTTACTTGTGCTTGAATATTTTACTTGTTGCTTTGATCTGTATGTTATTTAAGACTTGGGTTGAACATTTTGTGAAAAATTATAATTGTTAAGTACTAATTTATTACTTTGATTGACAAACTTTTAGTTGTATTTGATTTAATATGATATGTTGTTAGAAGTTTGATGTTAATGTGACATATTGGCTATTTGATATCGAATATGGGTACAAAATAGGTTTAATTCTTTTTTGTCTATATGTACTCGAATAAAACCCGCATACCTGTTGTATTCAGTGGGTATGGATATGGGTATAACTTTACAATAACCGATGGGTTTGAGCATGAGTATGGGTACTAATTATGAAAATGGATATGGGTAAGGGTACGGCTAAATCCGCCCGTACTCGCCTCATTGCCACCCCTAGTAACAAATTAGAACTTTAAATAGATAGGTATGAGTTTTATATGGGATGGGTATGAGACGAATACAGAGCGGATATTGATAAAACGGGTATTAGGTGAGTATGGGGCGGGTAGAACCTATACTCAAACCTCACCCATTTTAGCAATACCCACTCCATACCTATTTTTTTTATTTTCACCACCTATACCCGTACCTATTGGGATAGATTTTGTAGATTTTAGGTGGATACTAATCTTTTTACCAGCCGTAGATGTCCTGTGCAAATACACGGTTTCAAACTAGTGTCGTTAACTGCTAAATACCAATTTTAAACGAGGTAACGAATGGGCTTGAAATATGTCACGAGAGGCTGCGCGCGAGCAATGCCAAAAGCCCAGGACGCCCTTTAGTTGTACCGAACCCTTCAAGAAAATAATCCCAGTACTTGGGGGCCTGACGTTGACGCCCGGCCCGCCCGACCTAATCTCACATCTACTAATTTCTGAGTTCTTCTCATCGTCTCCATTTCTAACTGACGAATGTGGTCAACCGCGACTCGTCTTCGTATACTGCCATCTGCTCTCACTCTCATCACTCCGCCATTCATACGTCTCCTGCCATCTTCCACTCTCCTTCCAACTGCTTCTTCCCCCACTCTACTCCATTCACCGTCGCCGCCATCTCCACGGCTGCACTTCCGCCTTCTTCGCCGAAAACTGACTACACGCGCAGCCATGGCCGCCGCTCAGAACGGAGATTCAGCCCCCGAGCACGTCGTCGGCAAGTGGTTTTCGGTGCCGGATCTCCGACTTCGAGACCATTACTTCACAGTCCCTCTAGATTACTCTCTTGACCCTAAATCTAGCCCTAAGATCACCGTCTTCGCTCGCGAAGTTGTCACCGGTATTAATCTCTTTGTTCATCACTTTGATAATCTGTGTTCTGGTTGTTTGATGTGTTCAGTTCTGTGTTGATCAGATTAGATTGGATTAGGTTTGAGTAATTCGCGTTAATTTGACCTGTTTCATTATGCCGCGACTTCTGCTGGGGAAAAAAAGGTCTTGAAAAATCTATGCTTTTTTTTTTCCCCTTTCTTTCCAGAAAGCACGAAAAAGGCCAGGAAAAGCGTAGCAGCTTTTTCCAATGGAGTACATACTTGCTGCTTTCTTTGCAGTATATTTCTCTGTTTGCTTTCTACTTTTCTCAATATGTAGAGAATGTTGTCTGGTCAACTTTTGATTTGGCACAAAAAGTGCTAGAGAAATATGAAGTCAATTTCATGGGTTTTGTGATCTGTTCATTGGATATTTAATGAATTTGTGATAGGATCCGATTTAGTTGTGCTGTCATAATTTACTTCATAATCTCACGGTTTAGTCTTGTAGGGAAATTTGTGGTCCTGTAAAGTTCAAATCTTTGAAGTTATATCATTTGTTGTGGATTTCAGGCTGTAGGGAAATTAATTGCTTAAATACATGCACTTTTTAAATGTTCATGTGCTTTAATTGATTTTGGATTTGATGAATAAATCCATTGTTGCAGCTGATAAGGAGGATGAAGGACTGCCATACCTTCTATATTTGCAAGGTGGACCTGGCTTTGAATCCCCACGCCCTAACGATGCCAGTGGCTGGATTGGTAAAGCATGTGAGGGATACCGCGTTGTCTTGTTGGATCAGGCATGGTTAATTGAGATCTCTTCTTACCGAAATTATTATTGATTGGCTTGCTATTATTGGTTTATTGTTCTAATTCTTCAGAATTACATTATGTAATTTTGTGCAGCGTGGAACAGGCTTGTCTACTCCATTGACTGTGTCCGCTATGCAGCAAATGAAATCTGCAAAAGATCTTGCTGAATATTTGACACACTTCCGGGCTGATAATATAGTAAAAGATGCTGAATTCATTAGAGTACGTATAGTACCTAAAGCTGGACCATGGACTGTCTTGGGGCAGGTATACATTCATCTCGATATGTAATTTGGAACTGCATGATCCTTTGTTGTAGAATATTCACGATTGAATTTTAGTTCTATTCCTTTCCTACCTGCCCTTGCATGGCTATAATTTAATGGTAGAATCTTAAGGAGAAAACAATCTATGAATTTGCATTCTTATTTTACTCTGTAGGGAAGGTCATGTCTCTTGCTGTACTTGCTAATATGAGATCTTGGCCAAAGCTTTGACCTGGTTTGTTTTGCTTAAAAATTATTAAACCTTGTTACCTGAGTTATAAAATAATGACATATTTCTTTGTTTGCTTCTCTTTCTAGAGCTATGGTGGTTTTTGTGCTGTTACATACCTTAGTTTTGCACCTCAAGGGTTAAAACAAGTCCTTCTGACAGGCGGAATTCCTCCAATTGGCAATGGATGTACTGCAGATGCTGTATATCATGCGTGCTTTGAGCAAATTGTTAATCAAAATGAGAAATATTATCAGAGGTTTCCTCAAGATGTCGAAGTCGTCAGAGACATTGTGACATACTTGGCAAATAGTAAAGATGGCAGGGTGCGGATTTATACGATATAAATTCTGGTTTTAATTTTTTTGAATGCCTTTTGATTTTGATTAGGCATTATTCTTTCTGTAACTTTTTGTATCTGTATAGGTACCATTGCCATCTGGCGGAGTTTTAACACCGAGGGGGCTTCAAACTCTTGGCCTCACTGGTTTAGGGTCTAGTGCTGGTTTTGAGCGGCTGCATTACATGTAAGTATTGATCAGTAACGACCTGATTCCATTTGAGATCAGTTTTTTTACTTTTCTTTCTTTCTTTTGTCTCTTCTTCTTCTGGTCCTCCCAGGTTCGAGAGAGCATGGGACCCTGCTCTAACTCCAGGTGCAGAAAAGCATCTGAGTTATTATTTTCTGAATGCTGTAAGTAAGACGATACACGCTTATATGTTGGGTAGACCCCCTAAAATAGTTATCCCTCCTCCCCCCTCCCTCTTCTACATGTGAGGTGGGGGTCTGGTTGCTGTGCTAAATAAATGGTCTGTCTGCAGCCTTTGGAAACTCTGAAACTGGTGTAACTTGATGTGCATTATTGTTTGAGTTTAATTCATCCTTGTTACCTTAAAAAAAAAAGCTTTTCCATGCTAGAATTTCTTGACTCTGTAGCTCAGTTTACTTCGTTTACTGACTCGATGTGATGTGATAATTATTGACTAACTCGATGTGATGCGATAATTATTGACTATGGAGTCCTTGGAATGACAGTTTGAGAAGTGGTCTGCTTTTGATACAAACCCACTCTATGCAATTCTTCACGAGTCTATATACTGCCAGGTGAGTGAATTCCCTGTGAACTTATTCTCATAAGTTATGTTGCATGCTAGCAATGATGCAAAAGTGCTCGCTGCACTAGGTTTGGCATAGCTTTCTCGGAACATCAGATCAGTTAGTGTTGAGTTGCAGGGTGCTCCGTCACTGTGGTCTGCTCATAGAGTGAGGGCTAATTATGACGACAAGTTTGATGCAATCAAGGCTACGAAAGAAGGGTGTCCTGTATTTTTCACAGGAGAGGTACCCATGATAAGATTTTGTAACAATATCAATTAAATATTGTGCACACCTGGATGGCTTTGCTCTGCTCCCTGCTTGACTGCTTGTAGTGAAGTAAGATACTATAAATTGGCTACAATATTACATGTCTCTCTTGCAAACTTCCTGTAGGTTTCCAGGGGCAAGCCTGCTTGGGAAATCAGATTTGTCTCCAGTAACCAAAGCTGGATTAGACATTAAGTAGGCAACTTGATTTAACTCTAATCTGAATTAATGCTTCTGAACAACCTCTTTGCAAGGTTTAGGTACATAGGTAATGATTGGCATCCACGCTGGGGGATGGTTAGTGTTGGTTGTCTCTATGATTTCATTATGTTTCGTTTCCTCTGTTTCGTATGTCTTTCAAAGAAGTTCTTGTTAAATTACATTTCTAAGTGGCTTGCACAATTTAAGATTCTCTTCAATTGTATGACCCCCCCCCCCCAAAAAAAAAGAAGAAAAGCTTCCATTCAGCTCTGGCTTTTAAAATTAAATTCAGATCAGTAAACAGTTACTTGCCTGGTATCAAAAAAAAAAAAAAAGAAGAGTTACTTGCCTGGTCTGGCATGCACCGTTTCTGAAATTTGAGTAAGCCAAGCTTAGGTTTCTTTGTTGTCATTGTTTGTTCAGAAATTCAAGAGTTCCTTCTCATTCTTTTTGAGCAGAGGCTTCTGATCATTTGAACTATATATGACTGGGTACTTGGTCTTTGCAGATGATATTCCCATGGATGTTTGATGAGATACCTGCATTGAGGCATTTAGCAGATGCAGCTCACCTACTAGCTGAGAAGAAAGACTGGCCTCTGCTATATGACAGGGCAGCATTGGAAAATAACAAGGTTTGATTCCTTGCCACAACCCCTTGGATCTCGAAATCTGAAAATAACAAAGGAAGAGGCAGATGATAGTTTAGTGGGACATTTTGTCTTAGTAAAGCTTAGAAGGGAGTTCAGCAATGACCCAGTCAACTGCATGGAAAGTGGACGAAATGTATGCAGAAGAAAGGGAAATAATTCTGCAACGATTTTTTGTTGTTTATTTTCTGATTTTTATGTTAAGAACTAACAAGAAGTGCGCTGTTAGTTCTTGCTAATGTAACCATAAAAGTTCTTGTCCATCGCGCTACTGTTGATAGGTTCCTGTTGCTGCTGCTGTCTACTATGAAGACATGTTTGTGAACTTCAAGGTGGCAACTGAGACTGCAGCGCATATTGCTGGGATAAGGTTGTGGGTAACAAACGAATACATGCATTCTGGTTTGCGAGATGGAGGAAGTCATGTCTTTGATCATCTAATGGGAATGCTAAATGGAAAGAAGCCCTTGTTTTGAATAAGGTTCCCAGTCTTAGATATCTCTATATCTAAATGAATACTGGCACTATAGGTCCATGGATGGGCGATTAGTAGTGATTTGTACTTCTATTTTCAGAGGAGGGTTGTAAACTTTTGTGTTTATTAGGTAGATTCCTTACGTTGGTGGACGAGCATAAGGTTTTGGTATCGTATTTGGGTTTCGTCCCTCGACTTGAAGTTTATACTGATTGTTTTCTATGTATGAAGATGATTCTTTTGTGTCCCAAACTCCTTTTCACGTTTTTTCATGCGCTGAGGTATGGTGCTTGAGAAATCCCCTTTGTTTCAAACGTCTACTCAATCAGCCGTGCAAATGACCGGGTGATGACTCCTTAGAGCCCCTCCAACGGTGGCCTCGAGGGGAAAAGCAGAAGAGAGAAAGGAGGTGAGTTGAGGGAACTGCTGCAGCGGACGCCTCGTGGCGTGTACCTCGCGGGAGGCTCAGCTGCAGCAGGAGCCAATGCATGAGATTTGTTTTATTTTTTAAAATATTTTTTATTAGTTTTTCTTTTTTTAATTAGAAAAAGAAAGTTGTGTCCTATATAGTGGGTTAATGGGCATTATTGTATTTGGTGAGGCAAAGTTGTAAGCCTTCCATTGAAGAGAGTGAGGATTGTGAGGCAAAAAATTAGAGGGAAGGCTAATGTGGCAGTGATAGGCCCCCACTGGTGGGCCAAAAAATTGGCTCACCATTGGGTTTAGGGTCCTATTTCTCTTGAATTTATTTTTTTCAGAATAAATTCAGTTTAGTCTGGAAGAAATAAGTTTAATTTAGCAGAAATAAATTTAGTTTAGTTTAGTTTAGCAAGATCAAGTTCAATCCAGTTCAATAAAATAAGTTTGAAATTCAATAGAAATAAATTCTATTTAGTTCAGTTCAAAAAAGTTGACAAACAATAAGTTGAGAAGAACATGACTTTTTTTAAAAAAAGAAGCTTTGTTCATTTTAGTAAATATAAGTTTAATTCAATTCAGCGCACAAATTACAAATAGGTCTCCTTTGGGAGAAATGAGTTTGGTACACTTCAAATCAACAAAATAAGTTAAGGCGTAATTAGTTTAGTTCAACCAACTTTCACCGTGATCCGTAACGGAGAGTATTACACACGCACATATACACACATGAGGACACACACATATATATACACACACACGTATGTATGTATCTATATATACCATTTATATAATAGCTTTTGATATACGTTACCTATTTGTACGTAAACAGTACCCATGCTTTTGGCAATGGAATTAGGAACATCAACGATAGTCGTGTCACAAAGTGTTCGTCAACGATTAGGCACAACTTAACTCTGTCTTAAAAAAAAACTTGTATTGGATAAATATTAGACGTACGTAGTCATGACTGCCTTTCATCAAGAGAGGTTGCAAGCAACAGCCTTAACTGATTGAAAATGCATTAATCACATCCGTATGTATTAACCTCGATGACTAACCTACCACTACAACTCGATCAGCGAAACAGTGGCGCTGATATAGCTCATTATTATCATTATCTTAATCAGTATATATATACTATATAGTCCTAGCTAGCCTCTATCACGCACTGACAAGAATCGATGTTCTCATAAAATGTTTGCTGGTTGTTAAACTAATCAATAGCAGAGCCATCTGGAAGAAACTATCCTACTAAAATCAATACAGAGGGAGAGAGGGGGGGGGGGATGATGTCCAGTTGACAAGGACAATACATGATGCATACAAAATGGTTACTCGTTTTAAAGAGGGAATATTATTGCATGAGAAGCAGTTTGTTGAACAACAAGCTTAGTTTGGTGGAGTTTAGTTGGCTGATTATCTTAATTCCTTTGTTAAACTTTCGAGTTATTTTCCTCCCTCTCTCTTTCACTCTTTCTCTCTCTCGCTGGCTAGAATCTGCCCACCATCTTCTCACCTTCCATTCTCAACTCCTCTTATCTCATTTTCCACTCTTTATTATCCCTCCCTCTTCTTCATTTCTCTGCTAGCTGAGTACCTCATCGTCATCATCATCAGTGGAGCCCTCCTTATGCATGGATGACCACCAAGAAGCCCCACAAACTCAACCTATCCCACATCTACCGCGTTCATCTCATGATCATGATCATGATCATCAACCGTTGAACCAAACAAGCCTCAACCCTGCGATTGCTCCAAATGACGACTTTGATTGGTCCGCCTTTCTTAGCTCCCCAACTTCAGGTTTCATTTATAACCCTAATCCTATAGATAATCATGATCATCATCAACGACATGGCCAACAGAGTTCAGTGCTTGATTATGATGGTGATAAGGGGTGTGTACTAGCAGCTGGGATGATAAACAATGGAATTACTAATTTTCATGAGGATAAGTTATGGGATAAGAGGAAGGAGATGACTAGTTCCAGGTCAAGAAGGACTAGCGTTCCTCGGTTTGCTTTCGAAACGAGGAGTTCTCAGGATATTCTTGATGATGGGTATCGTTGGAGGAAATATGGCCAAAAGTCCGTCAAAAATAGCACCTATCCTAGGTATGTATACACATGTTTATGGCGTGATCGTCTATTTGCGTTCAAGTAGTTTTCAGCCTCATACGACTTATTATTTGTTACTTACCTTATCAATTTCGGCATCATAACGTTTGCTAATTGCTGTAATCTATTTGCTATAATCTTAATAACTTATTGCCTTAATTTTTAGTAAATTATTGGAACTCATGAGAAAGATAGACTTTAATGGTTTTATTCAGTTTGTCACACTAATATAGTTATATTGATAGATAATAAAGCTAATATGTGAACGAAAACACAGGAGCTACTACAGGTGCAGTCATCTGACATGCAGTGTAAAGAAACAGGTGCAGAGGCTATCCAAAGATTCGAGCATCGTCGTGACAACATATGAAGGAGTTCATAATCACCCTTGTGAGAAGTTGATGGAAGCCCTTTCTCCTCTTCTTAACCAGATGAAATTTCTCTCCAGTTTAGGCTAATTAAGCAGTCATATGTAGTCTAAGCTAGCCCTCCTAACTACACGCCCTTAACTTTCACCTTCTTTCTTTCCCTACAACGTAACTTGTTCTGTTCTGACCGATACACAATGCAAATGCATATAGAAATTAAATGTATAAGTCACTGGATATATACTATTTGAAGGCTTCAAATACAATATATAGCAATAAGCAGATTGTAATTAGCTGCAAATTAAATGATTGAATATGTTTAGTACTTTTAAAATCGGATTATCAAGCTCTATTTGCCTTTTCATTTTATGATGTAACGGTTGACGTCAAGCTAGCTAAATGCAGAATTTGAACCTATATTTCTAGCACTAATCACTACGTACCAAGCGTTTTATTGAATAAATTAGCCAATAAAACGTACAATATCCGCTGTTATGTACATTTGAATATGGAGGGTTCGACAGTTTATTATCTTGTCATGGCTATAAGGTTCTCTATATCTCATTCTTTGTTATCCTTTTTGTTGAGCATAAGATTAGACATATTAAAGGAGCACTTCACTGGGGATTAATTTATCAATCGAATCAATAGTCCCACATTGGCAGGCTAAGGTCGATGGGAGAGTAAGCGGCAGATAAAAGCGAACCGAGCATCATTGAGCAACATACTTACCTGGACGGGGTAAATGGGCGATCAAGAAGGCTCATGGCCTAGGGTAGTGGCCTCCATTGCGCTTTGGAAGTGCACCACCCTAAGATCTCCCCAAAGTGGGAGAGTCTACGTTATAATTTGTGGCAGTGGGGTTTGCGTCCGCGCAGCCCCTGCTTAACTCTCAATTCTGAAGTTTTCTCTACTGGCTGGAATTATTTTATTTTGCAGAAAGGTCGTCATGGTACCCTTCAATCTCATGTAATTGGGTGGGGAAAAAAACATTGTTTTCAATTCGTACACCAAACCATGCACTGATAGTAAGTGTTATGAGGAATACATCTGGGTAAAATGTGTATACGTCTTGAAATTACATGTCTGGTATAAGGCTTACATTTCCCCCAAGAATATGATATAATTTGCCATTCTTTATTTTTAGCTTTCCCAAAGTTAGTGTCTCATTATCTGTTGGATAATTGCTTTATTGGATCTGAACAACACAGATACTAAACTGTTTGGATGGGTGGACTTGATGCCAATTGAATCGATAGGTATTAGGATATCATCTACGATTAGGATGTCTAGACTTCTCATGTATGTCGTCTTCTACTCCATGTATAACTAGCAACTGGCTAAGTTCCCTGTTCATATGTAATTGTAACTATCCTATGCTTTTGTAATATATATATAGACGTACATGGCTAAGAGAGGGCCAAGGAAAAACATTCTCTCAATTACATTTAGATTTTTTCATGGTATCAGAGCGTAACGTAAATTAACCCTATTACCGCTATGGGCCGCAACGACGACAAAAAAACCGTTCTTACCAATGACCCGAGATCTCCCTACTATCTATGTAGTTCGGATGGTCCGGGTAATATCATATCACCTATAATCCTGGATGGAGAAAATTATATAAATTGGAGTCGAGTTGTTACTAATGCTTTGAAATCCAAGAACAAGTCTGGATTTGTAAACGGCGACATAACCAAACTAGAACCCACCTCCCCAGAAGTTTATGCCTGGGAGAGGTGCAATTCCATGATAATTACGTGGCTATACAATATAATTGACAAGAGACTCCATGGTTAAGACACATATGCAGAAACTGCTTGTCAAATCTGGACTGATCTGAGAGAAAGATACTCTCAAGGCAATGCAATAAGAGTCCATTAGCTAAGAAGAGAAATCACGCTCACAGTGGAACGAACAACGAGTGTGAGTGAGTATTTTACCAAGCTCAAAACTTTGTGGGATGAACTCGATGCTTACCCTCAGATGCGAAATTGCACGTGCGTAAAAGACTTCAGTTTGTTTAAATATCATGAGTCCGAAAGAATTCATCAATTTCTCATGGGTCTTGACGCATCCGACTACGGTGTTGTAAGATCTGCCATTCTCAACATTGAACCGCTCCCTAACCTGAATAAGGTATACTCGATGATACTCAGAGAAGAGCGCTAGCAAAGTATGGCTCGAGGAATGGATATGAAGAATCCAACCGAGGCAGTCGCATTCAAGGCAAGCATGAGTGGCAGAGCATGAAGCAGCAACCGTCAGAAGTGCACGCACTGCCAGAAGATAGGCCACGAGAAGAGTCAATGTTTCGAGCTAGTTGGATACCCACCCAATTGGCAGAATTGGCGTTCTAACCGGGCCAACCCGAGCCAGAATCGTGACTGGAATCGAACATGGGGAAACAATACGGAGGCCACCAACACCGTGAGCACAAAAACCGGACACCGTGGATAGAGGAGTGCGTAAGAGCCGAGAACCATCGGCATAGCCCATAATGCCACCAGCGTAAGCTCTGGTTGACAGGGGGAGCAGCCAAAGGATGGAACCAGAGGAGCTTGTGTTGAAGGAGTTTGTCTAAATATGGGGGTTTTACCTGAGAACAAGTAGAAACTCTTTTTCACTTGTTCAAAGAAAGAGAAAGTAAGGAAAGAATGAGTGGTAAACAGTGGGTACTTGACTCAGGAGCTTCCTACGATGTGACATCTGACATGCATAGCTTCACTAATATTTTTACTTTACCTAAAGCTATTAAAATACTTGGGCCAAGTGGAGAGGTAGCTCTAGTCAAAAAGGCCGGCACGGTCAACTTAGGGCATGGTCTTATTTTGAGACATGTGTTGTTTATTCCTACTGTTACTTGTCATCTCATATCTATTCATCGATTGACTAAGGATGACAATTGTGTCATTACTTATGGTGCTTATTTTTGTCTGATTCAGGATCTCATCTTGAAGAAACTGATTGGAGCGGGTAAGATGAGGAATGGGGTGCACTACCTGAAGAATAGTGCGGGAGGAATAGTTTTTGCTGCCTTTCAGGACAAGGATCCTAATCTTTGGCACAAGCGTCTTGGTCATCCTTCTTTTGGTAGTTTAACTGTTTTATCAGAAGATTTTGGCTTTAAGTTAAATAAGAAGTCCATTGAATGTTGTGACATCTGTCATAGGGCGAAACAAACTAGAAGTATCTTTTATCTCAGTGAATCAAAAGCAAGTAGACCTTTCGCCTTGATACATTGTGAATTATGGGGATATTATCATGTCCCGGGTATGAGTGGTTGCCATTATTTCTTATGCATTGTTGATGGTTATACTCGTGCTATCTGGGTTTATTTGCTTAAAGATAAAACGGAGGTGTATGAAAAAAATTGTGACTTTTTGTTCAATGGTAAGGACCCAATTTGACCATCTTATTCAGAAGGTGCATAGCGACAACGGGTTGAAATTCACGAATCGCCCTCTCCAAGCCTACTTTCGTGAAAATGGAATGATACGTGAGACCTCCTTTGTAGATACGCCCCAACAGAATGGGCGTGTTAAACGAAAAAACCGTCATATTCTAAACGTGGCTAGGGCGCTACGATTTCAAGCCTCTCTACCCATCGAGTTTTAGGGCGAATGTGTACTTGCTGCTGTTTATCTTATTAATCGCACACCTACTAAGTTGTTTGAATCCAAGACTCCTTACGAGGTTCTGTTTGGAGTCAAACCTGATTATGATAATATTAAAGTCTTTGGGTGTTTGTGTTATACACATAATCACGGAAGAAATCATGACAAGTTTGATGCGAGTGCCACTAGATGTGTTTTTTTGGGTTACCCATGTGGTCAAAAGGGCTGGAGATTATATGATTTGGACAATGGAAAGTTATTGTTTCCTAGGATGTGTAATTTCATGAAGACATATTTCCGTTTGCACAACCTGTGATCACCCAGCCTCTCCCTGTTTCTCTAGACCTTGATCCAGCACCTACAAGAGCGGCCCATCCATCCGTGGATACACCACGACCAGTTTCCCATCACAGTGGGTTGTCTCCCCTTGCGTCTAATCTAGCAGCAACCCAGCGCAGCCCAGCCGTGGTTCCTGTTTCTTGTTCTTCTCATGGGACGGAGGCAGATCAGCCCAATTTGGCTCTCCCATCTGCTGCAAGTGACACGCCTGCCTCTACCCAGGCCCGTCTTCCTGAGTCACTTGATGGGTTGGCCCAACCATATGACAGCCACCCCTTGGTCCTGGCAGAATCTCAGCGCGCTCGACCACAGCGGACTCGCAAATCTCCCGTACACCTTCGTGACTATGTATGTCCCACGCTTACACCCCGCAGCTCGACTCCGCTCTATGATAGCTCTTCAGGTACTAAGTATCCTTTATCTCTCTTTCTGAGTTATGAGAATTTCTCTGAGAATTATCGTGCTTTGCTTGCATCTATTACCTCTCATGCAGCACCACAGTATTTTTCCCAAGCTGTACGTGACCCACAGTGGCGAGGGGCCATGACTCGCGAAATTACTGCATTAGAAGAAAATAACACTTGGAGTTTTGCTCCACTGCCGCCCGGAAAAAGAACTATCGGGTGCAAATAGGTTTATAAGATCAAATACCACGTTGATGGAAGTATTGAGCGGTACAAAGCACGTTTAGTGGCCCTCGGCAACACTCAAATACAAGGAGAAGATTTTACTGAAACATTTGCCCCTGTCACTAAGATGGTTATAGTCTGATGTCTCATAACAGTTGCAGTATCACGAGAATAGCCACTCCACCAAATGAATGTTTAGTAAGAGAAAGGAACCATATTTTTATTTTTGTGGACAAAGTTAATGGTATATCAGCACAAGAGACTTACATATATATAGTCTCGGATAATAAAGTTATCACAATTAGAGGTTCTATCATAGCTAAATATGAAAATTTCACACTATGAATGCTCCACATCTAGTACCAAATAGTGGTGAATCGAAAATTTTTAGTACTTTTTGCAAGTTCTAGTGCTTCTAATGAAATTTTGAGGCATTAATTTTAGACCTTTTCATACAAAACATTGAACAATTTCAAGTAAGGATTTAGGATTATTTCACCCACGATAATCCATAATACCAAGGTATTTTCGCCTGACAGAGTAGCCATATCAAACTTCGGTAACCTATGCAATTATTGTTATCGTCAAATTGATGGAAACTCCAGAGGAGGAGCTCCCTCCAAAAATAGACGTGTGCCACTTAAATGCAACGAGCACACGGTATTCTTGCAGCGAGCACACGCTATTCTTTCGTAAAAGGCGAAAGAATGGTTCGCTCTATGCTCATTGCATGGTTGCATGAAGATTGTATTTCAATTGGGAGGAACCAAAATAAAGCATCTTACTTCAGCATTCATTTCTCACATCGATATGGGACTCTCTTTTTCTCTTTACTGCATTTACCAGCTAGCTCCAGTCCCTACTAATTTGAGGGGTGATCCTCCAAACACCGTGCATTGCAAAGTGGAAACATAGGTTGTCCTCACTATTTAGGGTCTGTTTTTTTCATGTGTCAATTCTAAAATATCAACCTCAATCCACTTCGACCCACTTCAATACACTTCCATTGTTTTAACCAAATTTAATTCATCACATAAAAAAATTCAATCCACTTCAACCTATTTCACTCACTTTAACATACTTCGACCTACCTCAACCTACTTTAATACAGTTTAGCCTTTTACCCACCCCAATTTACCCACAAAAAGAACAGCCCTTGGTAATACTCACTGTTAGGATCGTATGGATTAATAAGAGCACTTATTGCTTCATGATAATAGATCTAAATCTTTCAATCCTTATACCAACGTCTTCATATTACGTCACAAAGCGGTGTAGGTGCCCATTTGCAGAGTGGCGGGGTGTATTAAATAAATGAAGTTGATTAAACTTCTATTTTTTTACGTATGCGGTAGATCTCGCACAAGTTAAATCCATATTGAAAGTTGTTATTATTATGCGATATTCCTAAATTACTAAACATAGGTATCAAGACATTGATATACTTTTTCTTGATTTACATATACTAGTTAGTTCAAATGATTTAAAATTTAACATTTGGATGAGGGGAAAAAATCTGTTGATTCTAACTAAAAAATGTTTTCCCTCCCAGCTTAACGTAATTCTAATTAACCAAAAAGTTCCAGCATCATGTCCAAATGAAATGGCCCGTGAAATGACAGAGAGATGGGTATGGGTCGGCCCCCTCATTAAGTTAGCCCACGTGCCCACCACAAGAACTATGTTATTTTTGCAATAATACGTAGGGATTTTTCTTTTTTCCCTTTCTTTTGGGTGTCGGTAACTCGTACACGTAAATCACACGTACAGCTTTTTATCGTCGTTCTTTTAATTCCTTCAAAGCGAATATGCAGTCAATTCCCGTAACTTCGCGCACGGGCATATCTCACGCTTTCGGTCCCATTTGCCTTAGTTTGCACTTTTTAAAGAATCTAAGCTTTGCAAAGAAGAGATGGTTTTAAAGAATCCATATCTATTCCAAATTTCATTGATGTATGAATTCAAAGAGGATATAAAAATGATATCAAGAAACGTCGAAGCGAAATTCGTAATATCGATATCCACAATCTATACTATTATAATAGCAATCTTTACACAATTTCAAGATGACGTAGTGAGAGTGATTTGCGGATATTAACATGATTCATACTGTTAAATTAATTTTTTACTTATTTAATCCAAGTCGTTGAAATATCTATTTTTGCTTGATCGATAATAAACACAATAGCAATCCTTTCATGACTGTTGTTTCCTAGGTTGAGAGTAAACTTTAAAATTTTGGTTGAACATCACAGTTGATTTTATTCTACCTTTTTGTCTCAACCGCTGGATATTCCTCGTAATTTTCTAATAAAATGAATTAAAAAAAATATATAATAACTGCCCGAAAATCCCACTAATCACGTCAGTCTCATCAACTATCCATGTTGTCCCCAATTTTTCCAAGCCAGGTGAGTCAAATGTTTTATTAAAACTTTGGAGCATATTCGCTGGCCTGTTGAATATATATTGTTTGTTTAATTTAATTGCATTTTTTACTGACTCCGGGTTCATGATCTCAATTAATTATTTATAGGGGAAATGAAAATTCAAATTAGGATCAAAATTAGAAGTGATAGCCAACTAAAGAGGAGGAATTCGGCAATTTCTTATATGTTCCAAAGAGCACATGCTCTCATTACTCACGTACGTCTAATCTGCGACGGAAATTTCGACGAAAAAAGGTCAATTTTCCGACGGAAATTTGGGTTTCCGACGGAAACATCGACGCGGAAAGGGTCATCGGGATTCAGCTCGTCGCAGTTTTTTTTTGGACGGACTCCGACGGAATTTCCGACGGAACATACCCGTCGGAAATTCCGTCGGATACTGTCAAGCAGTAACTGGCGTAAAACATTGGCAGGAATTTCCGACGGAATATTCCGTCGGAATTTCCGTCGGAAATTCCCAACAAAATTTTTTTTTAAAAATTATCGGAAATTCCGACGGAATTTCCGATAATTTAAAAAAAAAATTTGTTTTCCGAAAAGTTTGTTTCTAAATTTCAAAAGTTCTCAAAATAAAAAAAAATTAATGTTAAGTTTTAAATCTGCCAATAAAATGTGCTAAAATCAATAAAATGTGCTAAATTAAATATTAAGTACAACATATATAAATATCAAGATATATAAATATTAAGTACAACATATAAGTACAACATATATAAATATTAAGTACAACATATATAAGTACAACATATACGTTGTTTTAGATGTACACGCAGATTACATAAATTACAAGAATATCATATCAGCTAATCAGAGTCAGATAAATTTGTGAGATCATCATCATTGTCATTTTGAGAGTCCTCTTCATCATCATCAGCGTTCAAGTCGATGTGGCTGGAAGAACCTGCACTTTGACCTTTGAAAAATCTGAAAACTTTTTTCAAATAACCAAATAATTATTACAGATCTACATACTTAACATGTTTTACTTCACTTATTCTAATATACATATTTAATAAATTAAATAAAAAATAAATTATTCAAACTAAACAAATTACAAAAAATTAAATCATACCTCAAAAAACATTCATGCCTAACATATTTAACATTTTATAATAAACAAACAATTATTGCAGATCTACATACTTAACATGTTTTACTCCACTTATTCTAATATACATATTTAATAAATTAAATAAAAAACTAACGTTATTCAAATTTATATTCAACGGAAAAAATAAAGTATTCAAACTAAACAAATTATAAAAAATTAAATCATACCTCAAAAAACATTCATGCCTAACATATTTAACATTTTATAATAAACAAACTTGTTTCATTTAAATTATTCACTTTAACAAAACATAATATACATGCTTAACATACTTAACATTTTCAAATAACCAAATAATTATTGCAGATCTACATACTCAACACGTTTTACTTCACTTATTCTAAAAAACTAACGTTATATAAATTTATATTCAACGGAAAAAATAAATTATTCAAACTAAACATTCATGCCTAACATATTTAACATTATTTGATAATAAACAAACTTGTTTTATTTAAATTGTTCACTTTAATCAAACATAATATACATGCTTAACATATTTAACATTTTTAAATAACCAAATAATTATTACAGATCTACATACTGAACACGTTTTATTTCACTTATTCTAAAAAACTAACGTTATATACATTTATATTCAATGGAAAAAATAAATTATTCAAACTAAACAAATTATAAAAAATTAAATCATACCTCAAAAAACATTCATGCCTAACATATTTAACATTTGATTATAAACAAACTTATTTCATTTAAATTATTCCATTTAATAAAACATAATATACATGCTTAACATATTTAACATTTTCAAATAACCAAATAATTATTACAGATCTACATACTTAACATGCTTTACTCCACTTATTCTAACATACATATTTAATAAATTAAATAAAAAACTAACGTTATTCAAATTTATATTCAACGGAAAAAAAAATTATTCAAACAAAACAAACATGCTTCTGCTAATTTTCATATACCCGAAAAATGAACATCACATATCAAATTAACACAACTTGAAAGCGGAACAATTCTACTAACCTTCACACACCCGAAAAATTAATTAGATTACAGACGGTGACGACACTAGCGGTGGCACTGGCGGCGGCAAAACGTGAAAAACAAAGACAGTAAAAAATATCAATTACCTTAACAATTTTAATTTCAAATAATAAATTAAGCAAAAATATCACTTACCGTTAAATTTTTCGATGATCAAAACCTTGAAATCTCACTTTCTCTCTCTTCCTCCTTCTCCCTCTCTCTCTTTTCGAACACTTTCTCTCTCTATTTCTCAAAATACCGTTCGAAATCTCACCCTCCCCCCAATTTAAAGCCGGGCAAAACGAGGAAGGTTGAGATCCGCGCGGAATTCCGACGGAATTACCGACAGATTCCAACGGAATTCCGTCGGAAATTCTGACGGAACTCGGTTCCGACGGAATTCCCGTCGGAGTAACTCCGTCGGAATTTCAGAATTCCGACGGAATTCCGTCGGAATTTCCGACGGAATATTCTTCCGTCGGAAAATCCGTCGGAAATTTAAAATTCCGTCGGAATTCGTCTGAAATTCCGTCGGTTTGTCAGCAATTTTTCCGACGCTGTCTGACGCGTCGCTTTGTCCGTCGGAGTTGGGCAACGTTTTTGTAGTGTACATATTTTTTATACGTGTGTTTGTCATATATTAATTTTTAATATATATTTACTGATGTGACTGTTAAGAATATGTGCTCCTAGGAGTATGATATACATATTGAAGGAATTCACGTATGGTATGAAGGGTATGACTTGTCAATAAATAAGTGCTACTATTTCCCATTTGTGATCCATTATGTGCTAAATTTACACGAAAAGGTCTAAGATTCTCACTCTGACTTTATTTGTCTTTACCTTACTCGCATGATTTTTCATCAATGGGATCTTAATTATTTCTATGTACATTCACATTGTATTGAAAGTTTATAGATTTAAGTTAACTGTTCATTTTTCTAAAAATTTTCTTCTTCTCTTTAAAATGTCAAATACAAATAGAATTAGTCTTATTTTAACCGACATATTTAAATGACATATTTAAAATGATTGAAGCAAGGAAGAAAAAATGTTTTCTCATAAGTCTCTAAGGAGAGGGATTTGTAATACCAAAGACAACAAATCCCCCCCCCCCAAAAAAAAGAAACCCTTTAAGTGTGGATCCTGTTTTTGCGGAATTTGGAAAGATTCAGATGTAAACAACTTTATATCTATTAACATCTCCGCCCATAGAAAGATTGATTTAGGAATACATTAGTCTGGTTAAAGAGACAGAATGTGCTCGGTAAGTATCGATTAGTTGAACTAAAAACTTGTATGTGTCATTTGATTCAATGAAATCTAGAATGGAATCAGGTTTCAAACCAGTGCATATGCAACTATGGTCTAATTCTTCATTACAGTTGTTGGTTCAAGTAGGTATGTGTTTTATGCATCATTGATTCCAATACTTATAGTTTGGTTTGCTAAATACAAGAGTAAAAGTGATACCTAAATTTACGAATTTATATAAATCAAAGATGACAGAAGTTTGAATTAACCAATATCTTATGAATGAACTAAACCATCCAAAATATGCCTATAAACTTTAAAAAAATCACACACTAAATATCAAGTACGAAAATAAATAATTCCATTCTCGTACATAAACTCAAAAACAGTGAACCCAAGCGATATCTTAATCTTAATATTCTTACTTATTTTTTGGAGAGAACCTTAACGTTGTTATCAGAGACATCAGCTCAAATGAAAAACCTCTACCAAACTCTAAAATTCTTTTTGTTAAAAAAAATTAAGCTAAAAAAAACAAAAAAGAGGAAGTCAACCTCACTCAACCATGACAAGAACAATACAAGTTGGTGGGATGAGAGAGAGTTGGGGACACGGAATATCTTCGGCATATAAATCATACACGAGATCCAATCCAATCGGGCAATCAATAATATCCAAGGGAATAATAAAGGGTTCATTGCAGAGTTAGAGAAATCAAGTTAAGTCAAGTAGCCTGCATTGATCTTGATCCTGATCATCTGATCATAGTAGTAGTAATAGGATTGATCGATGGAGGCAATTAAGGAATTCGTATCGGAGAAGATATCGGAGATGCCAAAGCCGGAAGCCACCTTCGAGGATTTCGACTTGAAGGGCGTCGCCGTGGATGGGGTCAGCTACCTCGCCAAGATCGCCGTCTCCAATCCATACCCGGCTCCTATCCCCATTTGCGAAGTCGATTACTCTCTCAAGAGCGATGCCAGGTTTCAATTTCGTTCATTCTTCATTTCAATTCTCATCCTTTATGCGTACTATAGTGTAAACCCAAGTGTCGATGAACTATCATTTGATTGGGAAGTTTGTTCAGGAAATCAGTCAACTCATCAATTAGGAAGAACATGGATTGAACTTATTGGTAGTGTTTTTAGTTAATTAGCTATATTTTGGTTATGGGATTGGGATTGGGATTGATTGTTCATCTTGATTATGTACATATATATTTGGATGGTTGCTTGCTTTTGCGGCGATCAGAAATGCCTGTGTTCATTTAAAAGCAGTGGTTGTCAGTCAATATAACACATATAATGCCTGATTGGATTGAAGTAATTTTGACTTTCCTTTTTGGGGGAGTTTTTGATTGTCTTTGATTACTTACATGATTGAAATCGAGCTAATTGGATTGGTCATTGTGTGATGAATACCATCTGGATCCAATAGAACTGACCCGAAAGTATACCAATTCGACATCCTAAACAGTTGATTCAAAGTTCCCCCAAAAAGAAATTAATCCGACTCAAACATTTTTTTCCTGTAATTATTATTGTTTTTTTCGAAACAAGCTTATTGGAACAAAAATTGAGTAACCCGATCGAAGTCAACTCGAATTGAAAACAATCCCACTCAAAACCAAACTGAATCTGATTGACTTCACACAAAGTTAACTCGACCCGTAACAGAACCCATTTGCCGGCTTTAAAGTAGCATCTTATATTTGATTCTCACACTGTGGTTCAAGTGTGAAACTTTAGGTTATTAACTAACTTATTGATATCCTACGGTGTATAATCTATTAGTAAGAATCCATGACCTTCAAATGGGACTACTAATTGTATTGATGATGCTGTAATGTTTGTATGCAGGGAGATAGTATCAGGAAGAATGCCAGACCCGGGCTCATTGAAGGCAAAACAGACAACGGTAATAGAGGTGCCACTGAAAGTGCCACACAGCATAGTTTTGAGCTTAGTGAAGGACGTTTGGTTGGATTGGGACATCGATTATGAACTCAATGTAACACTCATCATTGATCTCCCCGTCATCGGCGACATCAAAATTCCCATCAATCAGAAGGGGGAGATCAAGCTTCCCTCCATCAAAGACTTCTTCAAGGGAGGTAACGATGGCGACGACAAAGACAAGGAAGACAAGAATTGAGGATAAATGATCAGGATGGATGATTGATGATGATTGGAGAAGCCTCATTTTTTCCTGCTAGCCTCGTATGTTTGAAATTGACCAGGCTAAACTGTTGTGTTTTCTAGTACCCAGTTTCTGTAGTATTTTTGGCTCGTTTTTTGTGATTTCATCTTGAACACTCGGTTGCTTTGATACACAAATTCTAATTAAGGTCGTCGTTACTTTTGATTATGTGAGCCTGTATCTTCAATTTCCCTTTCAATTTAATGCCTAATCAGCATACAATCCAACGCGTGTAAGTTGTAGAATCGTATGTTAAAAAAATGACCAAACAATCCAACTTGTGCTACGATAGTTGTTGTATAGTTAAAATTATGTTGTATTGTTAGATTCATACTTGAATAAGTAAGAATCGCACTAGAATCATTAGGGACATTAGAAGTTTTCTTCCTAATTTTGGCCAAATCATATTAGAACCGTTTACAATCGTATCAAATCAGTTAGAATCGTATTAGAATTGGCTAGGAATTAGGATCGTTGGTCTTTTGTTGACTTGTTGACTTTAGTGCTTTTAGTGTAAACTTAACTAGGATTCAAGCATTGTGATCATGTTGTGATCTGCCAAGAAACCGTACAAAACAAAATCTGGAATAGGAAGATATCAATGTAAATCCTAATTGATTTTTAATGTGGTTCATGTCAACCAATCACAAAAGATATCTTTCTTTTCCCAAAACTAATAAAGCTTATAATTGTCTGTACGCAGTTCAGTATCCTTTTCAAAACCAAACAAGTACGGTGTATGATTCAATAATCATAATCACTTTATTAATCTGCCTAAAAATAAATGCAAAAAAAGTAACAGATAAGTATCAATGTAAATCCTAATTAATTTTGGAAGTGAATCATGTGATTAAATCCCTACTAAAAGAAAAACATGAAAATGCAACTACAAATACACCAACGAAACCACACCACCTCAAATCAACTCACAAAAAAACCCACAACTACTAGCAAGCCACCAAAAAAAAAACAAAACAAAACAAAAAACCCAACACTTCAAAAAAGTATTCATAAGAATGTCACATTTTCTGCTCTTTCTTGCTCTTTCCCTTC
This sequence comes from Carnegiea gigantea, assembly GCA_029747015.1. Lineage (NCBI taxonomy): Eukaryota > Viridiplantae > Streptophyta > Magnoliopsida > Caryophyllales > Cactaceae > Carnegiea > Carnegiea gigantea. Next base: position 104,493 of record JAKOGI010001152.1, read on the forward strand.
CCATTGTGACATTTCTCCGAGCCTCAGCCAATGTTACCAATACACCATCAGAGCCGTCGGTGGTAGCACCGGGGCCGACGGGAGACAGCGGGAATCAATGTGAGCCAATCAGGGACCATGATCTTGCTGTCCATGCGGTTGAGCTTGCCAAATGGGCGGTGGCAAAGTACAATGAGGAGCAGGACGCCAAGGGTGATAAGCGGCCACACTTGGAATTGTCGAAAATGTCGAATGCCGAATTGTGTAGCAAAATCGAGGCCAACAAATTTCGGCTCACCATTTTGGCCAGGCGCAGAGACACCGCTTTTGATTGTAGTTTCCTAGTTGTTATCCTTGAACCATTCGGTACAGGGGGTGGTGTACTTCCACCACCTCCGGAGTTAAGAAAACTCCTTGATTTTAAGCCTTTGAAAGGTATGGAGTGTTGATAACATACACACCACCACCCGTGATTGTTATTCTTAGGCTTGTATGCCATCATACATATGTGCAATAAAGTATGGTGAAATCAAACTTCATCAATAGTTCTAACTTTCAATTCAATGTTTTTTTTTCTTTCTTTGTCTTTTCCATAATATTGAAGACTTATCCGTTTCAGAAATGATCACATCAAACTAGTGATGAATTATAAGGAGGTGGAAGCGGCATGCCTATTGATGAAATGAACGGATCTTAAGTCAAAACATTTCATTTGGAGTTTTTTTTATGGATATAATTCAAGATTGTATAAGTCCACCAATAGATACGATGAGAACCCGGCTAAGGTAACATGGGTTGTGTGTGATTTCTATCCAAACTTCTTTAGAGTCTAATTAGTTAATTAAGATAAGCACCATAATCAATGTTATAGAAATAATTTTACATATTAATGTCTAGTAATTTTGTATGAATTGACCTATTCATAAAATATACGTGATGATACCCACAATTAATCAGTTATAGGTAAAATTCTTAACAGTATATATATATTGTTAAGAATTTTACTAATATATGTAGAAAAAAAGTTCTTAGAGAGATAAACACTTGTGAATAAAAAGATGTCATTTCTTGGAATATATAAGGAGTGTAACTTTAGAGAGAGATCATTTAATTTTGAAATACCGAATACAATTTTTTTTTTTCTTTTTCCATGCGTATAAAATATTGGGTTAATAAAAGCGAACTTCGAACAAAAATCTTCAATGGTAATTTAAAAAATTTAATCAAGTGTGACAACTGTCAAAAATTATGCAATTAATGTTACATTCTCAGGCCTGCATTTGGATAACTACGGACCTGGCGGGTGAAAATCCAAAATTTATAACACGTAATAGTAATGATAATAGTGTGATCACAAGAAACAACGGGGATGTAGCTCAGATGGTAGAGCGCTCGCTTAGCATGCGAGAGGTACGGGGATCGATACCCCGCATCTCCATCTGCATGTCTTTTTCCCTTTTTTTTGCCCCACCCGACTTTTTTTTTTTTTTTTTTTGGTGGTCCACAATAAAAAATAAAATAAAAATCTAAAACTTATGAATGTCTCACTGCCGTCAGACGTGCGTGGAACGTATTTTGACCTTCCAATCATGACAAAGATATCATCGTTTTCACCACATTAACCCACGACGTATCCAATCCAATTCAACAACCAAATATTAATACGATATTACCCCCTCCTTAATTTTCACCCACAACTTCCACAATAAAATGAAGTAAATCAACTCCCTCCCAAACCCTGACCACCGAAGCAACTCGGGGGGGGGGGAAAAAAAAATCACCCCGTCGTAATCATATCCATACATGGCTGAGGATCAGACCAGCCCGATCATCGGTCCGACCCGACCGGTCAAGCCCGATTATAGGCGTCAGCGGTGGTGCTGCCTGGCATCCACCCTCCTAAGCATCGTCACAGTACTCGTCATCATCCTACTCGTAACAGTCTTCAAGGTGAGGGAGCCCATCGTCACGCTCAACAAGATCAGCCTCGGTCCGACCGGACCCGACCCCAGCCTACAATCCGGGTCCACCAACATCTCGATGACCGCGGATGTCTCGGTCAAGAACCCGAACCCGGGCACGTTCAAGTTCAGCAACACCACCTCAACCATCTACTACAGGGGGCTCGTGGTGGGGGACGGTCATGGACCGGGGGGCCGGGCCAGAGCTCGTCGGACCCTCCGGATGAACATATCCATGGCGATCGCCATGGACCGGGTTTTCTCGTCCCCGGGTCTGGCAACGGATATGGGGTCGGGCCTGTTTACCATGAGCAGCTTTACTAGGGTTCCTGGGAAGGTCAAGGTGATGGTTGTGAAGAAACACGTGATTCTAGAGATGAATTGTACGGTGAGTTTTAATATTACTACCCAGGAGATTCAGGATCAGAAATGTAAGAGGCACGTTCGCTTCAAAATTTAGCAGGATTAATGTAATATATTTTGAGCTTTGGGAGCTAAGGCGCCCCCCCCCCCCCAAAACCAAAAAAAAAGAGCCCTTACATATCTACTGTTTAGAATTAAATCAAACTTGCTAAGTTTTTAAATGTGGCCCTATGAATTTTGGGTATTTGTTTATATCTAGTTATTTTTATTGTGCCTCGCACATACAGTTGAACATATACATATTGCTATGACTATGACAAATAATTTTAAATATTATAATTGATTTCTTGTTATTATTGTATAATTTTTTTTTTTACGCTCGCTACTACAATGTAATGTTAATGGCTAAAATTGAAATATGATAGTAAATTATCAATCATGTAAACCAAATTAATTTAAATGTAAAAGCAGCAAATTTTTTTTTTCCTTTAAAGATCACATTAAATAAAACTTTTCTACTAATGATTAAATTTTTATGACCAAAATTAAACATTATGGTTGATTGCTTGTTATTGTTATATAATGTATTTTTAAATGTAAAAGCAGCAAATTTAAATAAATTATCAATCAAATTAATTTTAATCGCTGAAAGTCAGATATAAACATATCCTTTCTTGAGTCAGGTAAGCCTCACTTACACAAACTAATAGGACAAAATTATTCTTTATTTTTATTTATTTATTTATTTATTTATTGTATCTCACAGCTGATTTTTCTTAATTTTTTTTTTCCTATAGTTAATCTTAGTAATAAATAAGCTACCATATCGAGATAGATATATTTGAAACTGAATGGTTCATATTTGTTGCCTCGAACAAAATCTTGACTCCAAGCCTACAATGAAGGAACAAGCACATTAAAAAACAAACCAAAAAATAAAGAAATAGGCAATTATTTTTTTTTGGGTGGGGGAGGGGGAGTGAAGCCAATGATCTGTCGGTCTGGCCCTTTTCTAGTGTGTACCTCCAAAACAGAGTGAAGCCAATGATCTGACACCAACTTGTTGGTCCGTTCGACGAAGAACGGTTTGCACTCCAAATGCATTTACTCATCGTTTTCACCCGAAACCCTCAATTTCCCCTTTCACAAATCCCACCATTAATGGCTGTCGCTGTACTTTAACCAACCAACTACCAATTAAATGCAGCAGCTAGAAAGTCCCCACCCATCTCTGTGCTCACCACCTCATCAGATGATGAATCTGCCCTTGTTCAGTCATGCATATCTTTGACCCTCTTTCCCCCCTTTTTTGGGTTGGGTTGGGTTGGGTTGGGCTGGGGGAAGGGGTCTTCAAATTTTGTCTTTTAGGGTAAATGTTTGGGGAAGCACGACTTTGTTTTTTCAGTTTTCGGTGGAACCCCTGGCCAAAGAAAAAGGGCAAAAACAAGTAAAAAGAAAAAGGATGAGAAATTAAAGGGAATTTTTGTGTTTTTCAATGTTCTTTCCTGAGCAAGTTCCATGTACACTTTCAACATGCTTGGATGCACAACCATTGATGATAGGAGCATGGCATCTTGGGAGCTCTTATCTCTTTACAATTGTGTTTTTTAGATAAATTTTTCCTCCTATAATACTGTATGTATATATATATATATATATATATATATATATATATATATATATATATATATATATATATGATAGTTTAGAGTAGCGTATGTAAATCTTAAAAAAAATAAATAAAAACCATTGACATTGACATGTGAAAATATTGACTTGTGGAGGATAATGAGCAGAGACATATGAGTTTTTCAATTCTGATAGTCTAAATAAAGCTTGAAACATATATAGGCTCTGTTTGGTAAACAATTGTTAGCTATTTGTATTAACTGTTAGCTGTTAACTGTTTGAATTAGTTGTTTATATTAGCTATTTGAATTAGCTGTTTTTAGAATAAGTGTTTGGTAAAAATTAACTGTTTTTAAAAAATATGTTAGTAAAATTTCATTTATGTCCTTGTTTATGAATTAGTTTTTAATGAGGTGTGTGTAATTTTTCCAAACTTATGGACAATTATGTCATTTTTACAAAAACCTCTTCTCAAAAGGCTAATGGGAATAGTTTTTTTAAAAAGAGTTTTTTGGAGCTAAACAGTTATTACAAACAGTTTTTTATCAAACCCCCTTGAGTATGTAAAATTCACATAAAATGATGATTAATAGTGATTGGGCATGAGCAGGATGATGGTTTTTTTTTTTTTTAACCATTTAAACGATCTGTACAAAGCTTAAGCCCAGCCCAATCTTCATTACTGAGCTGACATTTTATCGACATTAGACTCCAGACTGCTTTGAGCTCCCTTTGTTAGTTGTGCAACAGGTTAGGATGCGGGTTCTATTCCTACGTAATAGGCCCGGTTGAACATGTAGGAGCCTTATCACCGTCGACCACTCTTGAGCCCGTGTGTGAACACGGTGAAATCAGTTATCATAGAGCGCCAGATTAACATCGCATCGTAAATTAATTAGTAAATCTTATATGAGACCATCTCACATAAATCATATAATGATACAGTTATTTTTATGATAACTATTAATAATTAATTAGAGTGAGTAATAGTTTACTAAAGGTAACTGTTATTGTAGTCACACCTAAATGAAATAACAGTCATCCTAAGTTTAAGAGCGACACCAAAACATATTATTAGTCACCGCAAAATCTAAATAAAATTGTCCATAAAAAAGTACATCTCACAATAGGCCTTATATGAGACGGTCTCACTAAAGAATTTGTGTGAATTCATACATGTGAAACCTATTTGGTGACGTTGCCAACTTTTAATGGTTCACGCAAATGTTCATACATTTCTAAGATTATTGATTTCTTAACAACCCATTCAACTATCTGGTAACATTGACATATATTGTCAACAACGGTCTCAAAAGATGTTAAATATAATAGATAGTTTTTTAAAAATATACACAAAAGGGTAAGTTTTTCCCCTTGAAAAAAAAATATATATATATATATATATTATATATATATATATATATATATATATATATATATATATATATATATATATATATATATAGTTGCATTGTAGTTAGATGGGTGAAATATTCCAACATATCATTAACGTTTTGAAGATTACTTCGTCCAATTTTACCATCAACTTGCCAAAATCCAAGAAGTTTATGCTTGATAAAATTTTGAATCAGCGTCTTAAAATATTGTAAGTTATTATATTTTCAAAACTATCTAAAACTATTCTAATATGCTTATATGTGCTTTGAAGAGATTCTGATGAATTCAATGACCATCTAACTCAGTTGTAGATTCAAGGAACTTCCCACATATCAAATATTACATAAGACAATACTAATGAGACCAAAAAAGACAATTTGATTAAAAATGAGGTATCCATAGCCCCCACTTCAATTCTTAAACTTAGGGTCTGTTCTCTTCGACTTATTTTCAGACAGAATAAGTTCAGATAAGTTCAGTTCAGAATAAGTTTAGTTTACAAAGTTTAGAATAAGTTCAGATAAGTTCAGTTCAGAAAGTTCAGAATAATAAATTTAGTAAATAACTTCAAAATAACTTCATAATAAGTTCAGATAAGTTCAGTTCAAAATAAGTTCAGTAAATAAAGTTCAGAATAAATTCAGATAAGTTCATTTCAGAATAAATTCAGACAAAATAGGGCGAAGAGAACAGGTCATTAAATCCAAGGATTAGCCATGCGGATTAATGTTGCATCAAAAGGAGATCATTAACAAACAATTGGACGGCTACTGGTGATAGCATTTGAAATAATATTTAACATTTTGATGAAGCTAAAGAGGCTAATTAGTCAATTTTTAGTTTTTGATAACATAGTGTTCGAAGTAACGCATCAAACAGTATTTAGCTCTTCAAGTAACATTTATGAAAAACTAATAGTATCAACTTGTCGCATTTAAAAGTAGCATTTCATATTTTTCGATCAAAAAATACAATTTAAAAATTTTATCTTTAAAAATTATCCGTATTTTCTTATGTCAATTTATATTAACCAGTTAACTTAACAGCTAACTTTACCGAGTAAATTTTATTCCAGCACTCATCTAAATAATTTTGTATTAATAGTTAAATTAAAACAGTTATATGCTCTCTCAATAATTATCTACAACTTAAATAATTACCCCCTATATGAATAACTAATTTTGTCGAATTAACCCAAAATTTGATAACCCAACAAAGTGCTTCACAACTGCCCCCCCAAAAAAAAAACTAAAAAAATAAAAAATAAAAAAAAAAGCCTTTCCTTTCGGTAACGCCCTTGCCGCCCACACAGCAAGGGGGACATTTTCTTCATCTAGAAGAATAACGGTGCCCACTTTTCATTCCCTTATTTCTCAATTAAAATTTTAGGGGCGATTATAATTTGGCTTTGTAGTTAAGGTTTGTTAAAGACTTAAATTTAAATTTCATCAATTGTTAATTTATAAATTTTTTTAAAATATTATTGTTAATTTTGGATGCAGTTTATTGATATTAATTCAGTGTTACAAATACAATACCGTACTGTTTGGTATTGGTCGAACTGTACTATACCGATCAAGAAACGATACAAGCTATTATCCGGCATTGTACCGATCAAATATCGGTCAATATTGCTTTACACAGTCAAATACCAAACGGCAGCAGTATTTTCGTAAATACCGTCTGATACATTAAAATTTCAAATCTTTTATACCTTAATTTTTAAATTTTTTTGAAATCCGAAACGGTACAAATCCGATATAAGGTACATAAACCGAATCTTGTCTTATTCCAGTAAAAAATATATAATAAGTGATACAGTATATATAACTTTGTATTAATCTTTTGCACCATTTTCCCCTCTAGAATAATTCCCAAACATCTAACATTATTTTTAAAGATCTTGTCATTTTGAACCAAGAAAAATGATCTTGTCACAAAATGATCTTGTCATTTTTTTTAAATATCGAAAAAGATTTCTCAAGTGAATGGGATGATCACAATTTTTGTCAATTAATTATTTTGATGAGGACAATCTTTGGTTCAATCAATACAATTATATTTTTCATTTTGTGATTCATTTAAAGATTAAAAATCTTATCAATTAATCCCATGGGCCAAAAGAAATGATGGGAGAGAGAAGGGGATGATCACAATTTTTGTCAAGTAATCATGTTTAAGACTTCAACAGTTGACAGACAGGCCACGGCCCATAGTGCCCAGTTTCGGTGCCACGTGCCGGCCACCTTGCGACTGGTCGGCACCACCGTTGATTTTCCATCCCAAATCTAACCAAGCTAGTTTCCCTTTCAAAATACGTCCACGTCGTCTTCTAACGCCGTCGACTCCCTCTGCTCCGTTTCTTTTCATTTTTTTGAAATTTGAATCTCTTTTTTTTATTCCCTCAATAAACAACCAAAAAAGAAGAAGATTCACTTCTCCCATTTGGACGGCCACAATTTCGCCCCCTCTTATCGTCTTTCTCGTCATTCGCGCTCTATAAAATCCCTTTTCTTTTTCCATTCTCTCTCTTCCCCCTCCTCTGTCTAAGAAGGAAAAACCCTCGTTTTTTGGTTCTCCATCCCCGAAACCAAATCTGTTTTTCTCTCGTCCTTCTCTCTCTTGATTTGCAGGTTCATCCATGGCGGAGAACGGCCAGCACGGCGGTTCTGACGGCGGCGAGGAGGAGACGTTCATGGAGAAGATCGCTGAGAAGCTTCATCTGAAGCATGAGGAACATCACGAACACGAACACGAACATCAGGAACATCATGAAGCCGATTCTTCATCGTCTTCTTCTTCGTCGGATTCTGAGCCTGAGAAGCCGAAGGAGACTTCATCTGCTGCTGCTTCTGCTTCTGCTTCCGGTGCTGCTTTTGATATCAAGGCTAAGATCTACCGCCTCTTTGGCCGTGAGAAGCCTATTCATCAGGTTCTTGGTGGCGGAAAACGTATGAATCTATCAATCTCTCTCTCTCCTTTTGATCTAGTAGTTGGTGATTTGATATGCTCATCTGCAACTGTGTTACTGTTTAAATCACTGTGAAATTTGTTCGCTGTTGCTGCTTTATTTTGCATTTCTGGCGCATTTTTTGGCCTAACTTTTGTATTAGTACATACAGAGCCAAACGACTAGCAGGATTACATGCTTTTCCTTTTCAATTTTCTCTTTGCTAATTTCGTCCATGTATTAGGGTTTTTCAATTTGGTGCTATGGCTTTTCAATTGGAGCTTTGTTCTGCTAGTAGTTACTGAGATTACTAGCTACAGAATACAACGATAGGTCTGATTCCATGTTTCGATCTGTAAAACGCCAATCGCTGCGATTCCATCGCTGGAGAGCTTGAGGTTGATTAAAGCTTGAAGATCATTTAAAGTGTCGTAATCTGAGTTTCTAATAACCTGAAGCTATGAAAACTGTTTAGATTGGAAGGTCGCAATTCGGCTAGTGGAAGTTCATGAGGCTTCTGGATAATTTGCGATCTCAATAATTCTGTTCCTTAAGTCCTGAAGCCATGATTATTGATTAGTACCTAATTGGTAGGAGCAGTGTTTTGTCTTCTGTCTGCTTTTGCTGTGCAACAAGGAAATTTGTATCTTAAATCCAAGTTCTTTAGATGCTGAAAGTGAATGACAATATTTTGGTGCAGCTGCTGATGTGTTCTTGTGGAGGAACAAGAAGATATCCGCCAGTGTACTGGCAACAGGCACTGCAATCTGGGTTCTTTTTGAGCTGCTTGAGTACCACTTCCTCACCCTCATTAGCCATATTTTGATATTCACACTTGCCATTTTGTTCCTATGGGCCAACGCCTCCACCTTTATCACCAAGTGAGGCTCTGAGCAACATTTATAAAAGCTATTAGTTTATAATTTGAAAAGTATTGTTTTCTTAACCATTTCAAATTATAGGTCGCCGCCACATATTCCAGAGGTTAGCATCCCGGAGCGGCCACTCCTTGAGTTTGTTTCTGGCCTTCGGCATGAGCTTAATCGTGGGCTTGCTATGCTGCATGAGATTGCCACCGGAAAAGACTTGAAGAAGTTCCTTGGTGTATGAATCTCCTCCTCTTCTTTGTTGGCTAAAGTGAGTTCCATTGTGTGAAATGTGGGTATTGGATGGGTTGATGATAAATTGTTTCTTTGCTCAGGTTATTTCAGGTTTGTGGCTGCTGTCAATTGTGGGCAAATGCTGCGATTTCCTGACCCTCTTCTATATAAGTAAGGATCCATCATTGTAGCTCTTGCTGCTTGTGATTTAGGTACATGGTTTCTAGTTTCAGTTAGTGGGATGAACATTTTTGCATCTTGTCCCTGCCACAGACTTTGTTTTGCTCCATACCGTGCCGGTTCTCTATGAGAAGTACGAGGACAAGGTTGATGCATTCGCCGAGAAGGCGATGGGTGAGGTCAAGAAATATTACGGTGTGGTCAATGAAAAATACCTAAGCAAAATTCCGCGGGGACCATTGAAGAACAGGAAGGCCGATTAAAAATGTCAAATGCGTATTCTTCTATAGGCGGCAGGGCAGGTTCTACCTCTCAACTTACCAAAACATCAGCCATTGTTCACGCCGCTGGGTTTTGGTCAGATATGTTGGTTATTTGCGTTTAGGGTTTGAGCCTCAATGTTGTATATTGCTGGTTTAGTTTGGAATTGCCAGTTTTTTGTATGCTTTCATGGCACTTTAATGTGCAATGGTTACTTGCACAAGTAAAGCTTATGAACTATGCAAAACTTTGTTTGACAATGGTTTATGTTAGTGTCAGTACGAGTTTTTCCAGGATTGTCTGGGCTTGCCCTGTTTTTCTCATAGAAGTAGTGTTTGTGGACCTAATCTTAGGACAATGGGTGACTGAGGCCTAACTTTTCTATCCCTCCCTCTGTTCTTCATAGTTCTGGTTTCTACATGGTTTGAAAATTCTTGACCTTTTATGGTTTCTGGTATTTGGTGACTTTTGACACAGTGACCCGTCAGCAATAATGGCAAAAGGTGGTAATCGGGTAGCTTTGCATCTGTTTGAGGGTTGTTTGGGTTTTCCCTTCTGGAGTAGGTGTGATCTTGTAAAGGATGTGTGCCACTGCATTGTGTTGCTAGTGTTGTATCAAATTTATTAATGGCCTACAAAAATGCTAAATAGTTGCACTGAATTCATGATTAATGTCTTTTCAAGAAGGTTAAAGTGTTTGCACAGAATTCATTTGAATTTTTTTTGTTCATATCATTCTTTGGTTGATTCTTTACAGCAATCGTTGATTTGACTACTGACATTGATTAATCAATGACCCATACTTGACTTGGATGTCCTTCGGTGCGCCGAATCTTTTGTTCTAATCCAACTTCTGCTTGCTCACTTATATTGAAAATGAGGTCAAGAGTAAGGATGGGCATGGGGTGGGTTCGGGCGGGTTGAGTTATATCCGTGTCCATACTTATTTTTAAAAATCATACTCATACTCATATGTATTTTCAAATCAGGTATTTTGTTCGCCTTTTACTAACAAATCGGGTACGAGTTTTAAGAATTCATACCCATACCCATACATATTTTCAAACGCAATATCCATACTCGTCCCATATCCGTTTTTTAACAAGTTTTCGTACTCATACCCGCTATAAATGGGTCGGGGGCGGATTTTTCGTGTTCTGATGGAACTCCCTTCCCTAGTCAAGAGACTTGACATCTGACAATTTCGAAGATTGATACCCCAAAAGTGGGTTAGCATAAAATTTGTGATGAGGTAATTGCTTACACTAATGCAATTCTTATCCAACTTCAATTGTGACACGACAAGACAAAAAATTTGGTTATTATTTGCATTTTCAATAAAAATTAAATGGTAATTTTGGTTTAGTAGATTCAGATAACTATGTATGGTAATAACTCATCCTCCTACTTTCATGGTTATCCTAATCCAAATTATAGAAAACCCTTGTCCCTAGCCTGGGTCATGTCACTTGGTCTACAAATCCGACATTATAATAGTGAGACGATATCCCTTTCTGTCAACAGTCAACTCATGCAGCTCGACCCCAATCAAACCCCCCCCCCCCCCAAAAAAAAAAAAAACCAACAAACAAAAAACAAAAGAAGAAGAATTAAGGAACATCCTGCTCACCCCCCCCCAAAAAAAAAAACCGAAGAAACATTATATGGGCTTGGGCCAATGTCTGTTTTCTTCAATTTTGGCAGATTGGGCCTACTTTGTTTGTTAGCATTCAGGCGCAAAAACGGAAAAATCGCATGCAAAAAAACCGCATTCTTGATCATATCAAACACAGGAGGCTGAAACTTTCAACCCGTGGAGTGGCCTAAAGTAAACGGGCCCAAACACAAGGAAACTGACTTACACAGCTGAAGTTAACCTAAATCTGACCCCTCCTATATAAACCCCCACCTCAACCCCATCAAATACAACCCACTTCATAATTTGCTAGGGTTTCCGCTGGTTCACCCTCGCCCTACTCGATCTTCTTATCTCTTCCTCGATCTCGAGACAAGCAGCAATGGAGGGATGCAGTGACGAGTTCGAATTGATGATATCTTTTGATAATCTCCTTAAATGATTCATCGCAAATCTATGGTTCGTATTCACTGAGCATCTCTCTCTCTCTCTCTATAACTACTTTCTCTCTCTGATGTTGATCAGACGATCAACGAGGGACCTATGGAGGGAGTGCAGATGAATTTCACATCCATCTTCGTGCACTCTTTGATCCAAGTTTGCCTTCGGATACTCAATTTTCGAAAACAGATTGCCGGCGTCGATTTTCTCTGGTTTCGACTCCGTCTCATAATTTTCATACATTTTTTTCTCAATTTTTCTACATATTCAAAATTTATTTTGATGAATTATAATGGTACGCCTAATATTGCAAGTCCCTCGATGGATTTCGGTGCTTCGGGGGATCTATCGTTAGGCAATATTAATAGCCCAATATAATATATGATTTATGTATATATTGGTCTTCCTTTAGCTCCGAATTTTCTTCGCCCTTTTCGACGTCATAGGAATTTTCGGTGACAAGGTTGATACATTTTTGGTTATTTTTTTCGTAATTTATTGGAGGAATTGGATTTTTGTTTGATGCGTGAATATAAATGATGAAACAGATCAGACGGATTCCCAATGATTTTTTCACGTTATGTGAAAAATGATCTCACAACCAGCTACTTCTGATTATTCATGCTCTTTAATCCAAATTTCTCTCTTTTTTTGAAACGCTTTTTCTTTCTTGGAATTTTTTTGTTTTTCCTATGAAAATGGTCGATGATGTTACTAATATATTTGCTACTCTTGATTGGGAAATCCCATTTGATGATTCTCTAACCACCAAGATCTCTGAGGCCATTTGTGATTAATGTTTTTGGGTTTTTGAATTATAAAATGTTGTTGATTTTTTGGTATATTTAGCGAAGGTCCCAGCAGGGAGGTGAGATCTCTGGAAAATGAGACCTCTCTAACACAAATTTGAATCCTTCGCAGAAGAATCGCCGAATTAAAGGATGCCCAAATGTTTTGTATTTGGATCATCTTCGAACCCTCGGCCACATTTTCTGCAACACTTAGCTTTTCCGTTTTTTTTTCCTTGAATTTGATCATCATTGATAGAACTATTTGGATTGGAGTTTAATTGTGTCGGATTGGAAGAGTGTCTAAATTACAGCAATAAGAGAACCAGGAAAATTAAACGGAGGCTTTTAATTAGAAGCTTATGAATGTCAGCTTAAAATTGTACCAAATTTAGCTTACAAGATTAGACAAGTGAATTCATCGTTACGGCTCTTAATTAGAAGCTTATGAATGTCAGCTTTGGCAAAATAGGCGAAATCATATCTTGTCTGGACACACTCGACCGATTTCAACAGATTCGATGGGCGGCCAAGCAAAGATGGTAAGGAGCGCTTGGCCTACTGATAATGGAGGCATTTGAAGAATTTGTAAAGAAGCTTGGAATTCTGCTTGAAGGATTAGAAGACGTGGTAGGTTATTTTCAGGATTAAAAGAAGTTCCCGTGTTTCTGCAGTGGAATTAACCATGTAATATAAATATTAATGTAATGGAATGAGATAATAATTACAGTATAATAGTTGGTTATAAAGTTTTTGCAATTGTAATGGGATGAATTCTTTTATAAATAATACTTAATTTTCCATGTAGCTTAAGTATCTGCAATTCAATTTGCTTTTATTTACCTACTCTAATTATTTATAATTTTGTTGATAATTATCATTTAAAATCTTATTTTCATAATTATGATACTTCACATAAAACTTGCTGCATTTTCTGTAAATCATGTGATGTAATATTGTTCAAGTTTATACCATAATGGGGAGGAGAGAGGTAATGTTAGAACGTACCAAAATACAGTTATAATAATACGATTATGGTTTAGGTTAAATTTTATCTAATATGGAGAGGAGAGGGGGGATTGAGATTTGAGAGGACTTCAAACCTTGAAAAACATGGTTGTGTATTAAGTAGAGGAGAAGATAATGGAGAGAAGAGAGAACAAGTCCCCAAATGAGCGAAACATGATAACGCAATTATCATTGTTGCCAGTTTGATTGCATTACCACTTTGACTATATAAAAGTACAGAACCAAACAAGCCATAATATTGATCAAAATGTAGTGTGATCAGAATGGTTCTTTATTGAATGGAATATCAAAATCCTTTAAATACTTCACTGTATGTGGACGCCTCATTACTTTTGGGACAATTGTTGTTTTTTCGGCCACATAGGAGAGAATATGATATAACAAGAACTACGTTTTGCTGTTTGTTGACTAACTTGTAACCAAGCTGCTTATCATGCCATACCCAATTTAGTGTGATAACAAAATAGTCTTGATAAATAGTAGTAATAACTCTCATGACTCTTTTTGAACATGTTACATAGTTATGAATGTTCAGATCTAATATGTACAACTGGTGTACTCCTACCACATTTGATACACTACAAAGAAAAATTGTTCTATCAAAATATTGAACCAACAATCTATCCTACATCTCGTATAGTACAGAAAATTAGCCATCCCTCCTACCAAGTGGTGGTTTTACAAATGGAACACTGAAGCAGTTGATCCAACCTTCCTTGCCAACATGTGCCTGGTTTTTGAGTCAGGATTCCACATTCATCCCATCAGTTCTGTCTCACTCCAAACATATTCTTTGTAGATCGCAAACCCACTGTCTGGTTTTACTGGCAGTTAAATGGCACCAAGTGCTCCATGACCAAGTCTTCCTCAGCGAACTGAACACCAGGTACATTGTGATGCTTAATACCATGCAATTTTCACCATTAACCCCAACGACTGAAGCGAGCTGAAACAGTTCAGTAGGCGGTAACGCAATGATTGGATTTGATGCTTCACCTCACAGCAAGCATATTTTCTCAAGATGCGACGAAAGATGAAAAATACCATCACAACAGCCGCTTACCCCAGCAAGCATACAACCACCATGTAGTAGCGCAAATCACTGAGTTTCAGGATCTGTATGCAACCTTACCCTTGATAAGAGGTCCACATCATATCTAGATCATGCTCCACGAAAAGCAGAGACCAGCAGCCTCAGGCGACATGCCACATCGCGTTCACCAGGGATGTGCAACTGTTGGAAGTTCAGACTTTGAATTGCATGTAAGTTTTTCCGTGTATTATCATTTACGTTGAACAAGGTATGATGCCCAAGTCTCATCTGCTGGTGGAGGTGCCTGAACCCAGTGACCTGGAATGCGACTGCAGCAAGTCCACTTCATCAGTCAGGGGGAAGCACATCAAAGAACCACAATTTAATTAATGCACTGAAAGCAAGAAAACTTGGCATGCCGTACAAGTTAGTAAGATTGATGGCTGAATGTGTTCCAGCCTAGTGAGATTGAGAACTTCAGACGTTTGTGGGATTCATTTATTAGCAGTACTCAGAAAACATCTAAGATCCAAATTTTGCATTATTCATTAGCAGTACTCAGAGAGTAAAAAGGAAGGACTGGGGAAGGATTGCTAAGAGTTGAGATGGATCGGGAATTTTTTTTTTTTTTTTTTTTTTTTGGGGGGGAGAACTGGTAAGGATTGGAAGGGTTGGGATTTTTTTTTTAAAAAAAAAGAGTGGTAATGAATGGGGAAAAAAACGGTAAGGATTGGTTTGGATTGGAAAGATTGGAAGAGTAGGGAAATTTTTGGGATGGCTAGAAAGGTTGGGAATGATTGGTAAATGGTTATTTACCAACGAAAAGCACAGGCCCTGGGTGCCTTTAATAATAATGAAGTGTGGAAGAACCAATTGCAAATGTAATGAAGCAATTCTCACCTTCCTCCAGGTCTTATATATGCATCCCACGTTCTCCGTACCTGCAAATACATTTGGAATAACAATAAATATCAAAATATCCCATTCTTCATAAGAGCACTCTCCAAACAACGTAATGGTGGAACTTTGTTTTTTCCTTTTTACAGTGGCCAATTATGAAAATAATTTATTCATGGAAGAGCAAGCAATGGTTTCCTTTTAACTCACGAACTCCATGTTTCAACAGTCTTATACTGCCTGTCAGAAAGCGGATAACCCAAATTATTATGGAAAAGTGTAGCACAAGACAGATGGAGGTTAAGTAAATTTGCCAAAAGAGCATGTGCTGCCGGCCACTAGATATCCAGTTGGATACACACATGCTTCCTTCAAGGGTGCTCAACATTTAAGGCTTAAGCCTTACGTATGATCTCTATGGCTACATCACTCAGTAGCCCAATTAGAGTGTGGCCACAGGGCAATCCATGTCGACCATGACATCGGTAGAGTACAGAGACTACCAGTTATGATGCAATAGCATACAAGTTCAATTAGTTCTGCTGCAGTTTAGGAAGTTTAACAACAATCCTGCAGACTTTCCCAGCCCTGAAAATATCTTAGGTTTTAGATACTATTCGGGACCCACTTGAGAACCCACACAGCCTTCTACTAGGTGTCCACATTGAGTTGAGAAATTGTCATCCTCTTTTTGGGCTGCCCATACCCAAAGCTACAAGCTTTCGTTGCAGGCGTGGGTTTGTAGGTGTGGCTGCCTAGGAGTTTTATCAAATATCACTTAGGATTGTGTGGAGATATGCACACATAAGGTGCTGTTAGCTGTAGCCATCAGCTACAATTTTGGCTCAGTCAGGCCAGCATTCCTAGTCAACAAAATAGGAAACATAGGATCTTGCGTACATACCAGACCAAGCTGCCATATGGTAGTATTATGACCTTCTGTCAACATTTGGACCCTTGGTCCAAAATGCATATAGTTGTTAGCCACTGTATGAATGGAAACTGAACTGGACAAACCTTTAGGCACCAATCTTCTATGCCATGAGAAAAACTACCAGACATGGTGCAAGATGCCTATAGGGGTGAAGCTCACAACTTTCAAAATATAAGATAAAGGCAACAATTAGGAAGTAGGGACATCCCAAATAAAGGCTATCATACATGACTTTTGGGATTATAGAAAAAATGCTAGAAAAGTTTTCTATACTGATTAGTTTTCCCCCTGGAAAGCCATTATCCCCTTGAAATTATTTATAGGAATATTTAGAACATTGTAAGAGGTATCAGAGATCGGATGCCGTATCCTCTCAGGGCTCCCAAAATGCAGACAAGCCGCTGAAAAGTTTCTATATGATGACTATTCCTTCCTATCAAACTCTTGATAGTTTCTTCCAATTCTATTGCAAGCCATCGTTTGGCTTGGAAGGGACACTTTGGTAAGAAAGTGAAAAAGAATGACGAAACTCCCCTTCAGGACGTAAAATACAATTTCATCAAGACTCCTTATTTTTGGGATAAAGAGAACTTTTGCTCTTCAGCTTTTGATCTGGGTGAGGGCTGACCTTGTTGATAGCTTGCATTCTGGATGTACGTAGCCTTTTGTAGGATGATTGCCATGCATCCATTCGTTGATCTTTTTATTTAATATATAAATATTTTTCCTCACCAAAAAAGAAAAAAAATACACAACACAAATTGCACAGCTTTTATAGCAATCAGAATTCATGCTTCAAAATCCGAAAGATAGCGAGAATAATACACACATTTAAATTATTTAGAGGAATATTTTGAACATCCTAAGAGATTTCGGGGTAGAGCAACCACAACCCCTCAGGACCTCCCAAAATGAAGGTCATTGTCCATGATTTTTGGGATTATTGGAAAAATGTCCGAAAAGTTTCCAAATGGCATCTACCTCTATTGAACCTTAAAATGTTCTATGGTGTGATATCCATTAATATTATATGCCAGAACATATGCCCATTTTTACAGCATTAAACAATAATGCTTTGAAATCCAAATGGTGGCGATAATGAAGTCATTAACCCCTCGAGATTATTTAGGGGGAAATTTAGGACATCATAAAAGCTCTTGAAGGTGAGATAGCCACAACTTCTCAAGGCAACCCCCCCCCCCCCGGCGATTCAAAAAATGAAGGCGACATGATTTTCAGAACTACAAGAAAATTTTCCAAAAGTTTTTCAGATGGTCATCTGTGCAAGTGTAGCTATACACAATCAGGCATGGAGGGATAGGAATGAGAAGGTTTCCAATCAAGCAAAGACTGACCCACAAGGTCCAGCAGCGAGGTGATCAAAATTATAAATAAAAGAAAGAAAAGCTTCATAGCCAAACAAAGCAACAAGCTCATAGGATGGGAACAAGTTTGTAATGAAGATGAATGATGAGGCCTAAGTTATATGAACACCCTTCCTAGAGGGTGGTTCTTGACTTGGGCGCTAAATTTTTGAATTTCCCTCATTTGGGAGTTGATTTTGATGAATGAAATCATTTTGCGCTCCCCCTTCCCCCCCCCCCCCCAAAAAAAAAGGGGGGAACTTCCAGACGGCAACTACCCACCCTATCAAAGTCTCAAAATATTCTCTGCCCATTCTATGCATTTTGGAGGTAAAATGACCACAACCTCTCAGGATTCCCGAAACCAAGGCTATATTACATGATTTTTGGCATTACTGAAAAAAGGTCCAAAAGGTTTTCAAATGGTGGCCATTTGATCCCACTGGATCCTCACAATGTTCTAGAAAGTTTTATGTACACTTTACATAGTTTAGATGACAATCTATGCCATAATAAACATTGTCTTTAAGGCACATAGAAATCATGCTTCAAAATCCCAAAGGATGGTAAGGATGAAACCATTAACCCACAGAAATTATTTAGACAGTTATCAACAACATCGTACGAGGCCCTGGAGGCAGAACGGCTCAAGCGTCTCAGGATGCCCAAACTGAAGGCTATTATTCACAGTTTCGGGATTACTAGAGAAATATCCCATAAGTTTTCAAACACTAATTGTTCACTCCCATCGACCCTCAAAAAGTTGTATAATGTTTTATTTCAATTCTAGAGGTTCAAAAGATACTATATGCCTCACCAAATATTCGTTTGGGACCTCACAAATATAATTCGATGCCGAAATTCCAAAACATGGTGAGAAAACTTTTCGAATGGTGACTATTCGCTTCTAAGCAACCCTGAATGTCCTATGATGTTTTACGCTTATTCTGGATAGTTTAGAGGAAATTGTATGCCACAACAAATATCCTGTGTGGCATTCAGATGTCATGCTTCCAAAACCAAAAGATGGTGCAAATGAAACCCATTGAAATTATAGAAAGCGATATCTAGAATATCCTAGGATGCTTTAGACGTCATTTTTCACGACCTGTAAAATCTCACAAAATGAAGGCTATTGCACACTGTTTTCAGGATTGCTAGCAAAATGTACGCAACGATTCCAAATGGTAACTACACAGTCCTGTTCAATCCTCCAAGTGTTTTACGATGCTTTCTGTCAATTCTAGATCGTTTAGAGGACACTATATACCCCACCAAATGTCCATTTCTATAGCATGAAATCATGTTTCAACATCTAAAAGATGGTCAAATGAAGTCATCATACCTATTTAAACTAATTAGAGAGACATGGGGAACATCATCAGAGGCTTCAAAGCTAGAATGGTCACATTAGGACGCCAAAGTGAAAGCTATTATGCACAATTTTCAGGACAACCAATTTTCAGGATGACTAGATAAATGTCCTAAAAGTTTGCACATGGCAGCTATTCACTCTTTTTGAACCCTCAAGATCTTCAATGATGTTTTATATAGGCTCTAAACTGAAGGATACCATAAGCTAAACTAAATGTCCGTTTTGTGGGATTCAGAAATCAGAATCGAAGCCTGAAAGATGGAGAGAATAAAGCAATTAACCCACCGAAATTATTTGGAGTGACATCTAGAACAACTTAAAGAGGCCTCAGAGGTATAGAGGTCACAACCCCTCAGGACCCCAAAATATAGCATATTGAACATTTAGAAGATTTGGAGAAAAATGTCCACAAAGTTTCCAAATGGTAGCTATTAGCTCCAATCAGACCCTCAAAATATTTTACGATGTTTTATGTCCTTTCTAGATAGTTTAGAGCATACTATATGCCATAATCAGTGTCCGTTCCTATGACAATTGGAAAATCATGTCTTGAACATAAATATGGTAACAAAGAAGTCATATCCATTCTAAATTATTTAGAGCAATATTTAAGCACTTTAAGAGGTTTCGGAGCTAGAATGGCTACAACCTCTAAGGACCCTTCCAAAGTAAAGGCTAACATACATGATTTTTGAAAATATTGAGAAATGTCTGAAAGATATTTGAATGCTGGCTATTCACTCCTAATAAATCCTCAAAAGGTTGTATGATGTTTTGTGTCCGTTCTAGACAGTTTAAAGGATGCTTATGCCACAATAAATGTCCACTCAGCATACTGCAAAATCCACAAGATGGTGAAAAAGAAGCCCCTGACAGATCAAAACAATTTGGAGGACTACTTAGTACATCTGAAGAAGTTTCAAAGGCAGACTAGCCACAGCCTCCCAAGAGCCCCAAAATGAAGCCTATTATACACGATTTTCAAGATTACTAGGAAAATGCCACAACTGTTTCCAAGTGGCGATTATCCTCACCCATCGAGCCCCGTGAGTGTTCAATGATGTTTTCTGTCCTCGATAGTCAAGAGGATATCACATGCCACAATGCCATACTAAGGGCCTCTTCTTTTCGTTGGTCTTTTTCAATTTACCAATTTCAACCAACTTCAACCCCACTTCAACCAATTTCAACCCACTTTAACCAACTTCAACCACACTTCAATAAAAAATGCCAACTTCAATCCACTTCAACCAACTTCAACCCACTTCCTTCAAAATTTTATACTCACTATTTTAACTAATATATAAAATATACCAACTTTAACCCACTTCAACCTACTTCAACCCACCACTACCCACTTCAACAAAAAATACCAATTTCAACCCACTTCAACTCACTTCAACCTACCTCGACCAACTTCACCCTTTTACCAACCCCAATTTACCAACGAAAAGAACAAGCCCTACATGTCCGTTTTATAGCACTAAGAACTCATGCTTCAAAAACCAAGATATAATGAAAAACCGTAACAACCATTTTAATTATTTAGAGGATATTTCGAACATCCTAAGATGGTTCACAAGCAAAATGACCACAACCACCCAGGCACCCCAAAATGAAGTCTATTATTCAATCTACCGAATCTTTAGGATTATTGAAAAATGTCTCAAAGCTTTTCCAATGGTAGGTATTCGCTAACTTTGAATCTTCAAAATGTTCCATTATGTTTAATGTCCATTCGAGATAGTTTAGAGGATACTATATGCCACAACAAATGTCCACTTATTACATTCAAAAATCATGCTTCTAATTCGCAATGATGGCAAGTCATTAACCCACAACAATTATTAAGGGGGATATTAAGATCATCCTAAGAGGTCCTAGAGATATAACGGCCAACGCTTGTCAGGAATCCGCAAAAAGGAGGCTACTATACATGATATCCAAGATTGCTTGAAAAATGTTGAAAGATTTCCAAATAATAACTAATCATTCTTATTTACCCCTCAAAATATTCTGAAGTTTCTATGTCCAGTCAACATAGCTTACAGGATACAATATGCCACACTAAGTATTCACTTTTATGGTGCTCAAAAATCATGCTTTGAGATCCCAAAGATGGTCAGAATGAAGCCAATATACCCGTTAAAATTATTTAGAGATATGTCTAGAATATACAAAGAGATTTTGCAGAAGGGCCACTTCCTTTCTGCAGGGGATTGTATACGATTTTCGCCTTTTCAGGATTATTGGAAAAAATATCCCAAAAGTTTTCAAAGACTGTTTGCTCCTATTGAATCCTCAAAGAAGTTATTTCATTCTACGTCAATTGCAGACAGCTTAGAGATAGCATACCCCACAATAAATGTCCTTTTTATGGTACATATATATCATGCTTCAAAATCCAAAAGATGTTGAGAATGAAACTCTAATCCATCGAAATCATTTAGAGCGACATTTAGAAAATCCTAAGTGGTTATGGAGGTAAAATGACCACAACTTGCCAGCAACCCCAAAATGAAGGATATTATACGCTATTTTCAAGATTACTGGAAAATGCCCGAAATGTTCCAGTATGCTGACTATTCATCCCGATCAAACCCTAAAACTGTTCTATGATATTATTTTATATGCATTCTAGGTAGTCTAGAGGATCCTATTTGTCACACGAAATGTCCATTTCTCTGGCACTCAGAAATTCTTCAAACTCCAGAAGATGGTGAGAATGAAGCCATTATATGCATTTAAAATGTTTCCACATATATTCAGAACATCTAAGAGGTTTCAGACGTAGAATGGCCACAATCTCTCTGGACATCCCGAAATCAAGCCTGGCACAGACAATTTTCGGATTCATCGGAAAACTGTGCACAGAGTTTTTCTTGATGACTATTTCCTCCTATTAGACCCTGAAAATGCCCTATGATGTTTTATGTCCATTCTAGACCTTTTTAGACTATTCAGAGGATTCAGTACACCGTGGTAAATGTCCCTTTTCAGGGACTCAGGAATCACGCCCTTAAACCCAAAAGGTTACAGGATGAAGTCATTACCCCACTGAAACTAGCAATGTCCTTAGCATTTCAAAGGTAGAATGCCACAGTCTCTCCCATAATGAAGAGTGTTATACACAAATTTCAGGATTGCTAGATAAATGTCCAAAAAGTTTCCAAATGGTAGCTAATTAATATTGAACCTTCAATATATGCTATAATGTTTACGTCCATATTAGATACTTCAGCGGATATAATACGCGACGCTAAATATACTGTTGGTGCTCAGAAAAAAAGATGTTTCATACCCATTTAAACTATTTAGAGGGATATTTAGGACATGCTAAATGGCCTCCAAGGTTTAACTGTAAGCCCACTTATGCAAAACCATGAAGAAATGGGAGGGCGGAGAGAACAGTAAGAAAAGGCTTTATATTACCTCAATTAGAGTACCCATATCAGTGTTACTGCCATGGTAATAGTGATAGAATTCTGTAGGTAAATTTGCCACATAATCATATGTTCCATAGCTTTGTCCCTCATATACTGGTCTTCCAGATTCTTTGCGAGTGGTTGCATCAGAGCCAAGGGCAGTTTCACTATGGGTTTTCATTTCATGGCTTTCCTTGCTGACATCCTTACTGCTTTCAGCTTTTGAATCCAAATCAACCACCTGTGTAACTTTCCTAGATTCTTCAGCAGCTGCAATGGCATCCTTAGCTGCCTCTGTGTCAGCAGCAGCCTTTGCTTGGCGCTCCTCTTCTTCGACTGCAGCTCGAACTCTCTCAAGAAATTTGTCATCTTCTTCCGGAAGAAAATGTCCTGCATGATCAATCCACTAATCAAGTAAGTCTATGCTGTCAATCTATCACAGATAACTAAAGGCAAAAACGGAGCCTCAGATGAAGCTTCCGGCAATAAGAAAAGTTTACAAAAAGTTGATGGCTATGCAGCTCTCAGGGTATGCATTTCATCTTCTCTTTTTGGGGGGTGGGGGTCAAGATAATTCTTCATAAAAGCCTACCACAAATAGCTAGCTTTCTATTATCAAACTTCAAATTTTTCATGAGAACCACCCAGTTACATGCCCTATAGACTCTATAATTTAAATCAATAACTAAGGAATATTCTTACAGCCCAGACACAAGCTCTCTAAAAATTACTTGGCACGTATACATCTGATTAGATAAATAAATAGGATGCTTGGGAATTTAAGCTTTCATTTGAAACTATAAACAATATTCCCAGAGAGTGTTTCTACAGGCAAACTGCATAACCACAGGAAGTTGCTGGAGATATATATGAGATGAACTAAATAAGTGAATTGAAAAGCCTTTAACTTTCACTTGGCACTAAGAAAAGAATCAATATATAAATTAAACGCAGTCACTTGCAAGAAACTAATGGACTTGCCTTGTTTTTTCAACTTTTGAATCCTGATGGAGCGTAACTCTTGCAACTTCTCAACCATCAACGCCAGCTCAAGCTGAAATGAAATGTGCAAATCATTATACAGAAACAACAACAAAATATTACCACACAGACAAGGTAGAGAGCCAGATTTAAAATCTGCAAATTGTATGTATTGACAGAATTCAAATTACACCGGAAACAGGTTGGACATTCCTGAGGTTCTGTCATTAGGAACCAATGGGCGAAGCACCATGTAATGACAGCAACGGGGACCGAGAATGGAAGGAACATGTCTAGAGAAGATTTTGCAAAAAACGCAGATAAAAGCAGGCCAAAATCAAAGCATTCTGACAACGAAAACTAGGTGGAGACAAGGCCAACAAAATGAGAGACCGTAAATGACACATTGAACAAAGCTCCAGAACAATAGGCCTTAACAGCACATGCCAGACATCAAAACTCGTCCAAGTCATAAAAACAAAATGATGAAATGACTTTCGGGCTAGTTAGATTCCAAAACTAAAATAGCCGAGATAAAAGAAGCATTGTAAGATCAAATAGCTAAATTAACATCAAAGTAAGGGTGAAGCTTCTGGTTTGCATGCTTCTCTGCTCGAAGACAACCAGTTCTCACCTCTGCTTCCAACCTCTTCTTTTCCTCTTTAGCCTTTTGCTTTGCAATTTCCTTCATCTTTTCTACCTGCACAAGGTCATGGAGTCAATAAAAAGTAGCAAAGCTGGGTAAAAATAAACATACAGTGCACAACATAAAATATGCTATAGGTCATTCAATAAAGTAAAAGGATGATGAGGAAATAGAGTCTATTTAGAAACAATGGACCTTCCACTGCTCCATTGTCCAACAGTTAGAACTCTTTGGGAGGTAGCTTTGAGTTGTTTGGGCCCTCCTTGGGCAGTGCCTAGTCTGTTAAGACATCTATTACTTAGCTTGGGAAGGGTTTTTGTGGGAGAAATGTCAAATATAAACTTTTTCAGGCCATTTCTCATGCTATCTTTTGGTTGATATGGATGGAGACAAATACGAGAGTTTTTGATGGGATTGAAACCTCTGGAAGGACTAAGTCTTTGGTTCCTCTTCAATTGATGTAATTGATTTTATGGAAATCCTATTTTTGGGTTGTAATTAACGTCTTCGTAGGATGCTTATTCAGCTTGTATTCCGGTAAGTTTCTCTTATCAATATGAATCCATTACTACTTATTACTTTTCAAAAAAAGAAATCACTTCCGGCAAGGGCTATGTTCAATAATCAATTTACCCCATCTACACCCCAAGCAATAGATGCAAACATGCAGTGAACCACAGGTCGAGCAACAAATTATGAACATGTTACTTCATGCAATATAAGTGGACGCTTTTATACGTCTGTTATCCTAAGGCCCACTCTTGCATTGTATGCCACTGCCCACTTTTATGTAAATTCCATAAATGACATAAAACCCCAGCTCAACGTGTCACGATTGCATGAACAACAAACTGCAAAAGTATACTATACCTTGCGCTGTGCTATGTCCTTGGCAATTTCTCTAGCCCTCCATTCATCAGCTTCTTGATCAAGTCTCTCAAATTGCTCTCGTTCCTAAATATGATTAACAAGCGATTCAGAAAGAAACAAACTTTAACACTCATAACTAGGTTATGAGCACCTAAGAATGACAATAACCAATTACATAGAAACCTTTGCAAGTTTTTCTGCGATATGCTGCCTCTTCCTCCTCCTCCACCGTTTATTCCGTTTCGACTTGTTAATCTTCTCGCTCAACCTAGCAACAGCAGACTTCTCCTCCCATGGAGTCCCTTCATCAGTGACAACCCTAAAAGGCTCCAGAAGAAACCTCAATTTCGACATCAACTCATTTGCAGCCTCCACTGAAATCAACTCTTGAGCTTCAAAATCAACCCTATTAGCTTCAAGAAAATTGGAAAATTCATCTAACCCATCAACAGTTTCCTCATTGCAAACAGACCCTTTTGCTTCCTTAACCTTCGACAGCATCTCCAACTCCTTTTGCCTACCATACGCAACAAACAGAACCATAAGTTTTGCAAATACATAATCAACCACTTTCCTCCATTCAAACATCAAATTGGAAAAGGGGGAAATATACTTACATTGCATCAGCGAGAATTAGGGTTTCATGCAACTCTTTAAGGCGGTCTTGCACAATGATTTGGTTCCAGAAATTGCTTGACGGAGGTGGGTTTGGGGGAAATGCAGAGTGCCATTGATGCGGAGGTGGAGGCGCCATTGATTGATAAGGAATTGGATTCATTGCTAGAGGAAAGATAGAGAATTGCGATCAAATATACTGAAGCTAATAGGTAGATTTGGAATTTGCTGGGTGATCAAAAACACTCAGAAGAAGATTTTGATCGACAAATCTAGCTTGAAACACATACCTGATTCCTGGATAACTGAAGGGTTTGGGCATTACGGTTTACAGTAATTCATCAAGAAAGGCTATATGTTCAAAGTGAGCACAAGGTCAGGATGGCCGAGTAAGTCTAAGGCGCCAGGCTCAAGTTCTGATCCTCGAACGAGGGCGTGGGTTCAAATCCCACTTCTGACATTTTCTATCCACCATAGTGCCCAGTTTCGTAGCCTCGAGTTGACTTGCTTTCCGCGTGTTCTGATTGCTGAGGAATGATGGAGAATTTCGATTTGCAATTGCAAAACTTTCACTTGTCCAAGTGGTACTTTCTTAATCAAAAAAATCTGTATTAATAATAAATAGCATTCAAAATGTGATGGTAATAGATTATTTCATAGAATTTAAACTAGTCAAAAATTCAGCATAAAATATTATGTCTTCTTGTTTATTAACAAATTTGCACCTAAAGTATTATGATTCTGAACTTATTTATTTAACGTTTACTTTTGAAACAAGTTAATTTTTAAATGAGATGACCTTAAAAATAATTTTCATAATAATGAGTTCTTTTTAAAATCCAACTCAAATAGGAGTACCTTTTTACATGCAAGATATGTGTCATAATTTTATTGAATAGAATGTCTCTCACACACGTATTATAATTTTCTTAAATGAGGTGGTCCTTCATACAGTGCAAACTCTAATTATGTAAAAAAATTACATAAAAACTAACTTATATGATCATCAAATTAAATTCGAGTCAATCTGTCGATCTCAACAAATGAATTATTAGCACATACATACGGATACCATCAATACCAATCAATATCCATATAAAATAATTGTTGGTCCCGTTACAATTAACACTTTGACCTTTGGCATGATTTGCAAGAAATAATGGTTAGGGGCCATGCACCACGTGAAATTGATATGGATCACTTTGGCTCCCCCCCCCCCCCCCCCTTTTTCTTGAAGCCATAATTGTACGCCATATAAAATAATTAAGCCCAGAAACTCCATCACAATTTTGCCTTTCCTTTTCGAGATGCATAACAGTGATATTTACTTGCCTTTTTCCAACACAACCATGCACCCTTGTTTTTGGTCCCCTTCACTTCATTTGTTCTCTTTGTTCGTCCCAAACTTAATTCTTGTGTGTCTTTCGGTTTCTTGCATCTAATGTTCGCCATATTGTGAGGCTATTCGTGATTCCAATTTACATGCCGGTCAACTTCATATATATCCATCAAATTTTGAGAAAGAAACATGCATATATAATTAATACGTTCACATACTAGTATTAATTTAAGATTAATAATACCATCAAATTAAATGTACGTATATAATATGTATAAGTGATGATCTGACCTCTTTACTAGGACTCTAGTTTGATACTCTCCCTCTTTAATTTGTCTTGTTAGGAGTGATACAAGGATCCAGTATGTGCTTGCACTTGATCTGATGAATTATCTTAATATTCACTTGGTACCAACTTCTGGAATACAAATTACCTTTATTCTTTCAAACTATTAGTTAATTAGTTTATGTCTATGTGAATGATGTTCTAGCATTTAGAAAGTATCTTAATTTTTATCCCCATTTTAACGTGAATAGGGATATAAAATTTAATATGAATCTAATCAAACTGAAAAATGATATCCACTATCCAAGATTTTCATCGTCCCCCCCCAAAAAAATTACAATTCAAATAACTAATAGTCCAGCTAACCATTATTCCTTCTTGTACTTGGAACCATTATACAACATGAAAAGAGCCCTTTTGAAAATGATGAGACCCAAGCACATCTACCACAAATGGGATCACACCTACAAATGTTGAGGCCTAGAGTAGGCTTGATTATGCCACTTAAAAGCTGAGAAAATTGAACACATGGGACCCTATTGACTGTGATGTTGGTTGGTAATATATAGCTAAAGGATGAAGGCTGGGAAAGGATGTAAGAAACGTCTAAGATGTCCCAATTAAGAGGTTGGTCCAGAGCTAGCTTGGAAATTGGGTATATAATTATATATGTCTAATTTGTAGGCACACGAGTATTCTATTCTATTGCATAATTTGTTTATGTGAATAAACACAGACAAAGAGGGTGCATTTCGATGTTACCTGTTCTGGCCTACCTCCTATTCTCCTACCACAGTTTGTCCCTCTCTAAACCCCCTTCTCTCTGTGGATTCCTTGCCCTTGTATGTCTAACCATTATAGTATACACTTACCCTTAGCATGAAAGAAGAGGCTCAACTTATGGTTTAGTAATAATAGCCTGGGTACGTTCCTATATTGTAAGTTAGCAACGTCGTATGGTTGTACATAAGATGATACGACTCAATGGATCTATACTTTAATTTTAATGTTTAATTAAAGTAATCAACTATTCACATAATTGTATCCGTATTTAATTCGGTATTGAAATTTTTTAATTAATGACAAACTATTGTATGTGATGAACAACATAGTTTACATAGTGTCAATATTCTAAGTGAAGAGATGTTATATGTGTCGGCAAAGTTCAATCATATTATGTCATTAGTTGTTAATTAGTAACACATTAGGTGCAACATTCTTCTCTAATAATTTATCGATTATACACAAAGAAAAGGATTATAAATGACCATTTATATAGTATCTTTTGCAATTTTTATGGAGCATCCCAAAGTCAGTTGTTAGAATAATTAAAATATAAAGTCTTTCATAGGATGATTTACTCACACACCTAGCAAGAAGGATACAAGGGGTTGATAGAATTATATATAAAAATAGGCTGATTTAACTGGTTCGATACTTATTTCCTTTAAATAAACTCTCGAGTTCTAGTCTTGTGAATGAGAAAAATACTATATGTTTCATGGCAAAAATCACTTTTCCAGTCCCATGGAAAATTGCCTTCATAATCCCCAAAAAATATGTGTGATGTATAAATCGAAAGAATAAAAAGAAGTGGAAGAAACATAAAAAAACATAGGATAAAATGGTTGCCTGAAGAAACAAGGTGAAATTAAGGAAATGCACTACTAGTTCCACTGGATCTTTTGCAGTAAAGAATGGCCTCATGAATGGAGCTTTCATCACTCTCTCTCCTCATGGGAGATACTGCACCCCGTGGTGTATTACAGTTGCTACAATCGTAACTCTTGACTTCCCATGCTTTCCTATTCACATCATCAACCCTAATTCCATTTCTAGCCCTTGACCCTCCCCCAGGAACCAGGCACCTCATATACTTACTCAAAACTCTCCTAGGGATAAAATTCTGAAAAATCCTCTTCAACTTTGCTGATGAATATCGACCATGGTGATCATAACTCGGGGAAGCAAACATAGCGACAGGTCCAGGACTGGTAGCACTGCAAGAGATTCTCTCCCTCTTCGAGTATGGGTGGTTGAGGGATCGAGGCACAATGAGTCCGTTGGAGAAGAGCTTGTCAGCATGGACTAGGGAGGGAGTTGATGAGCTTGAGACGTCGAAATCGAAGTTATGGTTGTGGGCAGTTTCCTCTTCACTAAGGAATAGTCTGTCGTTTGATGGATTTGAGGCTTGTAATTCTTGTGTTGGTAACCAACTAAATGAGAAGCTCTCTGTTGCCAAATAATGTGAAACATCCATTCTCATGTTGTTATGCTTTACTAACCAGGGAGAAAAGAGACCTTGTATGGTTTAGTTATAAGAGGGAGAAAGGGGAGAGAGAGAAAAGGGACCACAGACTCAAGGTCATGGATATTAGGATATAGTACTAATTTATAAATTCAAGAGATACTAAACAAATCAATGCTATAGACATAAAAATACAACAACAATAATTCCCAATGTGGGTCCTGCTTTCCGACTTTTGTAACACCTAGGGAGATTCAGATGTAGACAGCATTACTTCTACAAATATGACAGCCCATACAGATATCGATTTCAATAAACCTACATAAAAAGTTGTAAGGAAATATTTTAGAATGAAAATCATTTAATAAATAAAGGTGACAAACACAAGACCTAAATACTATAAATAAAATAAATTATAATGGACAACAGATGAGGGGTAATTGGAGTTGTATACTTGTATGTACCTCAAGCAGCAAGCGCCAACGGGCAACACAATGCTAATATGGCCAAGAGTAGTCTAAATCTCTAGTTCACAAATGAGTTAATTACTATCAGTATGACTCCAATGAATGAAGATAAGTGGTATATGTATATATGTATGTACGTATGTACTTATCTATACATCTATCTATCTATCTATCTATCTATCTGTATATCTATATATGTATGTGTTCGTGCACACTATCTTATAATTGTGAAAAAAGAGAAATTTATCATGCGATAATTTTACACAAATCTACAAAAATTTTTACTCTTATATCTTCCATTATTTTTCCCTTAGTCGAACACAGAATTGAATATACTAATATTGAAATTGAATGAATACAAAAAGTATTTAGTCTTCATGAATACCTTTTATCACTTCCAAATGGATATAAGTGGTAAGAAAAGTTCAAGACAGAAATCAGAATGTTCCATGGGACATAGATTTTGTCATTAAATTTCTGGATTTTTGAAAAAGATATAGAGGGATTCAAAGCCTAGATAATCTCATCTTAATTGCTAATTTTGAAGTGATAGATTAGGCGACAGTGGAGGGACAGACAATTAGGTGTTGGAGTTACTGATAATATTAAGGGATTTTGTCTGAAATAATTACAGCAAGAGATAATAAAGAAATGGAAAGAAAACAAAAATGGGATCACCTTATCAGCAACATGTTCAGCTGAAGTGACCTTTGGCTGTTTCACCTTGGGAGGGAGGGAGTTTACCTGAATATAAACAATCTTATATTATATCGAGGTTGTCTCATGCAAAACCATATAATAAAAATTTTGGGCACAAATTTTTGGCAAAAATGTCATAATGTTTTGTGAATATTGAATTCAATGGGCCCGTAATTTTGCATGAATGAATGCAAGATATCTTACTAATTGAAATACGAATATATTAATAAAGCTTATTCACTCTCACCAAAAAAAAAAAATAAAAAAAATAGAAATATCTACATCATGTATCCCCACTACCAACTTGGTTTAGCTCGACTGGCATTGTAGCTCAGTCTCATGCTTTTTATTCAATTTCAAATTATGGTTGGGGCAGATATTCTCATAGCATTCAATTCCTAGAGCAAATTACAGTTTTTGAACTCAAATCTGTCATATCAGTAAAAGTTTTAATTTTTTAAAACTTATATTCCATCACTTCTTCAACTAATGATACTCTAACTTGGATCACTCAATGAAATATTTGTTATGAATCACCGCATGACACACGACTTTTTTTAACTATCTAAACAATATTTTTATAGTAGAAAAAAAAACCAAAAAAAGACGAAAAAAAGTGGAACATTGCTTACAACTGCAGAGAGGACGACATGCACGCAGGGCGAGCAACAATTCCATTGCGCGGGAAATGAAGTAAGTGACACGATGGCCTGGCCTCTACACTAGAACAAGTTTCAGTAGCTGCGAGTACTCTCAGGGAATCAGCGCTAAAAATTATTATTGCGATTGTTATTGTACATAGAGGTAGGACAAGTTGACCCAACACGATTATCAATCCGAACCCGACACGAAGTTAAGCGAGTTTGGGTATTAAGTTTGAACCCGTTTAATTAACCGGGTTAAGTTTAAGTTGAGAATATCAATACGAAAAAATACCTATTTGACTCGTTTAATTAAACGGATTATATAGGTCAATCCATGTACCGTTTATTTGTCATTTACTGTTTATCATTTACATTTTTTTGTAGGAATTAAGCTTTGGAGAATTAGGCTTTGTGATCTCTTTTATGGATCTGTTGGTTGTTGATTTGTCAACTGTGTTATTAAGAATTTCAAACAATTTGAACTTTATTTGCTGTTGTTTAAAATTTGACTTGGACATGATTTGTAACTTAAGTAGATGGTTTATGTGAACTTTTTAGGCTGTAAAGTTATGCTGTTGCTGACTATTTTGCTGTAATAGATTCTGAATATGCTGGAGTCTTTAAGTTAGCTTCTATTTTGTTATACTTTTGAAAGCATTTATACCTTAAGAGGTTGGAAAATGTGCAATTTATTTGGTAAATTATCTTTGGGTTGAAATTTGTATTGCAATTAAATAGGTTGGTGGGTAAAATAGGTAACCCAAACCTAACCCGTTTTACCCATTTAGTTAAACGGGTTAGGTTCAGATCAAATCCGTTTAAATGTTAAGCAGTTTTGATTGAACTTTTTCAACCCGTTTATTAAGCGGATCGAATTTAGGTTTGAGAGTTTTTAACCCATTTAAATTCGACACAAATACAAACCTGACTCGACACGATGCGTTATCCAGATCTAATTGTACATCATAGAAGGACACCCCTTATAGAAATATGAATAATCCCACTACCCTCTACTGGTTTCCTTGCTCCTATGTTTTAAGCTACAACATTGAAACGTTCAAGAGATTGAAATGGCTACTGCCTAGTGCCTACTAGTTATG
Organism: Carnegiea gigantea; assembly: GCA_029747015.1. NCBI lineage: Eukaryota > Viridiplantae > Streptophyta > Magnoliopsida > Caryophyllales > Cactaceae > Carnegiea > Carnegiea gigantea. The sequence goes on from JAKOGI010001152.1 coordinate 137,131, forward strand.
TAGGCCACAACTCTTTTTGAGCTTCGGCCCCGTTCTATTGAGAGCTAACACCCCGCCCCCCCCGGGGGACCCAAAAAAAAAAAAAAGAAAAAACAAATCTTCTCTTATGTTCTAAAAGTGGCAATGAAGATGATCTTTCTTTAATGGGCGGGACTTAAATCGGCCCATCAGATGGTAAGAAGTTACATTTTTATGGGCCCATGTAGCATTTCTCACTTAGTATCAGCTTCTTTTTCTTTTGCACCGAGCGGGGTTTTTTTTTTTTTTTGGGGGGGATCAAATTCTTTGTTGCCACCCAAATCCAGATAGTTAACAAATAAATAATGCTTTTTTATGGCCAGTATGATGTCCTCTAAAAAATACAACAACGACACAACCTTTTAGTATAGGTCTCGTTTTCGCAGGGTCTGAAAAGATTCAGATATAGGTAACCTTACCTCAACCAATATCTTTACCCGTAGAAAAGCTGATTTCAAGAGATCCACAAAACAAGATTTTGCGAAAACATTTTATAGAAAATGGATCTTGTGAAAACATTTTATAGAGAAAAATTGAGGATAAATAGTTGAGAATGAACTAAGAAGTACTAATAAATCATGTGACAGTAACTATGTAAACAAGTGTAACATAGCAGATGAATGTACTATATCTTAACAAATAGAGGTAGGCACATAATGTCTCTTTCCAGTGTCCTCTGAAAAATGATTATCTTTAAATGAGATTATATTATAAAAATTTACCATGAGGTACTGATATTGCAGTTGAATTTTCCCATATCTCGTTAGAATAGAAATCACATTCACAACTAATGTCGTACAAACATGCACTATACTTGTCACGCGCTACCTCAACTGCCTCACAATACCTAATTAAATATGGATGTTTAAAAGAATTTTACATTTTTTTTAAAACTATGATATGCAAATAAAGTTATGTTTGCCACTCTTTTCATATATATATTGTCAGAACAGACAAATCAACATTTCCCATATGTATGTAATACAAATATAAAATAGAGAATTGGTGGTGAAGATGAACTCAAACAACTAAATTGCACAAATATAAAATAGATAACTAACACAGATTGGTTCAAATGATTTGACACTTATTCTTCTTAAAGAAGGTATCAGGTTCGAGTCTTATGAATGGAGAAACTCTGTAATGTAAAAACTCTATCCGTTATTGGATCTACAATAACTCGATTCGTATGAAATAGAGGGTTCAAGAGTAAAAAAAATAAATAAATAAAATAAAATAGATAAGTTTAGATAAATTAGTAGGGCAAACACTACTGGGTCCAAGTCAATTAGCAAATGGACGTGTAAATTTGATAACTCAAGGCCAAGCCTTATTTCAACAACGCGCTCGTTGGCCATCATGAGTAAGCCTCTTAAGCTGCATTATTTTCCCTATAATTATTCTTACGACTTTAGGGCAGGCAATTGATTAAAAAAGGGTCTCCTCGTAATCTTTCTGGGTTGGTGCGGTGGGCGTTGGTCGAAACCTGGAAGCTTGTCTCATTCAACGTACTTATTTTAAGTTTTTAACGACTAAGATTTAATTTAGTATGGAAGCTCGGGCCCCACTAAATTATTAATTGGAAGATTCGTTAGATTTTTATTAATAGATCTTGAACTGATGCAGCGTTCTGGGCCACTAATGCCGATATTTCCTCTCACAAATACTATAGATCCTACTTTTCAAAATATCTACAATGAATGAGAGTCATTTTTTCTTTTGCTTTTCCTAATTATGTACCAATTAATGTAACCGGTTAATCTTAAAAACTTCATCTAAATGATCTTAAATTTATGCGTCACAAGTATCGATTATTATTCACCCCTTCATGATACACTTTAAAAACATACAAAGTGTCATTTATTATGAGCTAATCAAGATAGTAATCGATTCTTAAATATAATCATTGTTTATCTTTACGTTTGTTGTTGTTCTACTCAATAATTTGTAAAACTCTTTGACTCTTTATCTCATAACGAAACTTCTTTTAAAAATTTTGGAGGTTGAGAATATCCTAATATGAACTGTTGAAAATATCACACATGAGTGCAGAGTTCCACATTGAGAGTTTAAAAAGAATGACCATGGTATATAAGAGAAGTGGGCAACTTATTATATTGCCAGTTGATTTTGGGATAGAACCTCACTTGTACTTATTATCATGGACCTTCGTTAAATTAGGATCTCTTCTTGGATTTCTCGAACATGTGGTATCAAAGACGATTCTGTGTTCGACTGGGCGAAAAAGTTGTGGCATGGTGGACCCCACGGATGAGCTTGGTGAAGTGACACACAGGTGTTAATCGAGCGGGAACATGTGTGTTGCAACGTGACTTGATAGTGTGGATGAGCTCCTGGGTGAGATGATGAGAAAGCACCATGGGCAAGAGTGGAAAAACAATGTTTTTAAATATTCGTTCAGCCACCAAAACCTTTTTTTTTTAAAACTTCCTTTGTCTTTTCTTTCATTTTTTTTTCTTTTTTTCTTTCCATTGATTTTATCAGTCCCAACAATCTCCACTTTGATAAAAATCAATATTGACGACCCCACCTAGCTCGATCCACCAAGGTCAACTCTATCTTTAGCCGAAGAAGCAAACAATAATTGCTTCCTGCTTGTTACCTGTCTCCCGCTTGAGTTACCTGTAGAAGTTCTCCCTGCATCTCCACTCGTCCGCGCATTTCCTATAAGTCAGTATAAGCCTCTAGAGATTTCTCCTTCTAGGACTACTATCGCTCCTTTGGAGACCTTCAAAGCTCCAGCTTGAGACGAATCCTGGTAACCTATTGCATCCAAAGTTCCCAAAGAAATCAGATTTCTTTTTAGACCTGGCATATGTTTAACTCCAGTTACTGTCCGCACTACCCTATCAAACATGCAAATCCGTACTGTTCCCACCATGACAACCCGGGTTTGTGTATCATTCGCTATGTTGACAGTACCTTTTTCACATGATTTATACGTATCAAAGTACTCTCTAAGTGAACACATGTGAAACGAACAACCAAAATCTAAGATCCAATATGACTTTTCTAGACTTTCAGTAGCTGCCAAAAATATGTTCCCTCCATCAAATAGGTTCGAACCTTTTACAATTTCCACTACTGATGGCTTCTCATTTCTCAAGTCATTCTTCCTCTTTGGACAATCCCTTTTAATATGACCGTCCTCATCGTAGTAGTAACATTTGAATTTCCGACTACTCGATCTTGATCATTGGGACCCGCCCTCGTCTTCGACTAGACACTTTGTAACCATGGACACCTGACCATATATCATTTGAAAGTTCGTTGTTAAGAGTCTCATTCATCAATAAGGCGTCAGTCGCCTTATCAAGTCTCAAGGTCTCTTTTCCGAATAAAAGAGTTGTCACAATATTCTCAAACCGTAACAGCCCAGGAGTCCCGACATCGAGGTATTGTCCGCTTTGGAGACTAGAAGGGTGCCCCTGCATGGTTTTGTCTTTCGGCTAACGGGCGTTTAAGCCTTTCACCAAAAGGCGCTTCGATATGTTGAGGTATCCCCACCCTTATAAAGGGTGGTTCGTTCTCCTCAACCATCGATGTGGGACGTTACATCCTTCCCCCCTTAGGGAGCCTAGCATCCCCGCTGGCACATCGATCCGGGAACCCGCTCTAATACCAGCTGTAACAACCCAGGAGTCGCGACACTGAAGTATTGTCCGCTTTGGGAATTAGAAGGGTGCCCCTACACGATTTTGTCCTTCGGCTAACGGGCGTTTAAGTCTTTCACCAAAAGGCGCCTCGATGTGTTGAGGTATCCCCACCCTTATAAAGGATGGTTCATTCTCCTCAACCACCGATGTGGGACGTTACACAAACGATGAAGGCAACAAACCCAACAAAGGCAAAGCTTTGTTTTCCTCTTCAGCTTTTACATCTGGATAAGCCAACTCTATCATTATCTTGTTGCGTTCGTCTAGATGTTGACTGAAGTCCGCTTCTTCCATTATTTGGAGACTAAACAGTCATTTTTTCAAATATAACCTACTTGTCAATGATTTGAATTTGTGCCAGCTCCCCAACTTGTCCCAAATATCTACCGGTCTACCAAGCCAAGAACTTCGTGGAGAGTATTATTTGCAAGGCACGACAATACTGTACTTATTGCCATGTCTTTCAAATCATTGCACTCCTCCTTTGACATATTCTCTGGTTTGTTCTTTTCCCTGAGTGCCACCCACTCATCATTTGTCATCTTCTCGGTTCTGCAAGTTTTTACCTTTAAGGCCTTAATTGTCCCTTCCCGATTTAGCAAACTTCTTCACCCGTTATTGCCACAACTACAAGGTGAAATTGCCAAGGCTATCAAAAGGTTCGATCGAAATCCTCGAGTCTTTTATCGATGCCATCTCACGTTCCTTTACTTCATTTTTTTTTCTTACCGTTTACAAACTCTCATTTCTAGCACAACCTCGCTATGACATAAAGAAAATTTGAGGGAAAATTATACTTTCATTGTTTCAAAACAACATATAAAAATAACTCTCCATATTTACAAGTACTAATTGTCATACACTTATAAACAAACCCTTCTCATACCCTATAACTGAACGTATTTTCCAACAACTAATTACCATTTGCTCCCTATACTCATTCACTCTCACCAAGCCATCTTTTGATATTTTTTCCAGTGGTGACTTGTGCAGTTTTGTGTATGTTTTCCATTAGTTTATCCCTTTCTACTTTATAAAGAAAAAAACTAATGAGTTTAACGTCAATACATAACTCTTAGTTCATATAACTACTTCCTATAAATGCTTGTTACTCTTAAACATTCCCTAAACATAGGTTTTGAAGCATTCATTCCGTTATTATTATTTTTTTTTAAACTTCCTTTGTCTAATTCCCCCCCCCCTTTTTATTGATCTTTATCAATCCCAACACATCGAAAGTTTGAAAATAAGAACCATAATATATAAGACAAGTGAGTTACTCTTCATATTGTCAATTAGTTTTAGGATAAAATCTCACTTGTACTTATTGTCGTTAACCTTGGTCGAAATAGACTCTATTTTTTGATCTCCCTAACATAAACTTTTTTTTACGCTTAACATGTAGAATACTTTTTCACATAAATATCAAGTAAAAACTATGTCAATTATTGAATAAAGAAATGGTGTCCTTTCAAGCTAATTACTGGCCGAATTACATTCAAAAACTGAACAAGAACATGCAAACCATTTGCTATACTTGGGCAGTCGAATAAATGAATAATAATAAAAAAAGAGCTAGCTAATTTTGAATATATTGTAACATAATAATAAGATTATATACTAGATAATTTGCGCCCTGTACTTGGAAAGTTGATTAAGTTAAGATAATAATAATAATTAAAAGTGTCCTTGTTTTGAAGGAATCGTAGGATGATTAATTAAGTTAAAATATTATTAGGGTCGATTGGGGAGGTACAAGTGGGAATATCAGATTTGAAGGGGCTATGCAAATCGGGTCACGTGGTCGTACTCGTGACACATCTCTGCCGACCACCCCCTGCCGGCCCCACGCGCTCCTGGACATTTATACGTGTTTGTGACTGCCATTTCCAACTCAAACCATTCCACCCTGGAATTTTCCAAAATCCATTACTCTTAAAATTTTTGCCCAAATGAATTATAAACCTGCATGGCTTCAATGCTCTGGGATAGAGTTTCATGATTCCCTGAAGATCTCTTGTGAATTGGACTGTGAAAAATTGATTCAATATGATTATTGATTAGAACTGAATATGAAATTAAGTGAGTTTGAATAAAAATTTTCAACTCGTTTAATTAAATGGATTGACATGTTTAACCCGTTTAATTATTTGAGTTTGGTTCAGGTTGATAAATCTGACACGAAAAAATACCTATTTTAACCTGTTTAATTAAATAAGTTCACAAGGTTGACCCGTTTACCCAATTTTGCCATGGATTTTTGAAAGAAATTGAGAAAACATGAAGTTTAATCATATTGATCTTTGTTTTGGGATTATAGTTCTTATTAGATCACAAAAAATGGTTATATTGTGATGACATATTGAACTCAAATGATTGATTTATAGTGCTCGATAATCATATTTTAGTGAAAATATTACGCGGATAAATGAGTAACCGGATAATCTGAACATAATTCATTTATATTAAACGAGTTAGTAGGTAAATTTTAGGTCAACCCATTTAAAAAATAAACAGGTACCAGTCAAGGTTTTCAACTAATTTAACAAATGGGTTATATTCAGGTATAGGATTTCTTAATCCATTTAAATTCGACATAAACACGAACTCAACGGGATCTGATATGTTTGACAGACCTACTTGTGAGTTTGGTAATATAGTTAGCTTCAATTGGACCTATTTCAATAGCTTCTGTTGGATTGGACCCATTTAAGTTCAGCGGATGAATTATCTAAATTCAAAGGAAAACTAGGACCAAAATTTAACTATGCTTGATATGTTCTTATGTAAATTTACTGAGGTTGTTCTTAAGAAATTCAGGAACTCTCTTGTGTAACTACAGTTTCATATTCTATGCTCATTAATAGTTCTTCTCATGGTTTCTTTAGACCATCGCGTGGTATTAGGCAAGGAGACCCTCACTTCCCCTATCTATTTGTCTTATGTATGAATGTTTTTGTAATTACACTCTGTGATCTAGCACGGAATCCAAAATCTGGTGTAGGTATGCGGCTATCTCCCGGATCGCTAACCATTCCTTGTGTCTTTTTTACGGATGACAGCCTTCTATTTTGCAAAACTAATTTAGATTCTTGTAGGAAGTTGAAACATATCATTGATAAATTCTGCAGGCTATCTGGTTAGGTTATCAATTTTCAGAAATCATCCATTGTGCTTTCTAAGAATGCCACTAATACCCAAAAACGGACAGTATCGGCTGTTTTCAATATTCCCCATAAGGAAATGCTGGGGAAATATTTAGGGTATCCTGCTTTCCAAGGAAGAGCCAAATTATCTACGTTTAAGGATATTCTAATCAAAGCAACTGCTCGAATGGAGGCATGGAAAACGAATAGTTTATCCAAGGCTGGAAGAGTGGTACTCATTCAATCTAACCTAGAATCCTTACCTACTCACACTATGCAATGTTTTGAATTACCCAAAAAGACATCTCTTTTAGACCGAGTGAATAGAACTTTTTTTAAGAAGAAATCTGGGAGCGAGCAGGGTTTACCAATGGTTCCATTCGATAAAATATGCCAACCGAAGAATTTAGGAGGATTAGGTGTAAGGAAAACAGAGGCAGTTAACCTCGCCTTCCAAGCCAAACTTGCTTCGAAAATTCTCGTAGGGGTTGAGGGTTTATGGGCCTCAATTGTTACTCATAAGTATCTCAGGTTGCAATGTTTTCTTGATAGAAAAATTAAGAACACTGACTCTCCTGTTTGGAAAAGCGTGCTCAGAAGCAGAGCATTACTTCAGAAAGGCATTCGATGGAAGGTAGGCAAAGGGAATCAAATCATATTTTGGTGGGATAATTGGTGTGATAATGCTAGCCTGGCAGAATTACTGGACTTAGACGTGACCACGATACAAAATCCGGAATTGAGAGTCTGTGAAGTCATTACACATGATAAAGAGTGGGATATGCATAAGATTCGCAGTTTGATTTCACAAGATCATATTATTCAGAAAATAATTGGAATTCCTTTGCCTCATATGGAGGCCGAAGAATCATTCTGTTGGGGCCTCACAGGTTCCGGACAATTTACTATGAAATCTGCAACAGGGGTAGCTCACAAGAATTTTGATTTTACTGATACCAAATGGCCCTTTCACTGGATATGAAGGTTGGATGTAATGCCAAAGCTAAGAATTTTCTTATGGCGGACTCTGCTTAATGCCTTGCCTGTTCGGGGTGTGCTACTACGACGAGGCCTGAAGATTCACCCCACATGTCCTCCTTGTGGTGAGGATATTGAATCAATTGACCATCTCTTATGGGACTGCTCCACTACAAAGAGAGTATGGAGGTTAGCATTTCAACACCAATGGGTTCCTCGACAACATTTTCAAGGGCAATGTTACTTTTCACAGTTGCTCACACAGTTTCGACTGAACCTGAATCCTAACGCTTTAAGAAGGGCTACGTTTCTATTGTGGAGTATTTGAAAAGGTCGGAATTAATTGGTTTTTCAAAATCGACATTTCAACCCCATACGAATTTTAATTCATGGCAAGAAAGCTTTTGCTGAATGGGAAATCCGAACTTGCATGTCGGAGCGTTCTTCTGCTCGGGTGGCTGATCTTCCGCGTTCCACCTCAAACTTTATTGTGAGGTGGAATGCCCCCCTTGGGGATGCGTCAAATTTAATTTTGACGGATTTCTTTTCCACAATTCTGCGGCGGGCGGGTTCATCATCCGTGATTGGGCGGGCAACCTAATTACGGTAGGAGCAGCGCCCTATGGAGATACATCTATACTAGTTGCTGAAGCTCGTGCACTTCGAGATGGTCTGCGGGAAGCAATCCAAGGAAGATTCCAATTCCTAGTGATCGAAGGAGATAATTCTACGATTATACAAGCTATCAAAGGAGCAACTCACACGCCTTGGACGATCAGCCTCATTGTAAGTGACATCTTACATTACATGCAACAGTTGACACAAGTTACCATGTCACATAATTTTCGAGAAGCTAATCTGGCAGCTGATTGGGTTGCGAAGTTGGGCCACAAGCTTTCTACGCTTACTATTTGGGGATCCCCTCCTTTTCCTAAGCTTAGGGCTATTTTGTATGATGATAAGATGGGACGTGCTCTTGTGAGAAGAGGCGTCTAATCTTCCTTCTTTACCACTTACCTTTATGAAAAAAATAAAAAAATGTAAATTTACTTTTTTAAAGATTATTTTATTAGGCCTTTTAGACTCGATTTTTTTTTTAATTTATAGAATTGGTCGTAAAGATAAAGTTTTTAAGAATCAACCTTTTTGAACTGTTATTGGGGGTGTTTGACAAATATTTTTCGGACCAAAATTAGTTGTTTGATATAATTAAAAAGCTAATTTTGGTGTTTGGCGAATTGACTTTATGGAATAGTTTCATGGGTCCAAAATTCTATTAGCTTTTTGAAAGAGTTTTTTTTAGAATTAATTTTTTATCTCACAATTTTATCAGAACTAACTATCTTACCAAATAATTTTTCTACAAATAGCTAATACAAAGAGTTGATTAAGGGAGTGTTTGGTAACATAGTTGTTTGAGGGAAAAAGAACTATTTAGGGAGACTTTAGTTGTTTTGACTAAGTTAAACAGTTAAAGAGGTGCTTGGTAAACTGCTGTTTGAAAGAGTTGTTTTGTCCCAAACAGCTCTTTTTCAAACAGTTACTTCCATTAGCCTTTTGGGAATAGCTGCTTGTGAAAATTACAGTATTACCCAAAAGTTTAACAAAATTACATGCATGTCATTAATAAACTTTATTCCTAGTTTCTTATCTTGCATAAATCTTAGACAACCTTTACCTCCAATTTCTTCTATTCGATCTCCCCACCTTCATCTCTACCTTCGCTATTGTCATTAATAAACTCTTCCTAGTTTCCTTTTGGATTGATGAAGATTAAATTATTTGAAATCATACATATTTCAATTCATAACAAAAATATAAATGCAAGTTCATATTAATTGCAATTCATAAAAAAAATAAGCATCTCTAAAAATAACAAAGGTTATAATTAAGCTATAGGCATTATATAAGCAAGTAAACATTGAAAACAAAAGAAAATAAGTAATGAACACAAGTTACTTAAATTAATAAAAAAATAAAGTTCTAAGGATGAAGTTAATTTGTACATATGCTATATATTAATTTTTTTAAAAAATAAAATAAGATAATCAATAGATAAAAACTTATTCAATCGAAAAGTATTTTAAAGAAAGGGATCAATGGAATTTTACCGAACATATTTTATAAAAACGGTTAATTTTACCAAATACTTTTTCTAGAAATAGCTAATCCAAATAGCTAACAGTTGATCCAAACAGCTAACAGGTGATTACCAAACAGGGTCTAAAACAACTTACAACTAGCACAAATAACTAATAATTAACAGCAAATAATTATTTGCCAGGCAGAAATATTGTCGTTTAAAAATTCTATTGAAGAAGTTCACCACAAACGCAAGAATTTTTCCAACCGTACAGCACGTCAAGACCAAATCAAACATACTAGAGATTGATATGAAATCTTTCCATATAATATAAATATAAAATAAATGTCCGACATATTTGTTAATGAGGATATATAATACTACTTAGAGAAAAGTCACGAATGGACAGGCAATGACTGCCCACGTCGTAATAGCAGTTGGTCCACAAATAACTTGAAAGGGTAGCCGTGGATTGTGGTGACTTTTCTCAAGATTGAAGATTCTCACGGTCAAGTAAGCAGTTGCATGACTTGCAATTGCATCGTAAATCTCCAAAATATCTCCAGCACGAATATGATTTTTTATGCGAAAAGAATATGCAAAAGCAATACCTAATGCTTACAAGTCAAGCCCGCTAAAGTGGGAGTATCACATTCCTCAAGTATACGTACGCCAATGATGTTGAGGTTTTGTACCAAGTTACTGTGGATGATAGTAACATTTTTTGAGAGTTAGTATTTTAGTTACTGTTAAATTTTGAGAAATTGTATTTGCATATTGATATTCACTCAATACGATTATCTTATTTTTACTGTAATTTTAATTTTTAAAATTTTGTAGTTTTATAATAGTGCTTTCATATGATTACATTGCCTGATGTAGATTAAGTATCCATTTCATTGGTGTGCTTAGAATGATTGTCAAATTTTGAAAAAATGATGATGAATATTAATCTTAGAAGTAGGTATTTTTCTTTGTTTAAACTAATATATAATATGGCACAAAATCATTAGAATTTTAATTGTTAGAATTAGATTTCAATTGTAAAGTTTTCATATTCGTTGCTTAAGCCGATGGATACATATGTTATTTTACCTGAATCAATCATGTTAAAAAAGAAGTACATAATTGTAAAAATTATGGATAAGAAGATAACTTTACTTGATTTATAAGCGCCAACGTTATCTCACTGTTCAATTATACAATATATTTTTTTCCAATTTAATAATAGCATGGAACTATGGTTTGGGGGGGGTATTTGAGGTGCCAATTACAAAACAGAAAAAATATTATTTTTCAATTTAAACTTCAAAGAAAGACATGAAGGTGAGCAGTTAATGTAGAGGAGGTATACTCTTGTCTGATCAGACTTTCAAAAACTACTTAAAAAGTAATATTTTAAATTTGGCCCATATTATCATCTTTGACTGCTTCTTGTACTTCTGAAACAATGATGTTAATGTTTCCAATTTACAAAATCTTCTTTGATATCGTGATCTATATCCTGTCATCATTGAAAATAATTTAGATATAACCCTTAAGAGAAAGATCCTTATGTAATTAAGATTTGTTTTTATCATTTTGTGAGAATGTTTAAATTATTAATTTCTTTTGTGTCGATATTGCATGATATGCCTCAGAAATAATTTCATGTTGCCTTTTTTTTTCCCCTTCTCATTGTGCCCTTTTTATGATTCAATCAATTTTTTTAATGTATATTTTTAGGAAAAGAAATGACTTTATTCAAACAATTGAAACAAGTATTTTCTCTTTCGACATTATGATAGTGATGAAAATAACACAACACTAATTAAGGTTAGGGTTGGTTACCTATAGAGTAGGCTAATATTGAGCCTAATTTGGTGCATGTATCCCTCTCCTTCTATCACTTGATAGCGCATTAAATTCACCCTATATAAAGAATCTATCGAGTTTAAAAAAGATAAAAAAATTTATGTATTTTTATAGTCTTATTGTATGAGTCAAAACCTCATAGCTAGATCTCTCACCATGAAATTCGAAAATAAATGACGTACAAATAGTTGATTCAAGTGCCTTGAAAAAACAAAGATTCCACTTTAAGTCAATTTCTGCCTTGAAAAATCAAGAACCATTTCTAATTGTACGTCTATATAGGGATTAGGGATGATGTTCTAGCATTAGCCATATTTTCCCCTCCCCCTTCGCCAACCTTTAAAAAAAAAAAAAAAAAAATGTTTGCTGAGGTCCTTCAACTAATCAATTTTAATGATGGCATGTTAAAATGAAAATGTCCTTGTTTTGGCTGCGTTAAAGTGGAAATAATATTAAACATCCTTTTTTGTTCTTTATGATTATGAAAGCACAAAAGAGTCTCAAATTTAAATTCAAAGTATACTAAAATAGTATGTGTTTTTTGAAACCGGTCTCTTTATGAGTAGTGAGAGTTGTTGTACTAAAATAGTATCTATTTGTCCACATACAAAATTCTTTTTTTGCAAAGTGCAAAATATGAATAAATGAAAAATAAAATATGAATAGCATCTGTTTGTCCACATACAATATAAATAAATGTGACAACTAATATCAATAATGGAAGAGACAAAATAGGGGTATTCAAAAATATCCGTAACCAATAACCCGAATCGAAAACCCGCTATCCGATCCGAAATCACGGGTACCCGAACCGAAATATTTGAAAATTTTGGTTCGGGTACCCGAACCAATATTTTTTTTGGTTTTGGTCCGGGTACGGTTCGGGCATTTTGAATATTCGGGTACCCGAAAACCCGAAACTTTTTTAAAAACTTTTTCGAAACTTTTTTTACATCATCCATTCCCTAAAGACTTTGTAAGTCAAGTATTCTCAAACCTGAGGAAGACAAGCACTTTGACTTCGTTGCATTATTTTATTTGAATGCGTTGCGCATGAATATGATGTTAACAAGCTTATACCTGATGGAAGTGTGGATTAATTGAAATGTGAATGGTGATAAGATATCCAGTGATATTGTCATATTGTGTAATAATTTAAAGTGCAACTTTGCTCAATACGACAACTTTTTATAGTATAAATAGAAATAATTATATTATAGATACAACGAAATTATTAGGCAAAGTATGAAAAAATATTTTAGAAAAAATAGGTTATTAGGTAACCAAAAACCCAAACTGAAATTTTCGAATACCCGAATTTCGATTATTCGAAAGTTTCAATTCGAATACGGTTCACCATTTTACCAATTCGTAATTTCAAATACCCAAACCAATATTCAGATACCCAAACTATGAACACCCATAATACAAAAAGCAACACTTAGAGCAACTCAGGGGGTCCTCGGTAAATATAGGAAAGGGGCGCCCTTTTCCTGTGGTGATGAAGTGGCGAACGGTGATGTTGATAGCATCAAAAAAATTTAAATTTAGCAAAAACCACATAGGAAGACAGCACAGCATTGCGATATTTTCCCTCAATTTAAGAGGCAAGTAGTTGATCCCATAAATTATTCTCATACATACATATGCAGTGCAAAATTGCATATACAGAGGTACCACCAATTCTCCACTAATACCGGCTTTGCTGCTCGCCTTTCCATTTTCCCTCTCCTCCCTATAAACCCTTCAGGGAGAAAGGCAAGCTAAAAAGGATCAAATCCAACCAAAGCTGAATCTACTCGGCAAAATGGGTTTGCTTTGCTTTGGTTGATTTCATTACGCATTTCTTTCATTGTGGCATTTTCCCCTGTTTTTCAGCAGAAACCCAAATCAAAGATTTGATCTTTTTGGTTCTTTTCTGTTGGGAAAAAAAGAGGGAAGGAGAGAGAAAGAGAGGTAAATTTATTGTAATTATTGCTTCAATGGCGGACTCCAAGAAGTACATCTCATCTGAGGAGCTCAAGAGCCACAACAAGGCAGGAGATCTATGGATTTCAATTCAAGGGAAGGTGTATGATGTCTCAGATTGGGCAAAAGATCATCCCGGAGGAGACATTCCTCTTCGAGCCCTAGCAGGCCAAGATGTGACGGATGCATTTGTTGCATATCACCCAGGTACTACTTGGCATATGCTTGACAAATTCTTTAATGGGTATTACTTGAAAGATTTTGAGGTTACTGAGGTTTCCAAGGATTACAGAAGGCTTGTGAATGAGTTCTCCAAGATGGGTATTTTTGATAAGAAAGGGCATGTTGTGATTCACAGTCTAATTTGGATCTCAATCTTGATGACATTATCTCTTTATGGTGTAATTTACTCTGATAGCCTGTTTGTGCATCTGGGTTCCGGTGCATTGCTGGGTGTGGCTTGGATTTTGAGTGCTTATCTTGGTCATGATTCTGGCCATTATGTGATAATGTCTAACAAGGGTTTCAACAAGTTTGCCCAGATTCTTACTGGGAACTGTCTCACTGGGATTAGCATGGCTTGGTGGAAATGGACTCACAATGCCCACCACATTTCCTGCAATAGTCTAGACTATGACCCAGATCTTCAACACATCCCAGTTTTTGCTGTATCCTCCGAATTGTTCCACAATTTGAGATCCTGGTTCTATGGAAGGGAATTGACATTTGATCGCATTGCTCGGTTCTTCATCAGCTATCAGCACTGGACATTCTACCCTGTCATGGTTGTTGCTAGGATTAATCTTTATTTGCAGACCTTCCTGCTGTTGTTCAACCCTAAGAGGAATGTGCCACATAGGGTTGTCAACATTTTGGGCATCTTGGTGTTCTGGACTTGGTTTCCCCTCCTCATTTCTTGCCTACCCAGTTGGCAAGAAAGGGTGTTATTTGTCCTAGCCAGCTTCACTGTCACCTCCTTCCAACACATACAGTTTTGCCTCAACCATTTCGCGGCCAATGTGTATGTGGGGAAGCCAGAAGGGAATGATTGGTTCGAGAAACAGACTAGTGGGACGATCAATATCGATTGTGCTAGTTGCATGGATTGGTTATTTGGTGGGTTGCAATTCCAACTCGAGCACCATTTGTTCCCCCGGTTGCCTCGTTGTCAACTAAGGAAGGTTGCCCCCATAATAAGGGATCTCTGCAAGAAGCACAAGTTGCCTTACAGGAGTGTTTCTTTCTGGGAGGCGAATGTTTGGACAGTAAGGACTCTTAAGGATGCAGCTCTTCAAGCCCGGGATTTGACCAACCCCGCGGCCAAGAATTTGCTCTGGGAAGCTGTTAACACTCATGGTTAATGATGCCATTTCAATCAGGGCCCCTCTTTTTGTTTTTGGGTTTTAGGGGTTGTTTCCTCAAAGCTGGTCGGCATGTTTGCTGTTATCAGGGTGTTTGAGATGCAGGAAATCTGAGAGTGAACATTTGTTCATTTTTTTCTGTGTTGTGGCACTTAGATGATTCAAGTTGTTTAGCCGGTTTAGGTGGATTAATCTTGCTTTTTAATTCATGTATTTACCTGTTGTGCTTTATATACAGGACTTGTATCAGCTATTACAGTATTACTAATGGAAGATCATTTTATTGCAGAGATGTTGGTGTTGAAGGGTAATTCTTCATGTTTGTGAAAGAGTCCCTTGTATTCAACATTATGTGACAGATGATGAGAAATAAGGAACTTCGTTTTCTTTTGTTTTTAGCTGCTGATTACTTCCCAGTGTGGCGCAAAGCTTGTTTTTGAAGCTGACAGCGAATTCACAGCACTCTGAAACTGTCATTGATGGTTCAATCCACATTGCTGACTAGAAGTTTAAGCAACCTGAATTGTCGTAGATAATGGGAATATATTTATGGATGTTCATACATTGCTGTAAGCTTAGCAAAATAACCAAACAAAGCAGAAACCACAGTTAGACCGAAAATGAGGCAACCTAGTTTTGACTCAAACCTAATAGACTCGACCCAAACGAAACAAAGCCTGACCAACATGAGTTGCATTTTCTCGACCAGTCTGTTAGACATAATAGCAGCGGATTTAAAACATCCTGATCCCAAAATGAAAGGTCATGGACCTTCCCAGCTAGAACAAGATGTTTGAGAACTCAATGTGAAGTTGACCCCTACATGAGTCTTATTCAGAGTTCGTACTAAAAATTTGGTCCATGTATGCTTAATTCCTAAGCAAAAATTAGACAGGTGTTTATGTTCTCAGTGTCACAATCATCCTGATGTTGCAATTGTGGACTATATGTAGTAGTACTGTTAATATTCCTTTCCCCCCCTCCGGGGGGGGGGGGTCAGCTTGCCAGATGCTAATATGACAGGACGCAGGTTATGCTGTTTGATCGCAGTTTGCAATCATGCGGAAGTTTCCTAAGAATGATCCTATCAGTGGCCCACAAAGATTGATTCCATGGCTATCTAAGATCTGTTTGGGGCCATACTTCATCCCCGTGGCACTAGGCAAGGACAGAAAGCAGCACAGGTTGAAGGTAGGGTATGGCCCTATGGTTATGCATCAACCAGTTCAGTTTGGTAGACCTCAATCCGATTAATTGGATTTTTCGATTTGAGAAAAATTCGAATCAAAATTTGACAAAGTAGTTGATTAGATAGAGAAATAAAAATTTTTCGATTGCTTTTTGGTCACGAATTGGCTCTAATATCGCTTTCTATGACATGTTGTGATTAAAGAGAGTTATTTTCATCCACACACACACTAAAATGTTAATATTTTGTTAAAAAAAACCATTACTTATGACCGAATTCCTACTGTGCCCAATGGCCAGTCATCACTGTCAACTGTCTCATTTTCACTTTGTAAATAAATACAAGCAGGTAGAGGCAGTAGCGAAATTCTCTTTAAGGTTTCTCGGTTGATACTTCTCAGTTTTTAATTTGATAATTCGAATATTCACTTTGTCTTAGCTACTACAAGACTTTTAATAATCATTAAAAAAAAAACAAAATGTATGTGTTCAATTTGGTGTGTATGATAAGAAGAACCATACCTTACACAATGTGAAGGAGAATTCAAAAATTTTTAGTTGTTCTAACAAACTAGCCGAGTTAAGTACGGTCTTTAGTCATACTCTTTTTTTTTTTAAGCCAAAAAAAAAAAAAAAAACCTAGGGTTAAGCCGAGTTGGCATGGCTGTTGAACTGGCTTATTAACCATCTAATTGTCATCATCCCATTACTACCCCACAGCCCTCCCAGGCCCCCTCCACCACAAGCTAAGGGGGGAATAATTCCAGCTACTAGTGCTGTTGCAAGGGGGTTATATTAATGAAACTGAGTCGGCTTGTCAAGCCTTTAGGTTCAGCTCGGGCTCAAGACAAGCCCAAGCTCAGCAAGGCCTGGCCTTGCTCGGATCGGTTTGGCTTGATTAGCTTAATTGGTTCTTTTTTTCCTGATGTACTTATGTGAAAAGTATGGAAGTACCGGCAAAATCGATAATATTCTATTTCAATCCGTATTTCCATAGTCCAATGCAAAAATATAATGTTCTATTTTGAAAATTTTAATCAGGAAAAAAGAATACCAAACCGAGCTCCGACTCAAACATTGTATATCCGAACTCAAACCGAGTCTAAACTTTACGACTCAGCGAGGTTCGAGATAAACTTTTAATTGTCCGAATCGAGTCCAAGCCTGATTGGCTTGAACTCCATCAGTTTACGCCTCTAGTAATTGTAGGTAATCACAAATCATCATCGTAGCAATTTTGGAGCATATTATGTCCAATCCTATGTAATGTCATTCTAATTCTTTTTTTTTTTTGGGTTAAACTATGTGTGCATAAAAGGCAGGAATGTTGAGATTCGTGGTTGAAAGACCCTAAAATTTGACAGTTGATTCGCGAAAGCAATGTAACATCCTTTTGGGGCCCAAGTGAACGGCCTATGGGCGTAACACACGTTCATACCCTTAGCTAGCAGCGAGGACAAGAAGAGCATGTAAACTATATGATGTTGAAAGATTTGGAGCCACCTCCATTGCCGTTCGTTACAACAGTACAAAACTGTCTCTGACAAGGAGCTTTCATTTCTGCTATGTCGTTTACAAGAGAATCAAATCTCAGGAGATCCGTTTGAATCAATGCGTACCCTTCAATTTAACAAGAGTTAAGGAAAGAAAAAAAGGTGTCTTTTTAATAAACGAACTTCTATGATTTTTTTCTTTTTTTTCTTTTTGGTTCAAATAAATCACACCGGATAATCTATAATATACAATTACAATATAATATGGAAGGGAAAATTAAGTCTTAAACTTGATGTACTTAAGGCCCGATCATTTCAGCAATCATAGCTTGTGCTTAACATTTGGGAGCAGTGGGAAGTAGTCATGTTTAATGGCCAGGAATACTTGGGAGCATTTGGAAGTAGTGATTAACATTTGGGAGAATTTGAGAACATGTGACTGAACAATGAAACAAAAGGACCCTTAGAACCTCGATCTTAGCCATTATGCTACAATCTCATTTACTATATATGTCTGTGATCCTTTCTGATGAGACGATATTTTGCAAAAACATTGAATTTTTGTCATTTTGACAGTTCCAAATTTAAATTTGTCCTTTTCTTCAGCTCATCTAATGCCTTCCATTGGATCTTCTAAGGCGAAAGCCCAGTGTAAGGAGACATGGAGCAAGGAACTTCCAGCCAGAACCATCAAAGACAAACGATAGCTACATCTTCATTGCTTTCATTACTTAGGAAATGAAATCCTTTCTTCAAACTACATTTTCTTATGTTTTTTTCAAATGAAAAAATTCATGCCATATAATGAAAATACTCAGCAAACGTCCATGACGTCCAAAAATCTTTTCTAAATGCCTTTTAAAAACTTTATTGCCTTTTATTTTTAGTGCTATGCTAATCAAGTAATGCCTATAGTTTCTTCTGGGCACCTTTTGGAATTGTCTGTTTCTTTAATATATTCTTAGACATGTAATTTTAACTTATCTTTTTCTTTGACATGTAATCTGACCTAGCCTTTTCTTTGATTCCCTAAGAGGCTGGCTAAGATGCTATAATGTGAGCCCTTGGGCTCCAAAAACAAAAAGACGCTATAATGTGTCAAGCACTAATCCTTATTTACACTCGTAATTTTGACTAATCTTAAATATATTTTTCGAATTGTCTTTTTTTAAAAATAAATTTCACACATACAAAATAAAATTCATGGCATAAAATTCCAAGTGTACTATTGGCTATTGCTCGATGACTCTGAAGGATGGGTTTTTTTTTTAAATGTTTCTTCAATTATCTTCTGATCCTCTGTTGTCAACTGATCAATTCTCATCAAGCTTCCTAAAGGCTGGGGAGAAACATGAAGAGCGTAAATCAGCGTTCACTCTCATTCAAATGGTTTTGTCGAGTAGCAATGGGCCAATGATGTGAACTACCTAACACTGTTTCCATTACGCTATTTTTCAGAGCTCGACTGCTAACCCTGGCGGGCACAACAACCTCACCGACACCCAAGGCGCCATACCAAACCCCTCTGAGCCCAATCCTCCAAAGGCAGCGAACCATGATGCCATCAACAAGACTCCTACCCTGGGCACTGATGGCCAATCTGAGCCCAAACCCTCAGTCGGACCGAATCCGCGAGCATGAACTCTACATTCCAATAGATAACGTGGTCCGGATCATGTGGCAAGCCCTACCTCGCATGCTATGGTGGCGGACGACGCCAAGGAGATGGTCCAGAAATGTGTCTCTGAGTTCATCAGCTTTGTCACAGGCGAGGCTAATGAGTCTTGCCAAATGGAGAAAAGGAAGACGGCAAAGGCTGAAGATATCATTGGGGCCATGGGCAGGCTGGGGTTTAACCAGTATGTCGGCCCACTCAAGATGTACCTTCAAAGGTACCGTGAGAGCGAGACGCTCCCTCTGGTCTCAAGGCGTGGTACGAGTGATGGAGGAAACATGGGCCCAGGGGCACTAGGCCTGTGCCCACAACTGATGGCCTGCCTCCTTTTGATGTGCCTCTGGTTCCTCCTCCCTAATCTAGCATGTTTGGTTGTTCTACCGGGGGTGTGGCCCATGTGCTAGACTTCAACTGCTGATGCCACTGTTCATGATGACAGTAGCTCAGGCCCAAGTCTAGCACAGGGTCCAGGTGATGGGCCAGGGTGAGACTGAAGTGGTTGGCCCATCTGGTTCGCCTCAGAAGGGGCTCAGCTTCCAGCCATAGAGGGGAAGGAGCTTGAAGTCAATGGGATGGGGTGGCGCGGTGGCGCCTATGACCGTATGATGGAATGAAAAAGAATTGAAGCTCTTCAGGGATTTTTTTTTGGGGGGGGGGGGGGGGGGGGGGGTTGGTTACGTTATTCTCTTCCCCTATATAGTCCCCTTCAATGCTTAAATAAAGAGATCCGCATTATAAATGCTATATTTAAAGAGCTTGTGTGATCTGCATTACCATCTCAATCCCCGTCCACACTGCAGTTTTGGCTTCATACTGATGATAGCTTCAGAATCAAAGGTTTAGGAACCAGCTTTTGAGCGCAAACCTGCGAAACAAGGTGTCTAGAAAATAATTGGAATTATCACATTGAATAACAAATAATCTGAAAGTAAGAATACATGATGTTACATAAGAATACAAGAATCATC
The DNA here is from genome assembly GCA_029747015.1 of Carnegiea gigantea. Lineage (NCBI taxonomy): Eukaryota > Viridiplantae > Streptophyta > Magnoliopsida > Caryophyllales > Cactaceae > Carnegiea > Carnegiea gigantea. The sequence continues at coordinate 157,540 of JAKOGI010001152.1, forward strand.
GCGTTTTCTTTTCTTTTTGTTTGGGGTGGGGGAAGGGTCGAGGATTTTAGCGTGTTCATATCTCCGTCTGGTTACAGCAAGTAAAGATTATGTTTTTGCATGTAATCTATAACTTCGTCAGCTGTTAAATATTTCACGGAGAGCCCTTTCGAAATGCAGTACCTGCAAGAGATGACACAAAAATTAAAGGGGGCCCTTGAAAGGATCAACTGTACTTGAACTCCATGCACCATGAATGTATAACTCACCTTATTCGTGTTGAACTAATTTGGTTTGGAATTAGTTCATCCACAAGTTTAATGTTATTCTGCAAGAGGAAAAAAATAAAGAACGTTTTACAAAACTGATGAAAATCAGAAAGAATTTGTCAGTCAGGTCAACTGTCAGGTGCCTATATGAGTGCATTAAACTTGGCAGTTTATGTATACTACACCTCGTTCTCCTTCAAAATATCATTGCTGGAGATGATTTTTTCAACATCTTGGCCTTCTCTGCGGATACAAGCCACACCAAAGTCTCTGCATATGGCTTCAACCTGAAAATCAATTATTTTGTTATGCAGCTAAATGAACTACGAATTGCAACCGGTACTTGTCAAATATACATGACCACTTGTTCAAAGCATGGAAACAAAGATTGACCAAATTTCAGATCATCATTATAACCCTTTTCAGATTCGTATCTGCCATAAGAAAAGACCTGTTCTGGAATCCAGACACCAGGAATGCTGAATGATTCTAACAAATCAGAACCACAGACAAGAATGACCTTTAGGGATCCTGAGTAAGGAAACACAGCAAAGTCAATTAGTTTGGTCTCAGGGGTTGCATGAGGAAAGCCAGTGACTTCTTTATCACTGAAAATAAACACCAATACACAATCCAAAGTGTCAAAACCCAGCAAAATTTACCAGTTGAAAGTGGACCATTCTCACATAGGAAGCTCTTCACCCTGGACAAGACAGTCAGAGTTCGTTGGTAGTTACTCTGTTTTGCCTGTAATAATATTTGCAGTTTTAAATTAATCAATCACCCTGGACACTTGAAACCTGCTCCCCTATGGCAATTTCTGCAAGCATAACCAGCACTGAGGGGGAATCACAGAAAATCAAGTTGCTAACAGAATTATATACCTCATCAAAGTTAAACCATAATGACATAGTTAGGGAATCTTACATCCTTCAATTAAACCCACGTACCCAAAACCCAGAGGGGGGGGTGTTATGCTAAATAAGTGATGGGAAAATAAACAAACAAATAAAATGCAAAGAACAGGACGGAGGTAATGTTATTAATAGCAATAGAGCAAAGAATGTGAGGAGATCTTCAGAGCTTCGAATAACTAAAAATTCTGTCAACGTAATTATCCCATACTTCATTCAGTATCAACTGAAGTGGAAATTCATACTTCCAAAGTCCTGACTTCTAATAATTCATGCAAACAATTGGATATTTCAGAAGAGAGCCCATATGGCAAAGGATTAGGTGGAAATTATGCTTGAGAGGTTGAGCATTGGGAACTTGAGAATAAGAATTTGTTACCTCCCATGGATCTACCATTACAAAGTCTGAACTTTTGCAGGCTAGTTCACACATCTGGATACGATGCTCAGCAGATATAAGGCCCTATAAGAGAAAAAAGCTTTACATGATTACACCACTGTAGCATTCCATTAAATGAAAAGGAAACGTCTTTCATTCAACGGTAGAAGTACAAATACTTGAAATTGGCAAGGTCCATTTTCTTAAAAGAAAAAATCAGTGCTCGACTAAGTGGCACGGAAATGCCCATTTGACACAAGTATTTCTTGTCTTAAGTATATGCAGACACTATAACTGCGACAACCATTTGATTACTTAGTATCCTTATCTGCTGCAAATATGCCATGAGATAATATATCATTCTAAGAGAATTTAACTTAATTTATCTGTTATTTTCCTTCTCCTTTCTATACTAGGAAAATTTAAGACATCGTAGCACCTAAATTTCTGAACTAGAGTGAGTATGATTAACATATCTGTTATTCAACCATTGCACTTAAAATAAAAAACACTTTAGCTTAACAGTTTAGATGATTGATGTAATCATTTTTGGATGTGAAGCATCAGCTTCATCGTTGAAAAAAGAACCACAATGTCATGCACGATTGTATAATGATTGAGGTTGGATGGTTGTAAACACCCCAGGCAATCATAGTACTTAATATGCAAGACTCAAGTCATCCAATTAAGCATGTTCACCCAGAGCCCAAAGGCGGAAAAGACTATGCACCTTCTTTTTATATGCATCATTAACGGGTGACATGTAACCTCCAATAACATGATAACCTTCTGAATTTAAAGCATCCCTCGCCAACTCTGAAAACATGAACAGATGTCATAAGACACATCAGATGCAGCAACATCAAGAGAATGACCTAAAATCCAAAACCCCCAACAATGGCATGAAAGTCTCGTCGACATAACCAATTGAGTCTCGAGCTTTCTTACAAAATCATCCCCTCACAAGAACAATGTTACAATTCTTAAAAATCCCTTTGTAAAATTTTGTACGCTTCATTGAAACGATATAAGCATATGTAAGATTCGTTTTGCAGAACTACAACCACAAAGAAATGCAACTTATATAAGAAAAACCAGCAGTAAATTGGGAGGAGAAAAAAGGTCATGCAAAGATTTTACCAAACATTCGTAAGTGCATATAAGTGGGAGGATTGAAACTTCCCGTTGCAACTAGGACTACATATATCTTCCTGCTAGCAAAGGGAGGAAAAATTGACTAAGCATTATTGCAGTACGCCAAGCCCCAATACACTGCATTTTATCATTAACATCTATGAATTATTAACGCAAGCATATTTCACTTGATCATTTAATCACGCCGATTTTATTAATTTAAACGTATTATACATTTGTCATGTTATGGTAAACGATAATTGCCTTTCTTGGCCTCATTTACTGAATAGAGTAAAAGAACAAAGAATTAAACATATGAAAGCTAATGAAATTAGGATGCGTTTACTCGGATACACTTGATGAAACATCCGAAATGCTAGAGACCACATGTAGTTTATCTAATGGCAAAGGGATATCCATAATCCCTGCGAACAATCAACAATTGAAAGATTGATTATGATGGCTCAACATAGAAAAGCAACTAAAAATATGTTTTGTATATAAAACAAAATTAATAGCTTCAGAAATAGCAAATATGCAGTCATGGAGACCAAAATCACATCACAGCTTGAAGCGAATACGGCTCACCTGGTTTCAGAAGTCTGTGTGAAAAAACCCTAAGGAGTCCTAAAAACCACCAAAATCAACAACTTTTACGAATTATCATATGAATTAATCTGAACTGCAGAATCATCCAACATAGTTAGGAATCAAAATATTCAAATTTCATTAATGTAAAATAATGATGGTATTACATAGCTGAAATTTGAAATCACATCGGAGCCGAGCTGACCCAACGTAATCAAAACAATCAATGACTTAAGCACAAATCATGTAAACTTGAAATCTCAAAATTCACATACCGAACTGTGTTCTGCCTTGGTTTGGTGGCAGCTACGGAAGACCGCCGGCGAGCGGCGGAGGATCAGGCGGCGCTATTCCCAGGCAGCGATGTCTCCGGTGGGGATTCCTAAGAGAGCAGTGAGGATCAAGGGAGTTATTATTAGGGTTTAAAGCGGGGAGGAGGGAAAGTGGGAATTTGGGATTCCATTCCCAGTCAGCAAATTCGAGAATACAGCATCTTGCGTGCGAGAAGGGTGGCCGGCGAGCAAGAAGGTGGTTCGCGGCGGTTTGCGGTGTTGGAGTGGTGTGAGCACCGCTGAATAAAAATTAGGTCCAGGAAATCAATAATAGTTAGAGTTAGGAAAAGCTGACCCGGTACGATTATCGATTTGAAATCGACACGAAGTTAAGTGAGTTTGGGTATAAATTTTCGACCCGTTTAATTAAATGGGTTGGCACGTTCAACCTGTTTAATTAAATGGGTTAAGTTTAGGTCCAGATTCTCGACACGAAAAAGTACCTATTTAATCCGTTTAATTAAATGAGTTAAGTAAGTCAACTCATTTTTTTATTTTTTATTTATCCATTTACTTTTTATTAGATAATTAAGAATATAAAAATTTTTAAAAATTGTGAATTATGACGAATCTGGGAAATTTCAAAAGGTAATTATTTAATGTGATATGTAAACTTAATTTTTAACACTGTAATTACGTATTAGCTAAAAATATTAAATGCGTAAATAGTCAATTAAGCAACTGAATTTGATCTGTTTATCTTAAATGGGTTAAGCAGGTCAACCCGTTTGAAAATTAAATAGGTACAGGTCAAGATTTTTCAACCCGTTTAATAAACAGGTTAGGTTCAGGTTGAGAAATTCTGAACCCGTTTAAGTTCGACACGAATACGAATCTGATTCGATACGACCTGTTATCCAACTCTAATAATAGTAAGTGAAAAATACCTTCTCAGGCAAAAAATCAAGAGTGCATTGTGAAGGTCGGATGGCTGGTTTTTTTGCACGATTGGAACTCGTTAGTCGTTAGTCGTCACAAGTTGCCTGAAAATTGGGTCATGCTATGGCGGGGAGATCTACATAGCATGTATATTGATGTCCTATATGGCTATATTATCCTTGAGAAGGCGGCGTGAGAAGTTTATATATAGGGGTATGTTTTTTTATAGGTAAATTGGGGTAAAATGATAAAATTGGTTAAAGCAAGTTGAAATGGATTGAATTTTTTTATATGATAAATTGAACTTGGTTAAAATAGTTGAAGTTGATATTTTGAAATTTACTCTAAAGAACAGGCCTTAAATTGGACCCAAATTTCAAATAATTCACCTTTCAGAGACAAATTGTATCCAATTTACATGTGACTCTCACTATTCAACTCCTCGCCCAGTTAGGGTCAACAAACGACATCAAAACTGAGTAGCACTAAAAATGCATTTAAGAAAATGAGGCACATGTGAGGTAATATCCTATGTCAATCTTGACAAGGTGAGATGAACAACTTATATATAAATCGAACATAAGGCCTAAGAACCGAAATGATGATGATGATGATGATTTTGATTATTACTATTATTATTGTTGTTGTTGTTATTGTTGTTGTTGTTGTTATTGTTGTTGTTGTTAGTATTATTATTATTATTATTATTATTATTATTATTATTATTATTATGAATTTTAGATGATAATATGCCGTTCTTAATAGGAATTGAACAATAATATTTCTAACTTTAAACTTGTATGTCCGTGCATTATACTATATGTCTATTTATTGTTTACGAATCAATACTGCTTTTGAATGAGTTTTCAGTAAGTGCATATCTAACTTATGCAATTACATACGCTTAAAAATCCTTACATTTTAAACATATACAATTGCATATATATACAATTACATACGTTAAAAATTCCTTACATTTTAAACATATGCAATTGCATATAATTGTAAAATTGTTGCATCACATCAATGAAAACGGATTCGAAATCTAACATAATTTGTGTACATTCAAGTTTGAAATAAGGAATGTTATTGTTAACACCCCCAAAATACAATATATTATCATCTAAAATTTGTCCGTCTTATTAGTATTACTCAACTTTTTGGTTAAGAACTGAGTTATTGGTGGCTCATATATAAATCAAAGCTACTCAAACGAACATTCATGTTGTTTATAAGATTTAAACTCATTGCTAGTTGGGAGTGACTACGTGTGCATAATTGATGGATTGATCCAAATTGTCCGATCAAGAACGCTTATGTGAGCAACGGCAGAGAAGCCAAATGAGAAATCTAGTAACGTCGTCCCAACTGCTTGAGAGGGAAGGCCCTACGTCTAATGGAAATCATCTTCTTGTGAGTTGTGATAGCTGTGTTTGCTACAGTTGGCCAAATTTATGCCATTTCCTTATTTGTTGAATATATAAACCCTAAGTGGACCCTTTTTTTTTTCCCGCATTATTGCGTAAATTGTGGAGCTCGTGGATGGCAACAGCCTCGCCGCCCAGTGTCCCTGACTTTTGGGCCCAACAATGTCTTGTCTCAAGTTTTTTTTTTTTTTTTTTTTGGGGGTCAGTAAGACAGTGTACATTATATTAATCATAAAAAAATGTGATATGAGAGAGTCTCTTGCCTATCTTACATCTATATCTATAACAATTGTCCTAGAAAACATAGACACGTTACGACAAACTCTAATACAACCCCAATTTTCATTCCCTTGACAAACAACTCGTTTTTTGCATAGCACTTGGGCGTCTTCCAACCTTGGCCCTTCAGCTTTCCTCTTGCCACATAGCCTGTGAAGATGAGTGCCTTGATCGAATTGATTATCGCCATTGTATCTCCAACGCTTGATTCGCTTGTCAGGATTGCAATCTTCCCTGCACCAAACAATTGAGTTAGCATTAAATAACTTAAGTTCATACTTGTTCTCACCAATATTGGATTCCTGAGCTGGTCGCGGAATACTCGTTCTTTGTCGGGCCTGAGATTTCTTCCTACGACATTGCTTCTATCTCTTATATTCTTTGTTTTATTGAGCTGAGAATTGAAATGCATTAGGTGTATGACGCTCTTTGCTAACTCCGTCCATGATATTGCTTCGTTGACTCTAGTGAATACTACGATGAATACGAATCACCATACATGATAACATGTGGTTATCAAAGAACTCAAGACTGTTTCCCAGTTCAACTTTTTGGTAAGCTGCTTCTGATAGACAAAGAAGTTTTAGTGAACGTCGTCTGGTGGTATTACCTATAGGCTTGTACACCATATTTTTGGTTGCAAATTTGCCCTTGAAAGTAGGTGCTGACCTCATGAAGTAATCCTGACTCTTCAGAAAGGTCGCATCGGGTGGTACTGACTTTGGGTTTGCATTCTGTCCTTCAAATTCCATGTTGGAGCCGATACTTAAGCGGGCTCCCGTACTCAATTCCTCCATGTGGTTAAATTCTTTTACTCTCATAATAGACCTGCTACTTGAGTTATCCCCTCAATGCAGAACTTAGTGGCTTCAACTTGAGTTGAACTATCATCTTTCACATGACTTCCATTGTTCAAAATCATGTTTGTACATTGAGAATCACAAGCTCCCAGTTCACCTTCGTGTACATTCTCAGACATCACTTTTCCATCATCATGCTGCACCTTTCCCGCTTTCACAATAGGATCATCCTTCGTGTATGTCGTGGGAGTTGATTCTTTATCAAGAGTAGTACTGCATTTGTCCGATCCATCTTCCAATCTCTAATCATACTATCCCCTTTGCTCACCGCCTCCACGCTCATCCTTTGGTAGCTAGCTTCTTCTTTGGAGTTGGGACCATTAGTACTAGACATAAAAAAGGTTTGGTCACACCCATCTACACTCGTTTGATCTTCCTCTAGATGGTTGGAGGGCTCTCTGACTTCAAAAAGCCTATCATCTTCCTTACCATAATAGGTGGTGCCGATAATAGTACTCTTTCCCTTTTGCTCACTGCTAGAATCAGCTTCCAAGCATGGTTGTTTTCCTGCACGCTTATTAAGGTTCTCTTGACTGTGCGCCTCCCTACGCTTCTTGTCACCTGGGGAATGTATCCTTTCAATTTTTTGAAGTTCCTCTATAATCTCTGTATTATTTGGATCAATTCGATTGGCCTTCCTCAAATCACATAAAGCTTGTCGAATATTACATAAACCCAATGCTGCCTTTACTCTTCTAAACAAAGCTTTGGTATTACAAGGCTCGAAATCAAGAATCAATGAGCAAATAGTCATAACGTTGTCAAACTGCCCTTGTTTGAGCTCATAAGCATCTATATTAAGATTAAGAGCAATGGCCAAATTGGTAAAAAGGTTATCACCTGCCTTGATAACAATACAACTAAAGCATAATAACTTGAGAGCGTGCTTCTAAAGGCCCGAGGCCTGAGTGAACTCACCCTTCTTGAAACTTTTATTTCCTCCGTCCTTCAAATATTGAACTCTATGGAGAATTTTATGAGGTCCTTCCATTTGTACGACTACCTGACCGAGTTCCTCCAATGCTTCCTTATTGAGATGAACACTAATCATAGCAACTAGAAGAAAATGTTCTATGCCCCAATCTAATAAAGGGTCCATGATGTCAAACAAAAGTTTCAGCCAAGACCAATATCACAGAGATTGACTAAGGTGGATTCTCCCAAGCACAGAACTAGCATCCCAAAATTTGAGTCTTGTCTCAAGTTACACAAAATATTTGTACCACAAAAGGAGAAAAAATAAAATAAAATAAAATAAGTTCCCGTACTCAGTTGAAAGTAGACTATGTTTGTCTTCTATTAAAAAATAAAATCAATATATCTTTTTTAAATGCAAAAGTCAAATCAATATATACTTAGACCATTAGTTAAACTGAGTATAATCGTTATTTGAATTTAATTGTATTGTAATTCCTTACGATATTGATATACAATCACAATAATACTTAACGTAGATGCTACTTTTGTACAATTTGATGTCAACTGTTAATCTACATACGAAATTATACTTCTATGGCATCATACTTACTATGCTTCTATGATATCCTACCTAATAAGTTTATTGCTCATCATTGCTTGTCTATAGTTCAAGCATGAATATTTTTTTTAAAAAAAAAAATGAGTACATGAATTACATGAATTGCTATATGAACAAACAAACAATTAAGATACTCAGACTTCAAATTTTCTTTTTTTGGGTTTTGATAGAAAGTAATTGACAGTGGTTCGTAGAAAGTAATAAAATATTTATTTTTGGTGGACAAGCAGTAAAGACATAATAAAATAAATCGTATTTTTGTTTTGTAACAAGTAAGTGTGTTAATGTAATATGTTATATTAAATGTTTAATTGATATGCAAAAAAACTATGACCAAACTAGGTAACTCAAGATTATCTCTTTACAATCATCAGTGACTAACTTTATAAAATATATCATATTTATTTGCAAAAAACTCATTTAGTTGCTCAGACAAAAAATAAAATTGAGTTTAGTAACTTAATTTCATTTTTCACTTTTTGTTTTCCATTTTCTTTATGGAAGAAAGTAATTTATTGAGGTCTATCTAGCATTCTAGCCCAATATGCCAACTTCTAGAGAAAATGAAATTCAATTGAATACTTTTCTTTAATCACCTTCGCATTTGTATTATAACCTCAATTCTCCGCCTAAACTTATCCCCTTATCCACACAGATTCTCTCCTCCCCCCCCCCCCCCCCCCCGCTTCTCCCCTCTCTCTCTGCACCTCTGTGTTCTATTCCATTCCCAGGGAGACTCTGAACAACAAAATTTAAATCAAAATATTAAAAATTTTGGTGGCCAACCAAACGCCACCCTCGCCGTACTCTCCAATGTCCATTTTCGGACTCACCAATATCTTCACGAACCCTAACCCTACATTTCTCCCCATTCACAACGCCAAACTCAATGGAAATTGCAGAATCAAACTTAGGATTTATGCCAAACCCAACGATTGCGATGTTAGAATCGCTAATACGTCACCAAATGCGAGGGTTTTTGATCAATTCTCAGCTCCGGTGAAGCCGAGCGGATCGACGACGTCGTCTTCTTCGGCATATGCTTCTTCGAAGCAGAGGAAAGAGGAGGAGGAGAAACAAAACTACTATGTCAACATGGGGTATGCTATTCGGTGTTTGCGTGAGGAGTTCCCGGAATTGTTCCACAGGGAGCCCACTTTCGACATATACAGGTCCTGCTCTATCTCTTGTTGCTTGTGGTTTTAGTTTACCATCTGGGAAATATGGAAATGGATTGGAATTTATGCTTGTAGAGTAGGTTGGATGTGATGGAGCAGAATGTAATTAGATTTTTTGTGTTTTAATTCATCGCCATAAATTTGAACGAATTATCAGCATAAGTAAGGTGGTAAATGAATTATGAATTTTGAATTTTACATCTTAGCAAACTCAAATAACCTATGTCAACAACAACAACAACTCCCAGTGTAGGTCCTGCTTTCGCAGGGTCTGGGGAGATCCAGATGTAGGCAACCTTACCTCCACCGACATCTCTATCCGTAGAGAGACTGATTCCAAGCGACCCACCAAACAAGAATTTTGTGAAAACATTTGTAAAAGAAGGGTTAGAGAGAGAGAACCACTTGTATAGTAAAGCAAAGGGGGGAGGTAACATACCTTGGCAGCGATAGAATTGTAGTCGATAAGTTGGATTTTTCTGTCCGACTGGTATGTGCATTCAAACAGAAAATATCTTAATCTTATTGTGTCATGTGACTCTCTTTTCCTAATTTGGAAAGGTGATAAAACACCCATGTAGTATTTTTTATCTCGATTTGGAAAGCGACTATAACAAGCTATGCTACTCAAACTTTTTATCTATTTCCGAACTGCATATATACACGCGAATATTTATGAGTAAATTGCATGGAATTGGACGCTTGGTGCTTAAATTCAATGGGGAAAACAGATTGAATTTACTGAATATTTTGCATGATTGGAGTTCGGACCCTAGGGTTTATGTCCATAGCCAATCATTGAATCCGTGTTGAAGTAGAGTAGTTGTCCATGATAGGTTGGGTGTAAAGGAGACATTTGGAAACTCCCAAGCTTTGGCCTTTGGTTCATAGAACTATCAACGTTGATGGTAAAATTGTTAGGAAGGAATTGCTGCCTTAGCAGTTAGCACTTTTGAAGTTGCATTGTTTGGTTTCCATGATGGATTCCTTTATTTGTTGGATGCTTTTGTGAGAGGAATATTGGGTTTTGGCTCCCAGTTGGAGCATTTCTCGTTTTGTTGGGATCTCTATTTTGATGCCATGCTTACTTGCATTTGTTTGAGCTCAATTTAGGGATGATATTGTGTTCAAAGATCCCCTGAACAAATTCGCTGGCATTGAGAACTACAAAACAATCTTCTGGGCTCTGCGATTCCACGGAAGGATATTCTTTAGGGCTCTGTGGGTTGAAATCCTTAGCGTGTGGCAGCCTATGGAGAACATCATCTTGGTTCGCTGGACTGTCCATGGCATTCCACGAGTTCCATGGGAGAGTCGTGGCCGTTTTGATGGCATGTCAGAGTACAAGCTTGACAAAAATGGGAAGATCTATGAGCATAAGGTTGACAACATTGCCCTCAACTCCGATAGAAAGTTCCGTGTGCTCTCTGTCCAGGAAATAATTCTCTCTCTTAGTGTCCCTTCAACGCCAAAGCCTACCTGCTTCGAGTTTTCTGCCTCCGCCGTAAGATCTGTCCCATCAGTAAGGCATTGCCTGGATTCTGCCTTGAATTTTTCACAGAAACATGAAGCAGAGTGTTCTCAGGAACCATAGCCTTGTGGTGCAATCAAGTTTTGAGTAGAGGTGGTAGTACCTATGCTTGATTAGCTCTGATGATCATTGGTATTGGAGAGCTTTATTTCAGTGTGTTCTAGATGTGGAGCACAGTAAGCTATATAGTCGAAACTCTGCTTCTTGAACGATGCTTTGGTTGTATGTTCTAAGCCAATAATATCAAGTGCCCCCTCTCCATGTTTTTATATGTAATTAACCATGATCTAATATGTAGTTTTTGTAAATTTTGTATAGAAGTAAATATAAATTTGATTTCTTTGGTTGCTTCTTTCTGCTATTTTGTTGTTAATTTGTGCTATATATGTATGGTGTATTGGAATGTTTGTCTCACATAGGATCTCAACACTGGCGAAAGAGCTGCCATGTTTGGATGATACAGGGATCAGGTTCTTTACAGTGGCCCGAGGATCTTTACACTGGCGACTGGCCGCTGGCCTTTACACTGGTTCTTGACCGCCTCATCGGCAATGTACTTGTCCTTTGTAAAGCCTATGTATGAAATTTTGGCATCATGACTCTTGATATAGAGAGGTGGCAACGGGTCGGATAAAGGTAAGTATTCATCGCATGTGGGGTACACGGATGACTGCCAACATCCATCAATCGATGCCATTACCACCTATCCATCCATTATTTTCAGAATAACTAATCCACATCCAATGCTGGAATAGAAGGGTAATGGCTGATCAGTTCATGATCATAACCATTAATTAATTTCCAATAATAGAGCCAGATTTAGGGCTGATTGGGGAAATAAGATTTCCCCAATTGGGCCCATTCTAGTTAACCCATAGATCAGGCCCACACTCTAGAAAATGGGCCCCAAGCAGGACTCTAGGGGTTCTACCTAGGACCCTTTTTGGCCTGACTGGCGGTCCATACGGAGTAGCTCAGGTAAGATTATTAATTTACCCTTTTTGCCGAAGGAACTATAAATAGTTACCTACCCACATCGGGAAGAAGGTTGGCAATTTGACTCTCTACTGATTTCATATTATATCTCTCTCTACGTTGACTTGGACCTTTGACTGATTTGACCGTCGAAGATGCGTTCCCCGGTCCACAACCCGGGGGTGCCCTTTTTGCAGGTCGGATCTTGAAGAAGAAGGACGTCAGTTGTTGCGCACATGCCGTCAGATAAACTCGTTCTTTTGTCCCACGTCACCCTCAACAGCATCCAAAGAGAATCTCTGGAACCAAGGGCTCATTTGAGGTTCATCCTTGCTAAATGCTAGTGTTGTGGAGATGAAGTATCCTAAGTTCTTGGACTAAACCAATACTACGTAGGAATGTTAAAAGGGGTTAATTATCTATATAATCCTCTCTCCGTCCCAAAAAGAATGGTCTCTGTTTGACTTTTGTGGTCAAACTTTGCAAACTACATTAATTTACTATGTAAGACTAGTACAATTAGATTGCAGTTAAAAAATACTTTCATGTGAATAGATTTTATAATTTGTGCTAAGACATAATGTCAAAAATTAATGATGGAAGTGTCGCGTTGAAGACTGTAATATCAAAAAGGACATTCTTTTTAGGATGGAGAGAGTATATTGGAATGCAATTTATTGAGTTGCAAAATTAACGAACATGTTGTGCACAAAATAGACAGACGAGAGGAATTTATTACCTTGGATTCACTTCATTTTATAAAAATGAATGGAGTAAGGGGAAATACATTCATTCAAAATTCTCAACTTTGCAGTTAATTAACACCCATAATAAGTGCATGAGGCCATGAGGGCTAATAGAAATGTTGTGATATGTTGATGTATAATATAATGGAGAATTTTTTTTGTATGGTTAATCATGATAGTAAAAAATTTATCTCTATCGTATATGCTTAATACTTAATAGTGTACAGTAAGATGAAAATATGTAACTTCTTTTCCTCCTTTTTTTTCCATACTTTTTATAATGACAATAACAACAATTTTTATTGTGGGTTTTCTTTTTGCGGGTCTTAAGGAGATTTAGATGTAGTCTGTCTTATTTTTATATGCAGGACTCAATCCATATAAAAGATTTTAAGAGAATATTTTGAAGTTGAAAAATCAATCAGTAGACTAAATTAACAAATACAAAGCCTTATCACTTTAAACAACAACACGACCATTTCCTAGTGTGAGTATCGCTTTTGCGGGATTTGGAGAGATTCGGATGTAGGCAGCCTCACCTCTACCAGTATCTTTGCCAGTGAAGAGGTTGAAACAAAACCTTATCATTTTAAATGATATAAATTAAAAGAAATAACAGATGAAATATAAGAAATTGTACATACCTTGAACCTTACAGTGTGTTTGGATATTAGAGAGGGAGGGAAGGGGAAGGGAGGTTAATGAGGGAAACGGAGGGGAAGGGAATTGAGGGGGAGAAAAATGTATTTACCTTATTTGAATTTTAAGTGAAGGGGAAGGAAGGTTAACTATATGACCCTATTTGGCAAACAGCTGTTAGCTGTTAGCTGTTTGTATTAACTGTTAGTTGTTAGCTGTTTATATTAACTGCATGAATTAGCTGTTTGTTGAAAAACTGTTTGGTAAAATTAACTGTTTCTGACAAAGTTGTGAGACAAAAAGCTAATTCTTCAAAAAACTCTTCCAAAAAGCTCATGAAATTAGTTTTTTCAAATTAGCTTTTTGAACCCAAAAAACTCTTTTAAAAAGCACTTTTACCAAACACTCAAATTAGCTTTTTCACTTGATCAAAAAGCTAATTTTGGTCAAAAAAACTCTTTTTGGCCAAAAAGCTCTTCAAAAAACTGTTTGCCAAACAGGGCCATGTGTTATGTTTGGATTAGAAAGGGGAGGGGGGGAAAAGAAAAAATTACCATTATTATAACTGAAATTTTTATGTCGCTTTCTCTCTCCTCCATTCACCTCCAATTTAGGGGGAACAAAAATTGAATTATAGGGCTTAATAGAGGTGAAGTATTTCCCTTCTTTCCCCCACTATTTTTTTTTCCAAACAATTAGAAAAGGGGTTAATCCAAACACAGTATTAATCAATTCTAAACCTTTGAATAAGATCTAATTTTATACAAACTTCAAAATTGGAAGGGTTCTAAAATTTGTTATTCAATGGTGAATGAATCAGAGTACTATGAGCAACATGGAGGGAGCGGGGAAGGAGGGAATTTCCAGATCGCTGGGTCGGCGCCTACTAGGTACTTCAAGCAGATCAGACCACCCCGCTATTCTCAGATCGACAGCTCAAATCACTGAAATCATTGCTAGAACATCCAAAATCAAACCCTAAAAATCTCCTAATTCATTACACTTAGCTTCTGAAACTATTATTTCAATTTGGGGGCGAAAGAAAGCTTTCTTCCCCATCAACAATGGCGGCCTCCCTCCATCAAAGGCCAGCCCAGGCCCTGCTGACAAACCCATACCCTCTCTCTCCTCGTCTTATCTCTATCAATCCCCAACGGTCATCCTTCCTTCCGACACGGGGCAAGCTCCTCATTCTTTTCTCTCTCCTCATCGTTGTGGGTTTCATCTTCCCATACATGCGTTTCTCCAACAACTCTGTTTTCTCCAATACCCAGTTCGCTTTTCAATCAAAATGGAAGAATTACTCCCTGAAAGAGGCGGTTTCCTTCGTGGGTCGAAATGGGACTGTCATTATCTGCATTGTTAGTGAGCCTTACTTGCAGTTCTTGAACAATTGGTTGATTAGTGTTTCCAGGCAGAATCATCAAGATATGGTATTGGTTGTTGCTGAGGATTATGCCACTTTGTATAAAGTTAATAAGAGATGGCCTGGTCATGCTGTGCTTATTCCCCCTGTTCTTGAACCCCATTCTGCCCATAGGTTTGGGTCCCTGGTATGATTCTTTGTTCTCTTTGAGCCTTTTGAGCTATTGGAATTTTAGCTTGATTTGTAATTTGTGAATTGTGATTGTTCGTTGGTCATTGCATAGTGTAGTTTGAATTTGGTATGTCATAGATGTTTGTCTGTGTGAATTTGTTTGTTGATACTACATTACTACTTGAAGACAACACCCAGTATGGATCCCACAATCCCACTACTATTGGGGTTTGGAGAGGTCAATGTGTATGCGGTGTTACCATGGATTATGAGAGAGGATATTTCTTAAAGTTCTTTAAGAGAACTTCTTGGGTAAAGCCGTGAAGGAATTTAAATATGTCAATGCAATTGGCTAAAGTAATGTTAAGGTGGTTGTTGTTCATCAGATTTTGAGTTGTGGTGGATTTCATGCATTTCTTTCTATATTTCTTGGGGATTAGTTAAGCTTAGAAACTTATGTTTCTGCTCCTTATTGCTGTGTCTTTGAATTGCATTTAGAAGTGACACAAAAAAGACCAATCTGAGTATTTAGAAGGGGATCCAAATATGGCTATGTATAAGTTAACCTATGAGAGCAGCTTTCCGCATTATGCTGAGTAGGGTAGATGCATAGTATCAAGTGATTCTGGAGGAACTTCCTACATCTTCCCTTCTTCCCTGTAAGCCTCTTATCAGAAGCCTTCTAAAACTGGATTGCAACAAGTATGGTTTTTGTAAGGTTTGTCTGCAATTTCAGGCGGAACAGAATGTCCAATGCCCTCTATATCACCTGGAATCAGTTGCTTCACATTCATTAACGACCACTTTATGAGGCAGAAGTGCTCTTAAGATTTTGTACTTTGAAGCTGAAAGCATGAACTAAGGCAATCCATATATGTCAGTTTCATATTCGTGTCTGCTAATAGTTCGTGACACGAGCAGTTCATCCTGAAATTACTTTTCATTGTGGGAGACAATCATAGAATCTGTGCAAAAGACTCTGTCTCTCTGGACACCTATTTGTAAATGGTGGGTTGAAGGGGGAAGAGAATTCAGAAGGAGGGCATGGAATGGTTTCCATATCATCTTTTTGGCAGCAGATGTTGGGTAATTCCAGTAGAGGATGATTTGTTGAATTTCCTCTTCATGTATGGAAATTGCCCCTCTTTATTTACTATCATTCTACAATCTTGTGAGCTATCTGGCTTTGGTGGGCACATTGAAGGGGACATCTCTTTCCTTCTGAATTTTTGATTATTGCATGACCAAATTGTTGAATTTCTTACTTCTACATGAACCTGGAGAAACTTTTTACTTCATCTTGTCCTTACTTTTGGTTTTGCTACATAGATGTGAAAACTTTGCCTTAGCTGAGATTCTTTAATCAGAGGTGGTGTCCCTCTTCAAGTATTCACCACCTCTCACTCATTACTTGAACTTAGATACAAGTTCATTTCATTTATCTGTATTTTTCCTTCGTGACTTTGATGTGGAAAATTTTATCCTTAGGCCTTAGCTCACAGTTTATAATCAGAGCTGGCATTCCCTGACCAATTATTAACTGTCTCATAGATTTTGAAACAGAAGTCACAGAGTCGCTCTATAATCCTAACCTGACTCCCAGGAATCTGGTTGGTATATCTTGACCTTTCTAAACCTACACGTAGGTTAGGCAGATTCATATTTGGTTAATATTTTTCTAGTACCACTGATATTTTAGCGGAAAAATGTTGTTTTGCTTCTTTTTCTTACTAGAAGTTTAAATGTTTAATCTCCTCCCAAGAGCCCAAACATTTGGCGAATAGCAATGGTGAAGTTGGAGGGTATTCGGGGTGGATGGTATGAAGTGGTTGTTTCCAAAAATGATCTAGAAAGACTGGTTGGCTATCAAGTAAGAACAGCGTTCTAAGGCCAAAAATGGGACACCATTGGCTTTCTTAACTTCATATGACACTTTTTTGTCCAGAATTCTCATGTTTTCTTTATTTTCCTACATGGCTATGTCTGGCAGTACCCCTGTAACATTAAGCAAGAATTATGTTAAAATTTTGACTTACGGGTTATGTTATGATATTGGATATATCTACAAAGTACGTCATGCTATCTTCACCTTTTGTGATTAAATCATAACTTTCTGTTGATAGTTGCTATTGAACAATTTTGAATATTATGCTTATTAGATTCCACCTATGCATGCTTATCTGCTGCTGCTTGCGCAGTCTCACTCTAACATGCGGAAGAGGCTTTCTTTCTTCTCCTTTCTTTGAATGTCTTCCCTGCTTGAATTTAAATTTACAAATTTCGTGTGTACCCTGATCTCACGGACAGTTGATAACACGACTATCATCTTTTTCATTCTTATTAATGTATCACTTTGTGCCTAATTTGCGCAGGGATTCTTTAATTTTACAGCTAGGAGGCCTCGTCATCTTCTAAACATACTGGACCTTGGCTATAATGTTATGTATAATGATGTTGACATGGTGTGGCTGAAAGACCCATTTCCTTATCTGGAGGGCAATCATGATGTCTACTTCATGGATGACATGGCTACGGTAAGTTGCCAGTGAACCAGTTGCTCTGTCTTCATTGATCTAATCTTGGTTATTATGGAGGCATGTACATGCCATGCCAGGACTGATGAAGATCCACGAGAAAATTACCATGCATAATTGCAGCATGCATTATTTATGCAGGTTACTTGTTTCCTCCTTTTATATGCTATTGATGTGAAGAACTCGGCATTGACCCCCATTTTTGTGGATCCTTTTCCCATGCATGCTGTAGTTCAATAATCATTATATGAACATGTTGAATGTTCTCCGAGTAATACCGTTGATAATACTCCCTCTGCCCCATATTCGTAGTCAAGTTTTGGAAATGTGCAAAATAAGCATGAAATGCATTCCTATTGTTAAAATAAATTTTCAGCCAATGAGAACTTTGATATTTTGCTGGAAAGTAAACTTTGACAATATTACGGGACTAAAAAGAATGATGTTTTTGCCAATGAATATTTGATGGAGGGAGTAATAAATGCTGCCATTCGTATTCTTGCTATATTAATCCTTGCTTATGCTTCAATCGCCTAGGTCAAACCTTGGAACCATTCTCACGACTTGCCACCTCCAGGGAAGAAGGGACGGCCCTATATTTGTAGTTGCATGATCTTCCTTCGTCCTACAAGTGGTGCTAAATTAGTTTTGCAAAAGTGGATTGACGAGCTTCAGGAACAGCCCTGGACCACAACAAAGAAGTCTAACGACCAACCTGCATTCAACTGGGCGTTAATGAAAACTGAAAAGCAGGTTTGCTTTGCCACCTTCATTTGCGTTATTCTTCGGTTTCTTCTCTTATTTGTGGCAGATTTTGTCATAATTCACTTCAGATACTCTGGATTTGGAATAAACTCAGGTGATTGTTTCCAAGAGTGGATATGAGACTCAGCAGCTTGTTAAGAGACTTGGGTTATATAACAGAACATGTGACTAAAGGGTTTGAAGGAGAAAATATAAATTAATAGTCACCTTCTTTTTTTGTTTTGTTTTTTTTTGGCTGATATATGCTTCTTTTTTCTTGAAAGGAGCTATATACTACTAGAACATCCCAGGGGAAGTATAACTTAAGCAAATTTCTCATTCTAGCTCCACTTGACAACGTTGCTAACTTCAGTAAGCCATCATCTGATGCCACTTGGGTGGGCACAGAACTTAGGATAGTTTCATGAATTTGTTCTTTTTCTCAAAACCGAAAATCTTAACTGGCATTATTTTTCTTAGGCAGCAGGGAAGGGGAGTTTTTTGTTTCTCTTTTCTATCACTTCCAAGTGTTTGCTTCATTGTATTCGAGCACACGCAATTTTGCAATGTGTTTGGGAACGGAAACAGTTAGTTATTACCTTGTATCACCACATTCCTGTGTTTTGAACATGCTGGCCATAACATTTATTCGAATTATGGTTCCTTGCTTTCTACATGTCCAAACAACTTTTCGACGAGTTTGTACACGTTTAAGTAATACCATAATAAGGGGTCTATTAAGCCATCTAAATGGTGTTGTATTCCTGTTAATGACCTCACTACAGGTAGACATGTATCTGCTCCCACAATCTGCGTTTCCTACCGGAGGACTATACTTCAAAAACAAGACATGGGTCCGTGAGACGAATGGCTCTCAAGTCATCATCCATAACAATTACATCTTAGGATTTGAGAAGAAGATTAAGCGTTTCCGTGATTATGGCCTTTGGCTTGTTGATGACCATGCCTCAGAGTCCCCTCTAGGAAAATTATAAAACATTTGAGAGGGACTAATGGTAATTTCAAGTGATGGGGCCCAAATCTATCCCGAGCTCTATCCGGGTTAAGCTTCAAATCATCTCAAATGATGCGGTTAGCTATGGCATTGATGCCGGACCTGAGTTGCCAGAGGGCGTAAGCGTCGACTTTCTGATAGACAACCAGCTATATTGGGTGGGAAGAGCTCAGATTACTGTACAAAATGAGTGTTCCTTTCTTGTTATCTCTGTACTTTGCAGAATTCCTTGTGTTTCAACATTCATGTTTATACGAGATGACGAGGAGAAGCTTTATGTCCAGCGGATTGATTGTCATTCATCACTGAATTTTTGGAGGACCAGATCAATTCCCACAGGGCTTTTGTTTTGTGTTTTTTTTGGGTTGGGGGGGGGGGGTTTTCCTATAGGGCTTGGGCTAATGTACTGTTGTAAAACCAAAGGCAAAAAACCATTACTTGGTGACTTATTCATTATTTTGTCTTCGTCCAACGTTATTTCATTAAACCAAGTCCCAAGGTAGCCTCTGCCCCTGGCCCCCCTTCTTGTTGCTGTTGCTGTTACTGCCATTATTGTCAGTTTGTCACGCTTGCTCGTCTCAGTGATAGGACTTGGAAATGGTGAATATTCATGAGTGTCTTACTGAAACGAAGTATATTCATCATTGTATGTACATGTTCTTCTGGATTTAGATGAATCACAAAAATTGTATAATCTGATTACAAAATTGACTTTGTTAAGAGTATTAGCCTGTTGCCAGGTTAGGGATTCATTGTCTGGAGTAGTTTAGTAATTTATCTATACATTCTTATGTGAATTTACTTCATTGACTGATCTAACAATTAATATTATCAAACGTCTATTTATTAATTCATCTTCCTGTGATTGTTTCTTGAGAGTATGCATCTATTTGAATCAATGGTTATAGATGAATTATAACAATTATTAGGAATTACAAAAATGGTTAACTCCTGAGACAATTATCACTAAATAACAGGTCCCTTTTGTTCAGTAATAGCATACATACAACATACAACATGCACGACATTGAGATCTTTAACGAGTGAAATGATACCAACGTCCTTGACGAAGTGCATTTAAGGGGTCTATAGCAAGCTTTTAGCTTGTAGCATATATGCCGTATTTGCCCTATAACAAATGGCTAATGGGGTAGAAATGAAAGTGACTATGGATGTCCAGGCGAAGTATACAACGTCCGCGTGGCAGATTGCAGCAATGGGTGCCCCTTAATTAAATGTGTTGGGTTAGAGCCGGTGAGCCATTAGGATTCTTGTGATTAGTTGTTTACTGGCTCTCTCTCGGTAAAATACAAGCAAAGCGAGTTATACTTTCCTTTGATTTTTTCAATTTTCCCACCCATCATCGCCCACATCTTGCTCAATCCACGCTTAAGTTTCCCTACTAAATTATTGATTGATAATTACAGACAAGTGGGATGATCTGTGCTTTTCTGTAATTTTTAAAAGTTTTGATCAATACACAAGGGGGGAAAAAAACTTTATATCTTCACGCGGTTGGCCACTGAAAAGGAAAGATCGTAGAACTAAAGGAAAAAAAAAAAAAACTCCAAAAAGATTTTATTGGATATTTATGCAGACAGAGAGCATTTAAAAACCAGAGAGAGAAAATAAAAGAACACGCGTATATCTAATTAATAAAACAGTAATTAAGACCTAAGCGAGAAGAATCCATGACATTGTAGGATTTTTAGATGATTAAACTCGCCACGTCATTGATTAATTTGACCTCTCTCTCTCTCTCTCTCTCTCTCTCTCTCTCTTCCCGTCTTCCTTCCCTTCATCCTCTTGTCTCTTGGCTTTCTGCTGCTGAGCTGTTTTGTAGTAATACTCATATGACAATAAATCTTTTTCATTTATTTTCTTTGTGTAGATAATTTTCTAATTTCTTCTCCAGATCTCGTTCCTTTTTCAAAAGAAAAGAAATTCATACTTGATTTCTTTCCCCCTGAATCTTCATGAGGTCTGTTTGTCCTTGAAGAGCGTCCGTTCCTTGTTTGCTTTGCACTAAAACCCACCCCGACCGGTAGCAGCATCCTGGGCTGAACCCAGTATTGGAAAATTCATTATTTTGTCAAGGAATCTGTGCTCTTCGACGCCATTTGACTGCTAGTACTGAAGAGTGAAGACCCATTACTTACTTTGATGAAGCAAAGTTGATTTTTTCAATCTGGGTTTCTATATTTTCGTCAAATTTGCCAGCTTTCAACATTGTTTTGATGGTATCTTAAATGGGTTCTCTTGAAAATGGGGTTTATCAGCAGCAAAACCATCAAAGTATTGGGAGAGTGTCTTCTTGCCCAAAGCAGCTCAGGCCCAGATCGAGATCTTCGAGGTCCTTGCTCTCTAAGAGGCTAGGCTACCTGCAATGGATTTCCACCATTGTTGTTTTCTCTCTCTTCCTGGTGTTGTTCCAAGCCTTTTTGCCAGGTTCAGTTGTGGAGAGGCCTGGGAGTCCAGGGAAAGATTTGGATTTGCTTGAAGGAGATTTCATGTATTTCAAGGAGCTTGGGGAGCTTGATTTTGGTGAAGATGTAAGGTTTGAGCCCACTAGGGTATTGGATAAGTTGCAAAAGGAAGCTAGAGAATTGAATTTGTCCAGAAGAGGGATTAGATTTGCTTATAGAAAGCCCCAGCTTGCTTTGGTCAGTGCTCCATATGCCCCTTTCTACTGTAGTTGGTTTGTTCTTCATGGGATTTCTTGCTCTATGCTGTTCATGCTTGTTCTCGGCTTTGCAGAGGTTTTCTGGTGTTAGTTTAGTAATTGGATTGACTAGATTGCAGAATTGGGGTTCCCTTTAACTTCATGTGCTTGGTGTACTGTCAAGCATGTGTGACTTTAGATTGTTTCTTTTATTTGAAGTGACAATGTGGGTAATTTCTGTGACTTGTTCAAGGTTTTTGCGGATCTGGCTGTAGATCAATATCAGATACTTATGGCAACTGTTGCAGCTGCTTTGCAAGAGATTGGCTACTTAATTGAGGTATTGTCTAACTTGAACCTGTTAGTGAAGCATTCAATGAATAATATCAGAAGCAAATACAGCAGGGTCGTCTTTATTGAACAAGTATGCTTGCTGGTCTACTACAATTTCTGTGCAGTTTTAATCTAGGTTTCCTTAATACAGTGTAATCGATTTGTGTTATAGCATTGGGTACATTCCCTATCACCCAGTTGCGCACTTGCATGATCTGTGGAAGCAGCTTACTCTGCTAGTTTTTTCCCATTGTGTTGATGATAAGGAGGCAATGTCAAAGAACTCTGTTCTATAGCGTGTAATACGAGAGTAACTAGTCTTATGTTTAGTAGATTATTGTTGAGTTGTCAAATGAATTTCTCCAACTGTGGCCTCTAAGTATTTGATTGGTTATGCCTGGCTGTGGAACTTATCAACGTTTGGTATGCACTCTGGGTTGGGAATTATAAAAAAGAATCTGTTTAAAGTGCAGGGGCTTGGTAACGGAGCGTGGCAGTTAAAATGGCACTGTGAATAGTGCGGTGGCCTGATGTTTAGCGATATTTGCCTGACATCTGGTAGCAGTTCAAAGTACAATTCTTGGAATAATTTCTATGAGTTTATTTATGCCCTATTATGGGGGAATGGGGGCGGAGGTGTGAATATGAGAGGGGAAGGGAGGAAAGATGTGATTCACCTTGCCTGGGCAAAGAGTACCATCATTTCATTTGTTTGGTTTAACTGTAACCTATTGGTTAGGAGCCTTTCTCTATGATCGTCATTTGTAGTTTTTGTTGGTGGTGAATGATGTAATGGTTGCATTGTAAACATTTTCAGGTATTTTCAAATGAGGATGGTCCTGCACGCGCAGTGTGGCAACATTTGGGAGTTCATATAACCATTATTCCAACCAATGATCACACCAGTAGTACTGTAGATTGGTTAAAGTAAGCTATTTCATGCCCACCTCCCCCCTTTTTGCATCAGGAACTTGACCTAGGAATGATTTTGTATCTTATATGAACACTTGAATAGAATATGTCAAGGAACGTTTTTTTTCATACATAGGCATCAAAGATTTCAGGACTAAACGTTATTTCATGCTAGTTCAATTTAAAGAGAATTCAGGCTAGCTAAGTCATAGATGTATTAAGATTTCACTTTTTATTCATATTTACCAAACCTAGTTTAACCGAACTGACACACTAAATTATACTTGCTTGCATGGGTCATAATTATCCCAAAGGGTGCATAAGGAACATGCTATTCTTGACAAGCCAGCTTTTGCTATCCATGCAAATGTCGTTTGTAAATTGAAACTTGTAATATCAACGCAAGTGTTGTTTGTGGACTCATGTGTGATCTCGCATTAATATTATGCTTCGTGACCAGTATTGTTATTTTTGCAGCTATGATGGAGTGCTAATTAACTCACTTGAGGGGAAGCACGTCCTTTCGTGGTAGGATTTCTCTCTTTTATTTGTCTATATGTTCTAAATTTTGAAATCCTTCCACTCTTTCCCAGAATTTCTTCTGTTCTATTATGGTCACATGAAAACTAAGAACTCAAACCCAAGAAATGTTATACTCCCTCCTCACTTTTATTGTTAAATCTTCGGTGTATATGAGCATAAACTTGGACTAGCCTTCCTTGTGGCCTGCTGACATTGATTAATTATTGCCTTAGTAGAGGTCAAGGGTTCGAAGGCTGGGTAAAGCTTGGAAGGAGTAAGCATTGAATATATGCTTAATGATCTATGGTTGAACTGGTTTCAAAGCAATAAACATACTAATAGGTTACTATCGATTGAACTATTCTCGCATTATGAGGACGAACAAAATAGACGTTTTTGATATTACATATGAGATGAAGTACCCATGGTTCGTGTTAGAAATTACTCTTTAGTATTTGCGTTCTTGTTCACTCCTTTGTTTTTTTGTTAATCCTATTCTGTGCAAGTGCAAGCTCCTGCTAATGTGAATTGTGACTGGTGGTTTGAAAGATACTTTGTACCATGGCTTATTTACTGTCTGGAAAGGAAAAAGCTCGTCCAAAATATAAGTTTGTAATAATCTGTAGATATAGTCATTTGTGCTGAATTTTTTACCTTTTAGTAGAGTGTGAATCAATCTCTTCCTAGAATGATGTATTTTAAGAAGATTATAAATAACTGAAATACAATTTGTTGCTATGCTTGTTTCTGTAATTCTCAGTCTAGCTTACATGCATGTCATTTATAACAAATGAGCATTCTTGTTGCAGTCTTATGCAAGAGCCTTTCAGGTCATTACCTCTTGTATGGACTGTTCATGAGAAGAGCCTAGCTACTCGTTTGGATCAGTACAATTCCGATGGGACAAGTGAAGTTCTAAATGATTGGAAAAAGAGCTTCAACCGTGCTACTGTGGTTGTGTTCCCAGATTATGCCCTTCCGGTATGATCTTGCTCTTTCAATTGTCCTGCAATTGTACTCTTTGTCCCTCTAAAAAAGTTTTGCCATGGTTCTTGTTAAAAGATACTAATATCCCAAAAAGCAATTTCTATTTAAAAAAGAAAAATTCCCGTGTCCCACGAAATCAGCCTTTATGCTACTAATAGGGGTAATGTTCCCTATATTTGGACCTCCAGACTCTCCTCAAGATGGCAGGATTCATTTCGTGTGGTGTTATCTTTTGTTTCCCCCCAAACTTGCTGTGCCTATGGTTTACATTTTTGGATTAATTATTTTCAGGGAATTTTGGGTGTACACTCACATGGATGCATTTTACAGTTGCATGGTGCCTATTTTCACATGTTGTATCAAGAATGTTGTGCATATTTATTAGTAACTTGGGTTTTCCATTAAACTATGGATGCTTTTTACTGCTGATGAGAATGCTTTGAGGGCTAAGCAGTCAGAGAATAAAAGAAGGGGGAGGGGTGCTGTAAACTAAAGTAAACTCGAATGGTTAGGATTGGCCTCCTTTGGTGATTTGTCCAAAGCTAGATTTAGATGATTCGCCCATGTTTAGAGAAAGCAAGTTGATTTCGTACTTGTTTTGCAAGGTGCAATTAGCTGTATGAAGGTAGGAAGATGAAGGCCTATGAAGACTGTAAGTCTGCAAGGAGTTGATCTTGCATGTTGGGCTTGATCTTTGATAGAACTTTGTGGTGCTGGAGGATTCTAACATCAAGCTCTAGGCAGAGTCTTTTTCTTCTAGTTTCCTTGGTCTTGCCTGTCAATCTTGATCCTTCGTGCTTGATCTTCCTCTCATATTTGGTGTTCCTTCTCTTCTGTGCTGGCACATTATCTGTCTTGCATTGGCTTTCCTTCTGCTTTTACGGCTTTACCATTATCACCAGTACTATTCTTCTTTCCTCTTTATAAATCTTGCTTCATGATTGTTATCTAAACTATTGTCCTCACTCATTATCAGAACAGTTCTCAATTAAATGTTCTCCTTACTGGGCCCACTTTCAGGGGATTTCACCGGGAGGGAGGGGTGATGGTGGTTGTTTCCTCTATTGTTGGCACCTCAGTGTGTAGTGCTGCTTGTGGATGCATTTCATGTGTATGTCTTAACACTGTCTCGCTCTTTTCATTAGATGATGTATTCACCACTGGATGCTGGAAACTACTACGTCATTCCCGGCACTCCAAGTGAGGCATGTGAGGGAAATAGCTTGATGGGCTCCAAGCAAAACCAGAGCCGCATCAAGATGGGTCTTGCTGATGACGATTTTGCTGTTGCAGTTGTGGGAAGCCAGTTCATGTATAAAGGTTTATGGCTGCAGCATGCCCTCATTTTGGAGGCTTTAAAGCCACTTCTTGGAGATTTTCCTTCTGATAATAGATCAAGTTCTGGCCTCAAAGTCTTTATTTTAACTGGAGATTCTACTGGTAACTACTCCAAGGCTGTGGAGGTATACTAAGAGTTGCATATCTGCCATTTTGTTGTTGTAGAATATGTTAGCTATTGTCCCAATGTAATATATATTATATTGAATCTTCTCCTGAAGGTCATATCTACGAGTCTACAATATCCAGAGGGCATTGTGAAGCACATTGATCATGATGTAAATGCTGATGATGTTCTCAGGATGGCTGACCTAGTCATTTACGGATCATTGCTTGAAGAGAAATCTTTTCCAGATATTTTGATAAAAGCCATGTGTTATGGGAAGCTCATATTAGCCCCTAATCTTTCTATGATCCGGAGATATGTATGCCTGCTTTCTTCCATCTCTTTTTTGATATGTGCATATATTTATGTTGTGGAAATGATTACAACTGAATTCCTAGCGTTTATAGCTTCGTGTGGGACGTTAAGTGATAATGATCATCCACTTATTTCCCCTTCTTTCATAGTGATTTACTTTTTGGTAGCATTTGTTGTGGTGTTGCGCATCCCTATATATATATATATATATATATATATATATATATATATATATATATATATATATATATATATATATATATATATATATTGGTGATGGTTGTGCTAAGTTATGCTTTCTGAAGAAACCTGCTGACCTAATTTTCAATTACATTTAGGTTGATGACAGGGTGAACGGCTATCTTTTCCCTAAGGATGATATCAAGGTCTTAACTTCAATTATTTCAAAAGTAGTTGCAAGGGGGAAATTAACACCTCTGGCTCACCAAGTTGCGTCAATTGCAAAAGGAACCGCTGCAAACCTAATGGTGGCAGAAGCTGTTGAAGGGTATGCTTCACTGTTGGAAAATATTCTCAGACTACCATCAGAAGTTGCTGCCCCTAAGCCTGTTGCTGAAATTCCTTCGCAGTTTAAAAATGAATGGCAGTGGAATATCTTAAATGTGGTTACTGATGCAAGATATGGAAGTAGGAATGCAAGTAGTCACTTGTTCTTAGAGAAGATTGAAGAGCTGTGGAACCAAAAAAAGGCAGATACACCAAATACATCTGCTAAGGATGAGGAATTTTTATATACCATTTGGGAGGAGCAGAAACAAACTGATTTCATTATTGCTAGAAAGAGAAGAGAAGACGATGAGGTGAGATGAGTTGTTGCGAGTAATTGACCTAAATTATGCTTTATTGTTTTTTGTAAGTTTTAGTGGTTCAATGAGTTATCTTCAGGGTTTCCTCCTAGTAATCTTTCAATACGTGTCTGGCAACTGGTTCAGCTGAAGGATAGGTCTGAGCAGTCTCGAGGAACATGGGAGGACGTATATCGAAGTTCTAAAAGGGCAGACCGTATAAAGAATGACTTACACGAAAGAGATGATGGTGAGCTTGAGAGAACAGGTCAACCACTATGTATTTATGAACCCTACTTGGGCGAGGGAACCTGGTCTTTTTTGCATCTGAAGCCACTCTATCGAGGAATTGGTCTGGTAAGTTGTTAGTTTGTATCCGTAGATCTTGTGTCAAATCTTTTCTTTAATAAATGCCTTTGTCAAATTTTGGTTGGAATGGAGACTTGGGATCTTTCTCCTGCCGTTGCAAAGTGGCATGTCTTCTTATCATCTACTTTTTGGTACTTGTACGGAAGCGGAAATAATTGCATATATCTAGCACTAGATATTTGTGCGGCAAATTTTTCACGTATCTTCTAAGATACCGAATTCATGGAAGATCGTTCTTCTTCGACCACTTGATCCATGCCAAGTCATTGGGCTGACAAGCTCCCTAGTTGTTTCTTTTAGTGGAGTTTAAACTATTTTTCTTCTCTGTTTTTCCTTTTATCTTATAACTCGCTGGTTGAGGATTGCAGGCAACAAGAGGTAGAAGACCTGGAGCAGATGATGTCGATGCATCCTCTCGTCTTCCCCTTCTTTCCAATCCTTATTACCGAGATCTACTTGGCGAGTTTGGAGCCTTCTTGGCAATTGCTAACAGGGTTGACCGTGTACACAAAAATGCCTGGATAGGGTTCCAGTCGTGGAGAGTAACCGCCAGAAAGGTACTTTCTTTTTGATTTCTTATCCCAAGGGTTACAAGGGTTTATATGTTAATTCGATGCTCCCAAGTGAAAATTACGGAGGATAAGAATAAACATCCATAAGTGATAGCCATGAAAATTTTCTAAGAGCGCTTTCAGTTTGCATCCACTCACGCACATTATATGTGTGTATATCTATAAGCGCTGTAGTATCATGTAGCTTCTTTTCCTTGCTCCTTTTCCTTTCTTTCAAGAACTCTGGAATATTCTTAATAACTTGGTGTGCTGTTATCTGATAATTGATCTGAACAGGGGGCCTTGTCAAAGGTGGCGGAGAAATCGTTGCTGGAAGCTATTGAATCTCAACAACATGGAGATGCTTTGTACTTTTGGGTTCGGATGGATACTGATCCTAGGAACCCTTTGAAGCTAGATTTTTGGTCATTTTGTGATGCTATAAATGCTGGCAATTGCAGGTAGCACCTCTCAAACCTTAAACATTCCCCCCAACACCCCCCCGCCAAAAAATGATGAATGTTGTTTGGATTCGAAGGTTTTTGTTAACAATCATGTGCTTGAAGGTCGGCATTTTCTGATGCTCTGAAGAGGATGTACGGCATTAAGCACGATTGGGATTCTCTCCCACCCATGCCTATGGATGGAGATACATGGTCTGTAATGCACAGCTGGGCTCTGCCAACTCGGTCTTTTCTAGAATTTGTAATGTTTGGAAGGTACCTGATATGCAAGGCATCTCGTGCTTTATTTCTACTTGCTTTGATGTTTTAAACCTTGTTTTGTGGCAAGTCATGATTGGAGCGTAATCATAATTTGCAGAATGTTTGTTGATGCATTGGATGTACAAATGTATGATGAGCACCATCGGAGTGGGCTTTGTTATTTGAACATATCCAAAGTAAGTGGAATCATGATTTCCATCCTGTTTTTCTTTTCATTTATCCAGGTCCCCAGCTAGCTGAAGTAGTCCTGTTCTGGAAGAAATTTCAACTCCGTGCTACAATGGATTAAAGCAATTTTTCTCATTAAACTGTTTAGTAGTTTGTTTGTGGAATGGCAGTCAATAAATGTTTTGGCAGTCTAACATCCGAGCGAGACCCCAGTCTCAAATTCAATTATCGTGGTAAAATTTGTGTTCCCCTAGAACACTCCCCCCAACAAAGGGCGGCAGGAGGACCTTGCCTTTGGCCTGGCTCCAAGATATTAGTTATGGTTGTGTTTTAGGACTCCCAAAAGATTCTCTACTTCCCAGATTATTAATCGTATTGATTGTCATTTCCCGAGCACCTTCTAGTGAAACAAATTGTTAGCTAGAAATATGGGAACAAAGAAAATTTTAGTTGCATGTATTGTCACTAGGTTATATTCCAGAATCCAGATAGGGTCGAAACGAAGGAAGCGTGTTTCTGTAGTTTAAGATCTGTAGTTTAAGAGACCTCGCATCACTCAAGAAGGGTTAACAATCAGGCCACATGTACATGCTGATTCATTTATCTTCTAGATCTCAAGTCTTCTTTTATTCAGGACAAGCACTGCTATTTCCGGGTACTTGAGCTGCTCGTAAATGTGTGGGCTTATCACAGTCCAAGACGAATGGTATACATCAACCCTGAGAACGGTGTGATGCAAGAACAACATAGATTACAGACTCGAAGAGGTAAAATGTGGATAAAATGGCTCTCGTTTCGCACTCTGAAGAGCATGGATGAGGACTTGGCTGAGGAAGCTGACTCTGACAACACAAGAAGGCGGTGGCTATGGCCGTCAACAGGTGAGATCTTCTGGCAGGGCGTCTATGAGAAAGAAAGAGATCAAAGGAGGAAGGAAACAGCGGAGAAAAAGAGAAAAAGTAGGGACAAAGTTGGGAGGATAAAAAGCCGGAACCTGAAACGCCAGAAACCTATAGGCAAGTATGTGAAACCCCCACCAGATGAAATGTTGAATTCTACAGCTTTGGCAAGGGAATAGTATTTGTTTTCCTTTCCAGCATTGTCTTGATGATGCCCAGGTAGGTTATAGTTGATCATTCTTTTTTTTTTTTTTTTTTTTTGTATCGATTGTTCTTTTTATCTTTCAAAATATTTTGGGGAGGAACCTAGGTTTGGGTGGGGTGGGGGGCCTTCCGTATGTAAATGAAAGAGCACTAATTCGTAATGAGATGGCTTCTTTTTTGTCGGATGACTTGTACGTAATAGCTAGCCCTTTTTTTTTTTTGGTATATCATGGTGGGACAGTTTCACCTAAGACAAACTTTGAAGAAGATGGGGAGGGCTCTTGTACGATAAATTCATTTAGGATTTGTTCGTTGCAGCATTTAGAAAGCCACTGGTGGTCATTGATTAACTGCCATCCAGTATCACTAAACGCCAATCATAACCGCTAATAAATGCTACTAAACGCTGGTAAGAGCTAACAACTATTTTTAACCGTTGATGGCTGTTGGTTAATCGATGTTAATTGCTAACTACTAATTTTAAGCATTGAAATGAACGAACCCACAGTTTTCGACGCCCTCCCCCTAACTTGCTAGGTTGTATGTGCTCTTGTTTTTGGTGTCAATTGTTCTTTTGATTTTAAATTATATCGGGGAAGAAGTTAGATTTATATATTTTGGGGGCGGGGGTGTTGTACATAAATAAAAGAACACTGATTCTCAATAAGACGAGTATTTTTTTGGTTTTGTTAAATGACTTACTTGTTTCAACTTTTTATCTAAGATAAGCCTTCAATAAGACAGGAAACACCTTCATTACTCCTGTATGATATATTTACTTACCTCAAGATTTCTGTCACTGTACTCAGTTTTGTTTTCTTCCCTACCCTGATGAAGGGGGAAGGAGACACGAGGGTTTTGCTAAGACATTTGTACAGTTATACTTTTTTTTGGGGCAAGAAAGAGAGTCATTATTTCATTAAAAATTAAGAAGCCATTCGACATCTACAATATAAATTCTAACAAAATAAACACAATCTTCCTTACAAAAATTAAATTCTAATTTCGCAAAATCTAACTTGGTACATACTGAACATTCGTCTTCCCATGAAAATCGTTGTCTTCCAAAAGTTCAACACAAGGAAGAGATTCATAGATCCATCATTTGCTTCTTCATATTGTAGACCTGTTGATCTAGTGTAAACTTCGTAAACGAAGTATGAATTTCATATGAGAGATTGTACTTGAATTGTCGAATGTCATTAAAGAGCCTTAATGCAACCTTCACAATGTTCATCCCAAACATCACAAAGAAAACAACCATACACAACACATAATCAAGATAAAACGAAATACTTCCATTCAATTGTAGAGAAAAAAAATCTCACAATTGGGGAGACAAGTCATAACAAAGATAAAGAAAACTATAATTAGATATACAAGTAAATAAGAAGGGACGAAGAGAGGGTTGGGAAGTCGAAACTATCATCAAAGATCATTCCAAGCCTCTAATGGCTTGCTAAGGAGAAGAAGAAGACTGAAAAATGAGGATGAGCGGATAATTTTTAGAGAGAATAAAGTGGGTGGTTGAAAGAGAGAGTTTTTTTTTTTTTGCGATATATATTATTTTCTATGAGTAAGGATGTACGGTTATACATTTGAATAGGTAGCATGTTGCATAATTATAACATGATTCATCTTCAAAAATTAAATCTATTTAAATAATATCGTTAGAGATTTTTTTATAATAAACAGGAAAGAAAAAGGAAAATAATTACCCTATTGAAACTGGGGAGGTTCCAGAATGCCAGGTCAGATTTCAAAGGGGAAATATCGAGAGACAAAGGTCGCGGGAAACATCTGGAAGCGTGGATTTTCGGTTGGATTTCTTTGTGTTAACTACTTCTCTCTCTTCGACCCGATTCCCGCTCCTTCTGTCATTCTATATAAACCACCCCATCTTCTGACACCCGTGATCAGATATATCAGAAGCGACGAACACAAGGCTCTCTCAAAGAAGCGAAGTTCTTCGTTCTCTTTCTTAGGTTGGTGGACTGATTTCGTGCCGATAACTCAGTCATTTGGAGTTGTGGATCGCTTTGGCTGTTTTTCATCTTCTTTTTCATCGACAGAGCTGTAAGTATTTCATTCTGATTATCATTTTTGTTTTGAATTTTGGTTTGTTTTGCCCTTCTTTGTTTCGATGTTGCGAAATTACGTTTGATTTGCGTGATTAGTAGTTTAATTTTGGTGGTTTGTGTGTAGAATTGCCTGGTAATGTAATGTTGGTTAATTTTCTTAATTTCCAATGAGGACTGAGCCATGAAATTTCGAAATAAGTTTAATTATAACACCAACCGTATCAGTTTTGTGAAGGACTGGGCGATGTTGCATTTGCCTTCTCTGATTTCCATGGTGTTTTCCGAGGGTTTGGATTTGGGTGAAAATTTTTGGTATATTGAGTGAGGGGAACAAAAGGATCGATCACAACCAAATAGTTCTGTAGTAAAATTATTGTTCTGTGATTTGATCGACTTGGTTGGTGTTATTATTTGAAATTTCTAATGATTTAATGCCACACCCCCCCCCCCCCCAAAAAAAAACCCCTGACTAGGCAGGACTTTTAGGTGTAGATTTGCATTTGGAGATGGATATGTAACAGTTTGGTTTTTGGAAAAGTTGGTTAGGGAAGGATGGTTAGAGGCTATTCTGGGTCTCTTGGAGAAATTTGTATATGCAATGTGATTTGTTTGGGTAACGAAGTGGTTCAATGTTGCAGCTCAAATTGCCTTGCCAGGTGCTAGTTAGATAATTGTTGGTGATCGGCTATCACAAAAAAGAAAAACAAAAAAAGAAAATTCTTGATGGTCTTCTTTAATCGAGGACTCACGATGTATAAATTAAGTTTCATCCTATTGGAATCTAAAGTAGTGAATTTTCAGTTGGTGTTCCACTTTTCATATGGCTGATCTATGTGTCATGCTCTTGGATGTGTCTGAGAGCTGTTTTGCATTGGTTGCAGTCCCTCTTATCTATCTGCGCTGGATGGAAGTCTTATAATGGCCAGACCTCGTCTATTTTTGATGTAGAACTAAAGTGTTACTACAACCATGTCAATTACTGTTGAATTCTGCATAAATCCTAGGTAGAGATCATTCAGTTGGTTTTTCATTTAGGTCGGATTTGTTTCCAGCTATTGAATGCTTCTAGTGTTCTAACTTCTACACTGGTTGCAGTTCATATGTCTCGGCCTGCACTGGATGAAATCAAAACTTTGCATTCTAAACCTTTTTTGCCCTATCTTCTTGCACAGTAATCAAATTTCTGTGGCGTTCTCGGATTTTCACCCTATTTGTGGGCATGTGAGATCCCTTCTCTTGAATGGCAATGGTAGAAAGGGTCTTCATCTATGTTTTCATTGGTCTAATCATGCTGCCATTTTGCTTTTATGAAAAATAAAAGGATAAAATGGCAAACATTTCCCTTGAGGCTTTACCATTCTCAATTCCGGGATTTGCTTGCGCTTAGTTAATTTATTCTGTCATTGTTTTCCTCCTCTTAAATTTTGTGTAGTTTCAAAGTAGTTAACTAATGACCGTCGTTTCTGTTTGTTCTGCAGTTAGCAGTCGGTGTTCTTGTCTAGTGGTGTGCGGTTGAATAAATTTGGTGAGGATGTACCCAGCCTATGGTGGCATGAGCTCATTTCCCTATCAGACGACCCAGATGCCTTCTACTCAGTATTATTACCCAAGTTGGGAAGCTGCGCCCCCTCAAGTGAAGGCGGACCCAGCCACAGCTGGGCCTTCTTCGATGTATGGATCTTGGCCTCAAAACTATGGTCACCCAGCCCCAGCGCAATGCCCTAATTGCTGCAATCATGCTCAGTACCCTCCTGCTTATTACAATTTCAGACCACCCTATCCTCATTTCGCTTCTCCCCCACTAGCCTATGGCCATAATTATGGTGGCTTTCCTTCTTACCCTGTCAATTATGTTCCACCTCCACATTATGCCGCAGAGCTTCCTAGGTATGAATATGACAAGAATGCACCGAGAGAGTTCCATTGCTGTGGATGCCATTATCATCCATGCCATGTGAAGGAAGACAAGCATGTGAAGATTGAAGAACATGAGCCAGAAGTTGAGACAAAGAAGATTGAATCCCTGGTTCCTGCTGGGGCTAATAATTATACTCAACCAATTCTGTGGATTCCACCTGGGGATACAACAAACAAAGAGCGGCAGCAGCAGCTGCTGCCAAGGAGGGTGGTTGAAAATGAGCCAGACAGACAACAGATCTCTCCATATTATGTCAAAAAGCCTCAGTGGCAGCGAAGGCCTACTGAAAGTGAGGCAGGGGAACATGTTGAGTCTCCGCTTGTTAAGAAGCCCCAGCAGAGTGTGAAGACCATTGAACAAGAGCCAAATGTCAGGTATGGATGGATTCCACTGGACATGAACAGCTTTAAAGAGCTCTTGGAAGGAGGACAGGGGAAGAAAGCTCGTGAACGGGAAAGCAAAGGTGCAGATGGGAAGCATATTCAAGACGGAGAGAACAAAGAACTGAATAAGCAATTCCGTCTCCCCATCTTTTGGATGCCTTATGGCGGGCAGGGTGAGAATGATGTTAAAGGCCAGCAGGCAAAAGATGTTGGGGAAACACCTGGAAAAGAGGCTTCTCCCACTTTTAAGATCATTCCCATGAGATTTGAGCAACCCGAAAATGAGCCAGAAAAGATAAAGACTGCACTCGGAGATGATGATAGTGGGGTAGGAGGTCGGGCACCTGTAAAAACCATTCCTGTGAGGCAGTCTGAAGAATCTGTTCCCAAGCAGTTGACGGAGGAAGAGCAAAAAGATGAGGGCAAATCTGTGAAAAATGCTGAAGGGAATGGCAATGGCCACTCATCATCTCCAAAGAAGTCTAAGCTACCTCCAATTTGTTTGAGGGTTGATCCGCCTAAGAAGAAGAATGGTAATGGCAGCTCAAGATCTCCTAGTCCTCCGGCTGATAAGAAGCGGCAGGAGTCTGAAGAGCCTAAGACTGGAGGTAGCAAGAAAGAGATAAAGGTTACTGAGGCAGTGGACAAGGGCTCTAGTCGAAGCAAGATTGAAGTATCCTGCAAGGCAGGGGAAGCGAAAAAGGAAAAGGCAGAGGGTGATATTGAGAAAAAGGGGGTGGAAGGACAACAATCACAAGAAGCGAAAGAGTGTAAGCCTCAAGAAGCTAAGAAACCTGCACAGAAGGTCTTGTCAGAGCAGGAGGCGGCTACTATTATCCAGTCTGCATACCGTGGATATGATGTGAGAAGATGGGAACCATTGAAGAAGTTGAGACAAATAGCCAAGATCCGTGAAGAGGCTGCTGAGGTCAAAAAGCGCATTGAAGATCTTGATTCTTGTACCGGATCCTCTGTGGGTGAGAAGGAGAAAGCAA
Source organism: Carnegiea gigantea (assembly GCA_029747015.1). Classification (NCBI taxonomy): domain Eukaryota; kingdom Viridiplantae; phylum Streptophyta; class Magnoliopsida; order Caryophyllales; family Cactaceae; genus Carnegiea; species Carnegiea gigantea. Next base: position 193,290 of record JAKOGI010001152.1, read on the forward strand.
CTGTTGCTGAGACCATAATGAAACTGCTGCTGAAATTGGACACCATACAGGTATGTCTGTGTTGAGCTGAATCTAACAGCACACAAATTTTTGTTCATTGTGGTAGTTTTGTTGTGTAATTGCATAGTTGATTTGTGCTTAATTTTGGTTTTGGCCATTTCCTTCCCATGTGATTGTTGGTGTGTTTTTCAAAATTTTCTAACCTGGTGTATTGCGATTAGCTGACACTAAGTTTGATTTACTCTGAAGGGATTGCCCCCAAGTTTCCGAGATGTCAGGAGATCTGTGGCAAAGGAGCTAATAACCTTGCAGGAGAAGCTAGACTGGATAATCAACAAAAAGTCTACTCCCGTGTCTCAGGAACCCTCTACTGCTGAAGAACCCTCAAAGGTCTCCGGCAAAGATGAGGGCTCTAAGGGTGTTGTTGAAACTGTAGAAGAACTTTCAAAAGTCTCCAGCCAACTTGAGGGCTCTAAAGTCATTGAGACTGTCAAAGAACACTCTAGTGTTTCTGGCTTAGATGGGAGCTCTAGAAATATTGGTAAAACTGCTGAGTCCTCAAAAGTACCGAGCCAACTAGAGAGCTTAGCAGGGGAGGAAAAAGGTGCAAAAACTTGCACAGAGGATGGGGACGTACTTAAGTTGAATGAGGTTTCCGCTGCTCCGCTTCTCACTAGCCAGGCTGTTGTGGGCGGTTCTGAGGAGACTTCAGAGACATCCCCTGTAGGAATGGAAACACAAAGTGAGCCTCATGATGAGATCGCAAGCAGTCCTCCTGTGCCCACAGTGGCTGATTCACTAATTGATGTGAAGAAAGAAGAATCTGATGCGAGTGAAATTGTTCAGGGGAAGCCGCCTGCTGGATCTCTAGACCAGCATGCTAGCATTGGCACTATTGAGAACACAACAGAGCAGGTTGGTGTGGCATCTGGGCACAATGATGAACAAGTAAATGTTCATGCTGAAGTTACTGAAAAAGTCATTGAGGACAAACATGAGATTTCAGATGTGGACTTGAACTCGGGCACTGCTCTAAGGGTAGAGTGTATTGAATATGCTCATAACTCCCCAGCTTCTAAAGCACCTGAGGTTGATCTTGCATCTGTCGAGAAAGATGAGGAGTCAACTCGACAGGCTGAATTGCCCCAAGGAGTCACTGAGGAAGGCGTGAGGGAGTGGACATCTGACGAGCCAACTGCAGAAACCTTGACCAGAGATGAAGAGAAGGACCAGTCTGCTGATGTCAAAGATGAGGCCACAATGGTCATTGAGCCTGAAAGTTGCAATCCAGAGTCCACTGATTCAACCAGCCTTGAGGCTCAAAAGGTGCAGGAAGCTGACCCAGTACACGTAGGCACTTTAATTTTGGAGCAAAGCGAGCATGGACCAAAAGAATCAACAGCTGAGAATCTTGCTTCTGTGGAAGCAGGTTCTCAAGTCGGTGATATTCCTCGAGCTTCGACAGAGGAGGTTGATGAGGCCAAGCATAGCCTCACAGTGGATGGTGACTGTGATGCCACAATGACATCCCGTGAGAATGAAGTGAGCCGCAATGAGGATGCACATGAATTCGTTGGTGGAGACCAAGAGAGGACATTAGAGGAGAAAGTCCGTGTACTCGATCAACAAACAGTTTGTGACCATGAGAACCTGAAAGATCAGTCTGTCAGGTCCGGAAATGAGGCTCCTCAGATTGTACCCCAAGAATCCAAACATGAAGAGAAAGCACCAAAAGAATCCAAAGAGGGCCAAGAAGAAGAGCAACTTGACAAACAGATAACAGAGGAGAACGAGAAGCTGAGGGGGATGCTAGAGAGGCTGATTGCTTCAGGGAAAGAGCAGCAAGACTTGATATCGACCCTGAGTGGGAAAGTGAAGGACTTGGAGAAACAGCTGGCCAGGAAGAAGAAGATGAAATCCGCAAAGCGGCCTAGAGTTCTCATCTCCCGAGCGTCGTGTGGGAACGGGAAGCCCTCTAATGGATCCTTGGGAGGGGGGCCAATGGGCATTGCGTCCTAAACTGGTGTTTGCAATGCTTTGAGTGCAAGTTGTGTTTGTAATGCTTTGAGTACATGTTTGTACAATAGTCGTGCAATCAGTACTCGTTCAGGCATGAAAAGGGTTAAGTCTTATCCTACTGTGGACTGCGCTATGTTTTTCATTCTGATTATAAATAAAACAAAAACTGCTTAGATACTGCACAGAATTTTTCCTTATTGCTTGTCAAATTGTGAATCACTGCTGGTAAATTCACTAAATTTACTTTCATCTGTGAACTGACTCCTTGAGGGGGAAGATGGAATAGCAAATGATAAAACAAAAACTGCTTAGATACTGCACAGAAATTTTCCTTATTGCTTGTCAAATTGTGAATCACTGCTGGTAAATTTGCTAAATTTACTTTCGTCTGTGAACTGACTCGCTGAGGGGGAAGATGGAATCGCAAATGATACAGCAAGATAGCTGAAGGTGTTTTTTCTTTTTTTTAAAAAAAAAAAAACTGTTCTTTGGACTGGAGAGCTTGAAAATCCTTGATTCATAGGTCTTGGGGTTTTCTGGGTTTTGAGCTGTGTTCCATTTTTCAGCTACTCAACCCAAATGAAGTGTGTTGACAATGTAGTAAAACCGTGTGTAGGCTGCTGCTTCTTTAGCAATACCAATGGACAAAATGGCCAAAAACCCAAAGACAATTGGAGGGATAAATACTATGCACGGGTAGGCTCCATTCTTTTCAGACCAACAAATTCAAAGGTATTGGGGCAATGATATGGCACTGGATGGTGATCATGACGGGTCTGGTTTGGTAACTACACTAACACAATGTAATGTTGCAGATGAAAATTCATGTTATCAGAAGTGTGCGATCGGAGAGGGGCGGGAAAGAGGCCGCTGGATTAATGTGGCATTGTTAATCTAATTGGCGGAAACTTCTCGAAGGTTGACGAGAGTCTCATGTGTATTCAGAACTATTTTGCCAGTTGTACATTTAGGCATGTAGATAAAGAACAGCTCCAAGATGTAATAATTCTAGCTTGCCAGGTACGCTTGAACTCGTTACTCCAAAAACTTTCTTTTTTCCTTTGGAGTATCTGGAAAGAAAGAAATATAGTCGTATTTAAAAATGGATTTTTTAATCATCTCAAATGCCTCATCAAAGCAAAAAGGGCATATGTTGAATGGCGAATCCAAACTTGTATATCGGCTGATTACTCGCTTAGGGGAGCCCTTTCTTCCCCTCCCAATCCTTTCCACCATATTAGATGGCACCCCCCGCCACCGGGATTCTTCAAAATCAATTTTGACGGATCGCTCCTCAACTCATCAGCAGAAGGAGGGTATCTACTTCGTGACTGGGCAGGCAAACTACTCCGAGAAGGAGCTGCTAATTATGGGACTACATCAATCATGGTAGCTGAAGCAAGAGCACTCAAGGATGGAGTCAATGCGGCCATCCAGACAGGATACAAGAGACTACTGGTTGAAGGTGATAATACTACAGTGATACAAGCACTAGTAGGCAAAATCTAAATTCCCTGAAAGATCGCTACAATAATCGAAGATATCCAACTATGGGTTCAACATAACACCTTGGTCCACGTCAAACACATTTATCAAGAGGCAATATGGCGGCGGACTGGCTTTCTAAATTTGGGCACTCAATAACGAACTTGTTCTCCTCCGATGTTTGTTTTTCCCCAACACTTAGTGAAATTCTAGCAGCGGATGTAGTTGGGCATACTCTTGTGAGAAAATACGCCTAATATTGATTTACCCCACTTTACCATTGTTTTTTAAAAAAAAAAAGGTACGCTCGAACTCATTGTGCTTGTTCTAGCCTGTTCATTAATTAAATGCATGGCCGTTCTAACCCCCCCAAAAAAAAAAAATCAACTTGAGGCGAAAATTTAGGTATGGTATCAGGGATAGGAGAAGGGTATTGCTGGTCATTTCTGCACTCTTATGTAACTGATTCTTGTTTTCCCAAACTCATTGATTGATCTAGTAGAACTATCTTTCGTCATTATACGGTCGTACAGGTACCTATTTTTGAAGATCAAATATTTAGATGAAAGTGATTGAAGGAGCAAAAGTAGATCAGGCAAAATTAGCACGTCTAACTTAATTGCACCATCAATTTGACTTCTTTTTTTTAGGGGGGTTCTTAGGAACCGCAAAGAGCAATACAATACGATTACAATACCATGAGCGAAATGGGAAAATCAAACTTGAGATCTAATGTACCAAACACCTGAGTCTTTACTATTAGGCGAAAATTTCATAGGTTATTTGACTTCTTTTATAGATGTATTTTTTCGTTATTCTTACGTGAGTTCGAAACTTCAAGTACCTTATAAATAGGATAGGAGTGTCCAAGATGAGGAACGCAATTGTCTTCCTCTACCGCTTCCTAAAATGAAAAAGCAAAAGAAATATAATCCGATCCAACAGGACACCATTAAATGGTATTGGCAACAACTAGATTAAGACTGACACACTGTAAGTAGTGTACTAGCTACATGCAAGCCTAGGTAGCTATAGATGAAATTAAAAAATTAAAAAATTAAAAAAAAGTGTTAAGAGCAGTCAATGTCAATAGGGTACTTATATGGGCAATAGTCCAAATGTCAAATAGATGCCCAACAACTACCAATAAACATTGAATGTCGCTACGATACTGAGTTGCCACTACCACCAAGGCACCAACACCAACTTAAGTTTGCTGTAATTCGCGAATTCAATTATGGCAGCCAATAAAGATGCCGTACTGATACAATTATAAATCCAACTCAATACATTCTGTAACTATGAGAAGTCTTATTTTAATCGGATTTGAAAAAATTTAAACGTAAATACGTAGTTTTACCTTTACAAGTATTGTTGCTGGTCAAGAGACAGATTCATCGTACAAAACGGTTTGAGAAAATTAAAATGTAGGTGGTAATTTTAAGAATTTTAAGTAGTACATTATAATTGTAAATAATTTTCGCTATTAACGGGTGCCATGACCCTTTCATGCTTGATGCTAATCCGTCACTTGAACTTGAAAATCGAACCGGCCTCATCTAACCATAGATCATGCTAGTACAAAACTGCAGTGTATGAGTTATGCAACGTTCAAATCCGTAATAGTGTGAGAGAAGATATGAATGGGGGAGAAGACAGAGAAAGATGTAGACAGAAAGAGAACAGTGTGATGGATTGATTGAATTCGAAGGAACGTAGGGTGAGGGGTTGTCAAGTAAGTACGTAACTTAGAAAAAATTGAAATGATGTGAATGTGATGTGGTTGCAAGTAGTGATGGTAGATAGATTGTTGATGCAGTTGACGTGCTCATCCCATACAATCTGACAGCCATAAATAGCGTCAATTCTAATCACTTGCATTCTTTCTTCCCTGCATGCCCGCTAGCCGTAACCCTAATCTATTGTATGGGTCTCAATTTTTTTTAATTGAAGAAGGGTTGATTTATTAGTTGACTTTTTTATTATATTTTTTCATTGATACTTCAATTTCTCATTGTGTGATTGAGTTGGAGAAGTTCATATAGATAGAATTTAAATGCAAGTTTTTAATGAAAATATACCAGTTCAACTAATTAATATTCATATTGATATCTCATAATTAACAGTAAATAGATTTATAAAAAAATTAGAAAACTACAATCTCCTTTATGTGATTGTTCCGAATTCTTGTGTAGGATAATAGATTCCTGGATTCCTATATTTAGGGGAATTATTAATATTAGCTTCTCTAATTAATTAGCTATATTATGAAGTATAATTTTTATATATATCACAATTTTTTGATTTTTTTTCCATTCATTTTGTTTGGTTCATTTTTTTCTATGAAATGATAAATATCTTGTTACAAACAATTCTTAAGTGCCCCATTTGGACTTAAAAAATTATATTATTTGATTAGATTTTTAGAAATGTGTGATTGAATATAAGGGTAACACGACTTATAAATTGTATAGAAGTAACTTTTATCCATAATTTTTTATTATAAATTATGCATATGACATATCTTTGCAGATATGGTTCATCCAATTAGAATGCTATTTATAATTATCCGCATAATTGGCAACTAGCAAAGTATCATAATTGATAATTAATTGTAACTATTAAAAATTGATGATTTTAAATAATATAACCTATTACATCATATTAAGGTGAGACAAGCTAAATGTCCTATTACATTTGAGGCCAATTACTGGAAGATCAAAGACGTGGATTAGTGAAAAATTTCCCAATGGCAGAAAGCAGATCAGCTAAGCATTTGAGGCCAGAAGTGCATGGCAAGGATTGCATGCTGTTAATCGAGAGCCACAGATAATTTGTTTTTTTTTTGGGGTAGTACAATTTTCTATTGGGGAAAAAAAAAAAAAAAACAAGTCCAAAGAACAAATTAAATTAAATGTGTCAGCAACCAGAATGAGCAAAGATTATCAATTTATCACACAAGAGTCATTCAGGAGGATAATACGTACTAGACGACAGCCATGCCATGCAGACACCATATTCAAAATATAATGGCCAGATCCACTCAAATTGGACAAGGCAATTCTACTTCATTCATCACTTTTTTTGGACCAAAATATTGAAGATTCAAGAACTTTTTATCTGCCTGAAGAAATAATTATTAAATTTAAAAGTGCAAATAACCTAATTTTGTTAATACAAAATTTCCCCGGGGGGAATTCATGTTGGATGTGATTTAATTTGTAAAAGTTAACATGAAAATGTTCATTAATTGGTTAATAGAAAATTCAACAAAATATTTATTTAATCAGTTGAATAACACGACACTATTTTGCTACTATAAATAAACTTTTACTTACATTATAGTAGAAAACTTATATTTATAGACGACAATAAATTCGAAATGCATATCAACAAAATTGTTGATGTTAAATATATTAAATATTCTCTTTTGCATCCCCATGTTATTAAATTGTTGTTAAATATCATTGGCACGATTTAGTAATCTATTTAACAGATGTGAGAGCGATGTCGCAATGATAAGACCAACATCTGTGATATACGTATCAACTCAAGGTTGAATTCAGATCTAGCACATGTTAAATTTTGAAAAAGGTGGTTTTTTTGAGCAAACATATTTACCCTAATTAAGTCCATATTTCTATTAATCATCTTAGCTCTATGGCTTAATGATTTAAAGAAAAAAGGCTTTGTCAATGCAAAAGATTTTAGCTACCCTTTATATATTCTTTGTCTATGGGCTTCTTTTAATGGCTAGCCAGCCAACCCTAAACAACAAAACTTACATTTAAAATGAACAAATAATTATCAAGTGTGGCAACTTGAAAAAAGAGCTTTAGAGAGCAAAACCACTTGGTCATTGGCTAGAATGAAAAAGCTCTTTAGAAATGGAATAGGTCACAATAAATTCTTGCTTTTGCCTACATTTCAGAGTGGCCCAACTTCAAATATATATATATATATATATATATATATGTATGTATTATTTAAACCTTACATTAAGAATTAATATGTATAGGATAACAAGTGCATGCCTTTCTAGTTTGCAACTTTTCAATGTGGTGATTTAAATTTCCAAGATCCCACAAGAATTTAAAGTTGCACCCACCACTAGGCCCTAGTGCCTTTTTTTTTTTGGTTTTCCTTTTTTGTTTTTTTGGGGGGGGGGGGGTTGAATGATGTAGGTGCCTCTAAATTAAGCAAAGCCATATGGAACTTTTGCTTTCTTATGAAGGCATGATCTCCCCAATGCTATGAGTTTCTTATTCACCAAGAGTTTGTGTACTAGAACTAGCTACCAATTCTCCTTTGCAATTTTCATCTACTACTATATATTGTGTATGCATGAATTGGCAATCATTTTGTGGGGAGCCAAATTTATTCATAATACTATATATCTATGAATTTTCATCTCAAATCTTCATAATATATACACCATCAACTAGACCCACCATCTATGTTTTATTTTTCATTATAGCTAAGTTAGGATTTACAGCAAAATTTTGTTTTATATACAAAGCTGAAGAATTTTTTTGGGGCTTTGTGAACAAGTCAATTGGTAAAGCTTCCAAGAGTTATGTTGCTACAAAAGACGTATGTTTCTATACCAATATTTACACTTCATTCACACCCAGAAAAGAAAACATTTAGCACTTTTTTAATTAATTTAACACCATATACTTAGTTAAACAATTAGAGAAATTAATTTGACGCAAGTTGGTGTGCATGGTGCAAGTACAACGTAGTGGGTTTGCTGGAAAACAGGTCCAATGTGGTGGCACTACTGCCACTTCAACTTTTTCAAGCACATTTCTATCCAATTCCCTCCCCCCCACCCCCCAAAAAAAAGAAACAGGAAAGGTCAGTATCTACTTTGGTTTTTTTCCCCTACTGTTGGTCCAAACTAGTTAGGTTATTAAGTGGTTACGTTAATTAGTATCTAGAAGGGACCAAATCTTTGAATACTATTTTTCAAAGTAGAGGTTGCAATTGAGCAGGTTAGGTTTGGTTAATATTTGATTAGTATATTTATTCTTGCATATTTACAATATTTTTACCTTGGTATATCATACGACTTATTTGACATTATTCCGGTATTATTTGTCATTAATGCATAAAATCAACCTAAAGTTGTCATAATTAATGGTTGATTATGAGTTTTTATACTATACTCATTTTGTTTGTTTAATTAAATATTTTTTTCAGTTTAAAGTATGAATAATTGCAAACATGAATGAGTGTTATATGAATTCCTTTCTACACAATAATTCAATATATATTAAGCTATCGATCAAACTTTAAATCTAAATTACTTTATGTAGAAACCTCTGCTAGCATGTTAAAAAATCAACTGAACAAGTTGCAAGTTCAAACATGTGGAGTTTGATATGTCCTCCAACAGTAATTGTTCCTGAGTGTGACATGTTGATGATCACTATGGTTATCCTACTCTTGCCAAGAACAAAACAAAAAAAAAAGTCAACGATTGGCTTATAATATACTAGAATTTGATTGAAGTTCAACCTAGAAAGTTTAGACATTATGATTCGGGATACATGTAAATTGCAACTTCTATATGTTGATGGAAATTAAACAACTAAATGATTACAACATTTTTGGTTTCAATAAATTACTGAAGAAGATGTTATATTATACGATTGGATAGACTAGAGAACTTTACACCCGAGAGGTTAGTTCACTAGAATATAGAGCCTAACTCACTAGAGTACATAGAATACCACTTATTGATTCTCTATAACATATAATGTAGCTCATCCCGAAGAGTGTTAGACTTAGTGAGCTATATTATATGTTTAGTGAGCTAACATTGCAAGGAAAATTGTTCATTTTTTTTAGTGAATAATGTTATATGTTCATTTTTTTAGTGAATAATGTTATATGTTAATTTTTCGGTCTATCCGAAGTATATAATATAATTTGTTGTAGTCGGCCTAGCTACGTAAAAATATGTTGGATTCAAATCTAATTTGAAGCATGTGATCAACAGAAGACGCATTCCTTGTATTAGTTATATATACCCTATCCTCTCAAAATAAAAATTCCAGAATAGAATATCCTGTAAACACTAGCACCCTCAAATAAACAAATTATCTCGTTCACAAGAGGAAAAGTTAAATAAATTGAAACATAAGTGATAGTATCTCCCATTGGAATATGTTATATTCCCTCTTATACGTACTCTCCCTCTTATTTTGTATTAAAACCACCACAATCCTACAGGCTACAGTGGAAAAAAGTGAATGAGAAAAAAATACGGAGAAAACTACAGAGAAATTAAAGCATATGCTACGTGTTACATCAGATGTTTCATTAACTTTAACAAAAGGAGGACAAAACAACACACAAGACATGGCTTTGCAAGTCTATACACTCCCAATCCTTTGATCATAGTTTTTCCCTTCTTTTTTTTTTTTTTTTTTTTGCCTTTACCCTAAATTATTTTTTGATTTTTGGGTAGGATGATCTATTCATTTGACATCTTCAAATGGCCAGGTGGCTTTGCAAGTCTAGGCTACTAGCTTTCTGTTTTCCTTATATATTGCATTATTTCCTCACTAATAGATTCGAAGAAGTATATACACTTAACTAGTAATGCGATATATCGAGTATTGAATGTTTCATTTTGTTCGTAGATAAATAATACGAACAATGATGTGTAACTGTCAAAGGTAGGAAAAAAATGTTACTATGCCATCTTCCATTGTTTAAACAAATTTGAAACATGTGACGAGTACATATTTTATGCATTTATGAAGATACTTGAGTTTTGCTTAGAATCTCAGCATATAATAAATCATTGAAAGCCAAAAAAATGTGTACAAAACAAGAAAATTATGCACCTAGATCAAAGATATAGTAAAGACTAAACAAGAATGCAAGTCCAAACTAAAATTAAATTCATAAAAATGGAAAGACCCAAAATGACAGTTTAGGCCCAGGAAATGCAGAGCCAGAGACACGGCTTCAAATGGGTGAAAATTGAACGCTAAGAGAACAAGAAAGAAACAGAAAGGCAAGGGATATTCCCTATGTGGTAAGGGAATGGAGGGTTTTGCCTCTTGGTTTGGTAAAGTATCAAATATATAAATAGTTCCCATAAATCCAAAGGGTATGACAGCTCAAATAGACATGACAACATATAAGAATGTCAGAAAGAGACCAAGAGAAGGAGAGAGAGGGGGATTGGCTCCATGTCCATTATACACATGAAAGCAAAATGACAATGTGGAGTTCTCTTTGTTTCTTATGATCCTATCACAAATATAGAGCTATCAAAATGGCCTGTACTTAAATAAACAAAATTGAATTTTTGAGTATGTAGGCCTAACTAATCTTAGAGCTGAGAAGCGGCTTGATTTGAATCAACTCATTTAATAAATGAATTAGTTTTATATCAGTTTTAAAATAGTTCAGATTTACGCCATCCAAAAAAAAAGTCAGAATGACTCAAAATTGAAAAATAATATATTTTCACAATAAACAGTCAAGTCATGTCAATTTCAGGTCGGAATCGTTTCAGTTCATGCTTCTTTCAACAACTTCAGGTCGGTTCAGATCGGATTATCATATTTGGTCAAGTTTTCTCGACTCTACTAATTATGTCAACACAAGGCTAACTTGAGATGGTAGCCCGGCCCCTTCAGATTCTCCAATTAGGGAAATTTTATGTTCTTTTAAAAATTAGTCTTAAAGACAACATTTAACATCTCTGTATTTTGTTTAGATAATTATCTCCGCTAATAAGACTAAGGGTGATGGGGTTTCCATCAGACTACAAGGATCAACTTGTTTAAAGTAAGGTTAATAAAGGGCTCAATCAGTAATAAACCGACCTGTTTAAAACATATTAAAGGGAGGAGGCAGGACATAAATAACCCAATACATGTACCAATTTATTTGTCATATTAAGTTATATACTATACTTTAGTTAAGTTCAACATTAACTATTTACGCTTGTAAACGCTTACGTGGGACGTTTTTACACATGTTTGTTACATTTTGAATTGGTCAAAAGCATCTCTTTCATGGATCGATCCAATTCGAACAATTTAGAATATGCTCTTTTCAACATATTATAAGTACTTATTATCAGCATTCAATACTGATCAACACTTATTATCATCATCAATCAACACTGTTAAGCCTTCATTTATATTAATTAAACTAATTAATCTGATCAATAATAAATTATCTATAATAAATTAAAAAATATATTACTTAAATCAGAAGTCTGATCCTATTCACCTTATAAGTGAGCCGACTAGGACCCAACCCCCGCCCACTCTTCACACTGGGCGATTAAAGAAAATTTAAATTGCTTTTATTAGGTAAAGCAAAGAAGTCAACATAGCACTCCATGTGTGTGTTCTGTTTTATTTTATTTTTGAGCACCTTTTCTTTGGGAGGAAGTGTGGTGGGGGTCTAGCATGAGTAAGACATCATTATTTTCCCTTTGATTAAAAAAGGTTAACAATTGGCTGTCTTCCCCTCCCACAAATAAAAACTCACACCCACATCCCCATATACAATTTCAATTTGTACCTTGAAAGACATCCATCCTCCCATACCCATCCCATCAAGTTCTCTCTCTTGTATTTGATGTTTTGTGTGAGCAGCAACCGCCTCGACGTTGGCATTCGCACGCCTGCCATTTTCTTGTTCGTCTCTCAACCAGAACATTCAAGTCTCAAACCACAAGCAAGCCCCATAAATCTCTCTCCTTTTCCTTCTTTGTTAAACCGAGAAGGTTGAATTGTCTTTGAAATTGCAAGGCCTTTTGCCCTTGAGCTTTGTGTTTTTTCTGGGAATTTCACCCGGACCCATTTCACTCTTCTCTATGCTCTTCTTTTCCCATCCCCCAAATTTCTATCGTGTCTTTGTTTAGTCGACATTTGCTTCAGCAACAACTCCCATTTGCCCCTTTTCCCTGCTGAATCTTGAGGGTTCTCCCAAATCAAAGCATACCCATTTCAATTTGAAGCACTACATGTGTTTTCTGTGTTTGTGTTTGTAGGTGAGTGAGTGCGGGCTTAAGCTTTCGGGGAATTAAGCTCTCTGTGTTCATCAAGGTATGCTTTTGCTCTTGTAATTCCATTTTGAAAGTTCTTCTGGGAATTGTTTGGTTATTGTGCATAATGTTAAAACTTGTTTTTCAGTTGGGTTTTTTCCCATGGTTCTCTAGGAAACTTCTTTTCTTATTGGTTTTCGTTTTTTTGGGGGGGGTTGTCTTTGTCGTTGATGTGGCCAGCGCTGGTGTGATTATCTGGTTAAAGTACGTGCTTTTGGTCTAATTCCTTACCTGACGTGTCGATTGTTAGTTTTTTGTGGTTTTGCTGGAGGACTGTTTTCTGTTTTCAAGGCTTCAATGTGTCAGGATTGAAAGTTCGAATCGTATGAAGAAATAATGTGTTTTTCAGTCTAATTTGTACTTATTGCAGAATAGAATCTGTTCACGAGACCTGGTGTAGTTTCATTTATTTCATGTTTTCGGCTTTAGCTTGTTGGTCTTGCTTTTGTTCTCTGGATTGGTCCAAAACATTCGTTATGCTTTTTAAATGGTCATACTCTTTGCTCTCTGGTTTTGCACATCCTTTATCTCTGCAATTGCCTTGATTCTTAGGAGTTAGGATATTGGCTGAGCTTGAGAATTGTGTAAAACCTGTCATTAACACCCGGGAGGAGTCATTTTGATTCTTTTGAATTAATGGGCAGTTTTTCTTTTTTTTTTGGGGCACAGAGATCAACTTGAGTGGTGCCTAATTGATGTCTGAATGCATCACAAACCTTCCCTGCTTCTTTTCTTGTGAGGCAACAAGATATTGATGCCTTGCAACGGAGTCTAACATAAACAACCTATATGCTATTCCATTGTACGGCAAGCCTTTGTAGATCTAACCCCCCCCCCCCCCCCCCAAAAAAAAAAAAAAAATCGCGGGAAGGAGTTTGAATCATGATTTGGATTCAAGCTAATATAGATTCGTTTGAGTAGTTTGATTGAATCTATCCTGTGTAGGATTTAGTGCAGAATTTCCCTTTTACTTTCAATGAAAAATGTTGATCCTCATTTTTCTGGCTTATCGTCTTTCTTCTTTGAGGTCTTGCCTTTAGTTAGCATCTAATTTTCTTGGTTTTGTTTTGGAAGAGGTTCTCCTGTTTTCCAAATTTATATGGTTTCTAGGCGATTTTTAATGGTTGTTTCTACTGGAATGTTTTTGGTTATGGAGAAAATGCTTCGTTTGGATTCTGATAGAACATTGCTTTGCAGGTCTTCATTCCCTTAAAATGAGCAGACATGTGCCGATCAACTATTATCCATATGGTTCATTCAACCATGTTGAATTTGTTTCATTTTCTGATGCTAATGATGAAGTGAACAATGATGTAGTCTCAGTAGATTCAATCCTTCCTGATGACCTGCTCGAGAGAATTCTAGCCTGCCTCCCTATGGCGAGTCTTTTCAGGGCAGGTTGTGTCTGTAAGAGATGGCATGATACAGTAACTTCAAAGCGCTTCTTGTGGAACTTCTCCTCTAATGTGCTATCACAGAAGCCCTGGTATTTCATGTTTACCTGCACTGATGAGCCATATGGATATGCATATGATCCCACTCTGAGGAAGTGGTACAGCATTGAACTTCCTTCCTTCGTTACATCCAATTGGTTCATTGCTTCTTCATTTGGCCTGGTATGCTTCATGAACAATGATAGTAGAAGTGAGCTTCATGTTTACAACCCCATCACCAAAAGCAGGAGGAGCCTTATTGAGCCTCCGGGCATCAAGTTCTCGGATTATAGTGCTCTTGCCATTTCGGCAGACAAGGTATCACACAGCTACAACATCTCAATTGTGAAATCCAAACAAGTTCCCGAGAATTTCTACCAGTGGGATCTCTCTATCCATATGTACAACTCAGACGCGATGATGTGGGTGACCTTGCTCGCAGAGGTTCTAAATGGGTGGAGAGCCGGTGATGAGAGCGTCATATGTGGCAGCTTTCTCTATTTTATGCTGTATTCAACTGGGGGCGGCATACCTGATTGCCGCCATGGTCTGATAAAGTACAATCTCTCTACCCGTTCATCCCATGAGTTGTTGATGAGGAATTTTATCCCAGCTCCTTGCTCCCTGACATGTGGTCGGTTGATGAATCTCAAGGAGAAGTTAGTGATGGTTGGAGGGATCGGAAAACAGGATAGGTCAGACATAATCAAAGGGATCGGGATCTGGGTCCTCAATGGGACTGAATGGCAGGAGATTGCCCGGATGCCTCATAAGTACTTTCAAGGGTTCGGGGAGTTTGATGATGTGTTCGCTAGCAGTGGCACTGATGATCTCATATACATTCAGAGCTACGGTGCCCCAGCCCTGCTATTGTTCGACATGAACTCGAAAGTATGGAAATGGTCACAGAAATGCCCTGTGACCAAGAGGTTCCCTCTTCAACTTTTTACCGGTTTTTGCTTTGAACCTAGGCTTGAGATTTCTCCCTGATGTGAGCATAGGCCCGGAAAAACAAACCGCCACAAAAATCCTTTGTTCACCCCCTCTCGTTCTGGCTTTGTGGCGTCTATGTTTAAGATCAGTTTGCAATTGGTAGCTGTAAATGGCCGAGTTTCAAGAAAAGTGAGGCCACTTTCAAAGCTGGAAGTTAGTAAGTACACAAGTTCTTGGGATTGGAAAATCAAGATTTGTCAAAATCCTTCACTTTTTCCCGCCTTTGTTACTGAATATCTTTTGTTTTATGTAAGACAACAAATGATTACTAATGAAGAAAAAACCCGTATCTTTCATTTCTTCCGTGAATGATAAGGTTGCCCCCCACAGTGTTTTGGAGGTACATAGAATGTGATAAGCTCTGGTACACACACACACACACACACACACACACATTATATATATATATTAATATATATATATATATATATATATATATATATTATATATATATATATATATATATATTATATATATATATATATATATGTGTGTGTGTGTGTGTGTGTGTTTGTGTGTCATCATACTTTTGTCTTTGTGTGTCTAGTTGGTTGTACCCTTATGGGTATTTTTGTTGATATGCTGTAAGTTGCAAATTCTGTTGGGTGTATGTACTTTACATAGAAAACTTGAAAGGTGGTGATTTAGGTACTGTCTCAACTAGTTTTGGCAATTCTTGGAAACCCAATATTAGATTCAGAAAGTCCTTGAGATTGCTAGTTTTAATTTGCTCGTCTAGCCAAAATAATGGTAAATGAGCCTTCTAATAAATTGAGGTTCAAGGGAAACGGCCTCTCTACAATTGTAGACTTGGTTGTCAGGGTTGGACAGCCCACTTCCCACATGGGGTTCCCCCCCCCCCCCCCCTCTGTCTCCTATCTTTTATGAGAAATTGTTGAAAACAATAAAGAAAACTTCAATTATTCGACCTTTGAATTTTTTAGGGCATATTCTTTTATTATGTTATAAGTATTTATTATCAATATTCAACTCTGATTAGCATTCATCAATACTAATCAACACTCAGTGGTTATCAATATCACTTAGGCTCTGTTCTTTTCGTGATTTAATGAACCCAACCTACTCTTTCCCACACTCACTCACTTCTTCCCCTCCTTCCTATTCTTTCTCATACTTAAACAAAAATACCATTCATTCTCACTCTCAACCACTCATTTCCCCCCTTTCCTACACTCCTTCATTCAACTGTCCAACTTCATTCAACTTCTTTCAACTCCTGTCCACTCTCACCCACTCCTTCCCTCTCTTTCCCACACTTAAAAAAAAAAATATCACTCTTACCAACTCTCACCCACTCCTTCCCCCCTTTCCCACACTCACCTATCTGACATCTATCATTTCCCACTGAAAAGAACAGGACCTTAGTTATATTTTTTAATTATAATTCAACCCTAATTAATATTAATTAGTAATAAATGGCTTATAATAGGTTGAAAATAACAATCTTTTAATAGCATAAATAATGTACATTGATCTCTAGAAATTTTATTAGTTCAGCTAATTAAAAGTTATATGTTTTTCATAAATAAAAATAAAAAAGATGTAAAGACTTGTCCATTTCATAAATGCCACAAAGAAGCATGACTTAAAAAAAAAAAAAAATTCTCAATCTCTCTGGCATCAATAAAAGTACAAGACAATATATACAGGATGGACAGCCCTACTAGTGCACTCTGTGTTTGTGGCCCTAGTCAGCCATAATATGTCTCTTTAAGTAGTGACCAGCACAGTGTCCCTACTTTGCGCGATGCAAAACGTGCAACAATTAATGCTTAAGTAGATGAGCTGTGAGTACATGCCCTAAGGGAGGTCTACTGACCTGTCTCCTACTTACTGTTAACATATGACATACTGGTGCCCGAGCAGAGATACCACTGTATGAGCATAGCTAGGGCTAGTTTAGGGCATGTGCCCCTTCTTTATGTAAAATCTCCATACCAACATGTTGGCATACGGTATTTAATGCCGGCAAGTGGCAAATTATATAGCACTTCTTATAGAAGCTTTTGCTTTTGTTTTTTATATGTATGAATGATAAGCAGCAGGTCAATCCACTTACTTCTTATTTCAATGAAGAAAATTGTTATCTTCTCAACTTCATATGTCATGTGTATGTTCCTTTTCTTCTTTTTATGTGTAAAGTATGGTGTAAAAATCGATATAAGTGGAACTTGAATTTGTATATTTGCTAAGAACTTCTAAACGCTTTACCAATTTGACCAACTAACAACCACGTATGCATTTCTTTATGCATCAGATATGACATATTGATCTTGCACAATTGCTTGATTTTGATGTTATCAATTATGCCATAAATAAATTATTATATTAACAATATGCTAGTACGCTATGATTTTGATGTTGTCAATTATGCCATAAATAAATTATTAGTAATAATTTTGAGGGCCATTTTAATATTCTTCTGTGTTTATCTAGAAGAAACTATCGCATCATAGATATAAATAGTAAATGTTAACACAATCGCTTGAGGATTGAAATTTTTTTAGGGTTGTTAGCCAAAGCGGAGGTGAAATGCCCATACGCCCATTATAATGACAATTAGTCAGTAAGGGAATTGAGTTAAGACATATTATGAGTGACGGAGGTTGATTCAAGTATCACGAGCATTTAGATATTCATTGTTTATATCTTTGAATGAGACATCAACCATTTAGGTGTTTTTTTTTTTTTTTTTTTGTGGTTGATTTTGGTGTAAACGAGGTGTAA
Source organism: Carnegiea gigantea (assembly GCA_029747015.1). Classification (NCBI taxonomy): domain Eukaryota; kingdom Viridiplantae; phylum Streptophyta; class Magnoliopsida; order Caryophyllales; family Cactaceae; genus Carnegiea; species Carnegiea gigantea. Next base: position 211,056 of record JAKOGI010001152.1, read on the forward strand.
AGATTAACGTAAGTGAGATTCGAACTAATGCTTCTGTAACACAACTTTCAAATACTATACCAAACTAAATGACACCCACAACAATCTAGATTTTATACTTGTTTTTCATTTATTTTACGTGCTCATCTTGTACATGCTGTACTCAGGAGATGAGCAATTGCTTGCTAGGCTTCACCAATTATATATTAACAAGTTGGACAAATGTTGCAAGTGAATGAACCAACACGTATCTTGGCATTTGAAATCTTCAAGACCTACCAACATTCATTATCACAAACAGCGGCATACCCACCCTCATTGTTCAAATGCAATCGCAGGCTTCGTGTCGAATGATTATAGCTATGCTCTTTGATACATACAAGTTGTCTGGGTGGTGTAGTCGGTTATCACGCTAGTCTCACACACTAGAGGTCCCCGGTTCGAACCCGGGCTCAGACATTTTTCTTCATTTTTTCTCGGGCTTTTCCTGAAACAATATCTTACAGCTAGACCTCTTAAATTTGATCTATTTGTGATTTCTCGGCTTGAGCTTCAACAGACGACAAACATAGCCTATGTACTCTTACTGCCAGAAAAAAAAGGGAAAAAAACACGGCCTAATTTGGTTTAAGAATGGTATAGATATGAATCGAATCGGCTAATTGATTCTTGTATGCACTATTGTTAAGGTTAGTTTGAGGACTTTATTCAAGTGCCTAACAAATTAACAATACCCTTCATGCTGGTCTACTTTGTGGTAATAGAAAATGTGTTTCAAACGCACCTGCATTTGGACATGAAGTATGATCTGAAAGGAACTTCAAACTTCTCGTCAACTCCAGCGTGAATTGGGCTCAGCTTTACTGAAGGATCCATAATTCAATTTCTGTTTCGATCTTGGTCAACCAACGCGAACTCAACTCCTAGAGTTGAGTTTTCTGATTGATATACGCTTTTGTGTTTGCTCTTTTATTTTTACCCTTAGTTCTTGATGTATTGATGTGGGTCGTATTCCTTTTTTCTGTGTTGGTAACAGTCAAATTCAGCTAGACTGCAAATTCTTGGAGGAACAGGGTCTTATGGACTACAGTCTGTGGCTTAGGGTGCACATAAGCCTCAACAACCCAAAAACGGAGCTAATCTGAGAAGAGACCCTACTCTTTCTTACTTAGTTCCCTTGTTAGTCCTTATGGCTTCACAATTGAGTCGAGTTACTGTTGATCCAAAGCTCACAAAGGTTGGCTTGGTTATAGGTCTAATTTAGGGTTGGGTGGAGAGCTCGTAGCTCGTGCTGTTCAAATTCCTCATAACAAGATGTCAAGGTGTAGAAGACCAAAAGTTGAGGAGGCCTCTAGGAAGGTGTACTTGTTCTTAGGAATTGTGGACATCCTTCAAAAACTACAACGTAGTCAAGAGGATTGAGCATGCCTATAAGTCCTTGCAGTATGATCCTAAGGCAGTTCCATCTGTCAAAAGCCTCAATTTTATGCTGCTCGCTTTCAGGATTTCTTCTCTAAGGTTCTTCTCACCGAACAAGAATGAAAAAGTCCTCAAATCAGATCTTGCAGGCTAATAAATTTAGACTTGACACAATGATTGCTCGGTTCAAGTCCAGTTGAAATTATTCTTGGGTTGGATCAATTTTACGTTCATGAGAATTCATATCTAAGTTAACTGCACCTGGGGCCATTTTTGAGTTTGGATCAATTTTCACTATGCTAATATTAGTGTTGTATTTAACAAAGTAATTTATGAGATGAACCTTTTTGGGTCGAGTCCAGTGGTGCAACTTGGGTTTGGGGACAACGAAGGTTGGCAATTGTAAATATAAAAATCACTTCTTTTTTAAATGAATGGGTTGTAAATTACCCTTCCTCCAACCCCCCCCCCCCCAAAAAAAAAACCCATGTTTCTTTGTTCCATTGAGCCCCATCTTGGTGTATGAAAAGAAAATCCAAGAAGAAATTGAATAATTTGATTGATGCTAGAAGGCCAAGGGCCCATATCAAGCTAGGAAATCACATTCCCTCGTGCAAATATGAATGTCAGAACAAAATGCGGTGAACTTTTTCGAATTGTGCACTATGTTTTTACCTCTCCCTCTACCTACCTTCTTTGCACGAGGACAAAGGATGAATCCAATAGCTGTTCTCCACTCAAGATGGAGCACGAAGTTCAAGCATTGCACGTCACGCAAATTCCCCAATTCCTACCCAAAAGACCCCCCAAAAAGTTTCATAGACAACAAATGAGGATTTGCTTGTTTAGGGTCCATCATGAAGTCAATTGTCTAACTAATTACAAAGTAGACACCACTACTCTACTAATCCTACTCTAGGTTAGGGACAAATACAATGCATTTGTCAAAGATCACTTTTTTGTTGATAGTGAAAGAATTAGGCAAGCACCCCCACTTTCTATCTTTGTCGAACACACAAGGCATGCACAAATCTAGAAGGATGAGACAGAAATTGACCAGGGAATTCATGGGATTTAAATTTGAAACAAGGGAGAATCCTGGTGGAAAAAGCCAGAAGAGGGGTTTGAAGTTGAACACCACCATTGGACTTTTGAGCCCTCCTGTTTTCAACAAAAACAGAAAGAAAAAGATCCTCATCCCTGTACTACATCAGCATTTTCTAAACACAGAACTCTTTTACAGCAAGGCAATTGGGTGCAAATCTGTGGGAAGTTTTGCCCCCCAAATTCACTCCATTTCAATTTCAATATGAGCCACCCTCGCAAAGGTGGTGCTGGTTTTAGTAGGTTCAACATTGCCCACAAAAATAAGGGTTTGGAAATGCATACCTTTTTGGAAGAATCACCTGATACCTCTTCTGATGACCAGGTAACACCTCATAATTTTGTCATTTCATTCAAAAATTTTCTGGGTATGTGCTGCTTGGAACAAGTTTTTGTGGGGTTTTAGGTCATGGGTTGGTTTGGCCTTGTTTTGGCTTCTAAGCTTCTGGACTGATAGTGATATAGCTGATATGATGTTTTTCTTTGTCTTTATTTGTGTTGAGTGGGTTTGTGGTGTCTTCCAACTTCTTCTAGTAAGGAAAAACAGACTGATTGCTATAGGTCCATTAGCAATTTTTCAAAGGTGAAACAGGATTATCCAAGGCAAACTCTTAAACTTATGACATTAGCATCCAAACTTTTAAGGATCTTCATTATGATGATCTCGCGTTCGTCTGAAACTGTACTGCGAGGCAAATGTGACACCAGGTCCCCTAGTTCAATTATGTACTGAAGTATCCATCCTTTCATTCCATTCCCTAGGTCACAATATTTGAAATTTTGCATATCAGTTAAGGAATGTGACTAGTAGAAATGTGTTCAGTGTTGGAAGAAGCTGGTATTTTGATGCAACATCTACATTTTTAAGTATCCATTTGATCACATCATCGTAGTGTATAAAAGCCTCAGTTCAGTCAAAAATACTGGAATTACGTTATTTATTTCAGCTTATTCATGATCTTTTTCGCAGCCAGCAAGTACCGGTAGCTTCCACAGGCAGATTGCAACTTCACTGATGCAACACCATCAATGTGTTGATAGGGCTCGCCGATCATTACAGCCAGTATCTCCAGCAAGTTATAGCAGTTCTATGGAGGTAAATTTTGGCTTCATTTAATTAGAACTGCTACTTCAGACTAGTCAATCATACTACTGAGTTATTTTCTCTGAACAGTTAACACCGTACAAGCCAGCTGCCTCTCCGACTAGCTCTCTAGATTACAGGGGTAGGATAGGTGATTCAAGTCTCAGCTTCAAAACGTCCACCGAATTGCTCAAAGTCCTACGTCGCATTTGGTGCCTTGAAGAACAGCATTTGTCACATAGGTCACTCGTGAAGGATCTTAGATTGGAGCTGGACAATGCTCGGGTGAGAGTCAAAGAGCTGCTTCGAGGGAAGCAAATGGATAGGCAAGTTATAAACGACCTTATGAATCAGATAGCGGAGCAAGATCGAGTGAAGTCTGCACTGCATTCAGTGAGGGAAGAACTGGAAGAAGAGAGAGAGCTGAGGAAGAGGTCTGAGAGTTTGCATCGCAAGTCAGCCCGAGAGATTTCTGAGATGAAATCTTCCTTCTCCAAGGCTCTGAATGCACTAAAAGGAGAGAGAAGAGCACGGATTCTATTGGAAGACTTATGTGATGAGTTTGCCATGGGAATAAGAGAGTACGAGCAGGAACTAAGGTCACTAAAACACAGGACTGAAATCAAACTGGCTCCCAGAGACCATCTCGATCATAGCCTACTTCTCCACATCTCTGAGGCTTGGTTGGATGAGCGGATGCAAATGAAGCTAACAGAAGAGAACATGGGGAAGTATGTAGGAGAGAAGGGCATGATAGTGGATGAGCTGAGGCCTGAAATAGAAACATTCCTAAAAGCTACACGACAGACTTCAGATTCAAGAGGGAACACCGATATGCCCATGAAAATTTCCGACGGAGGTGGCTCCCATCAACAGTTTTCGGAGTCCTTCCACTTTAATGAGCCTGCAAGTGCTCCTCCAAATGCTGATGATGAGGATGATGATAGCTCTATTGATAGTGACACACATTGTTTCGAGCTGAATAAAAATCTGGACGGAGAGTTTTCCAATGGGATCTATACAGATATCGCAGGTGATTCCAAAGAAAGGAATCTTGAAGATTATAAGGGGAAGCTTGATGTTCAGAATCAAGCCAAAGAGGTAAGTAATGGTGGTAGTTTATCTAGCTTGCAAGCGCGTCTTGAGAAACACATGGCTAGGACCCAAGCGTGTCTTGAGAAGCTTGATATTCACATGCTCGATGATATATTGAGGAATAATTCCTCAAGAGATTCTGCAAACACAGAGTCTAGTTCGAGATGGTGTAGGGACTCCAAGGAGATTACACTCAAGGATAAGCTACTTGAGGCACGGTTGGAGGGACGAAACTCTCGCTCCAGATGTTCTTAAAGCAAGTTTCTAGATAATCTTGTTTCAGGATTTTGTGTTTTGCCACGGTTGAAGAATGCATATCGCTGAATGCTGGTGCTTCAGCCAGTGGAAGGTGCATTAGCCTTGATGGATAGATTTTGGTGAGCGCATTTCTTCCATTGTGAATAGTTCTTATGAAATTGGTTGAAAATGAGTAATGCAAAATGTACATTGGAGTTTCACACATTTCAGTAATGTAAGTTGTATTTTTGAGGTCCTTTACACTCCTAGTGACAGCACAAGATGCTTTCATTGTATTAAGACGTTACGCTTTGATTGTTTTTGAAGTTGTCCATTTTGTACTCTCCCAGTCAAGGTTCTCTTATTCAAGTAATCAACATATAGACAAGTTTTCTTCTTCTTTTTCCCTTTTTTTTGGACAATTAACATGTAGATAAGTTATGATTGTTAGAATTAATTGGACTTTATTATGAAGCAGAAATGATCGATCCATTTGACCATCAAATTGATGTAGTGATGTAGATTATCCTTTGTTAGTCTTAACACGCCCAGTCTCTATCAAGCCTATTTTATATTAAGACACTTGCAATATTTTTTAGGTAAATCCCTAATTTTATTACGTTAGGTCCTTCTCTTTTTAATTTATTATGTTTTTTCAAAAAAATAGTTCAATTTAGTTTATTTTGAAAAAATTAAGTTCAATTCAAAAAAAACCTGTTAAATCGAATTCATTTCGACAAAAATTAATTTCGAACTCAACAGGGACAAATTTTGTTCGGAAAAAAGGTGGTCAGTGCAGCACAATTCAACAAAAATAAATTCAAACATAAGCATTTACCGTTTTGTATGCACTTGATCTAGGAGAGAGATGGGAGGCGGAGGAGGAGCGGTGTTCAGGTGGGTGATGCAGCTGCACAAGGACGTTCCCAGGGCGGCGCGTTTCTATTCAGAAGGATTAGGGTTCACCGTCAATGTCTGCACCCCTCGTTGGGCTCAGCTTCAATCAGACTCTTTCAACCTCGCCCTCTTGCACTCTCCCAGGTCCCTTCTTACTTCCAATTTTTATCACCCTTATTCATTTTGGACATGTGTTTTGATTGATCTTCCTTAGGGTAGCTAACTTACTGAAAAAAGGATTAAACTTTGATTTGGATGCCATGGAATTTTATCAAAATCCAATTTTTTGATGCAATTGTTGGAAGCTAGGCTCTAGCCCTTTATGGGTATTTTGAAATTGCAGAATTAGGCATCTAATACCTGGAATTTTGAGCTTGTTTTTCGTGGTTAATGTTAATTTTAGTTGGCATTCCACTTGTGTTGTCGAAATCGGTCTTCTTCAATGTAGTTTATTCGTGTAAGAACCCAGACACTGATTTATTTGCAAGGTTCCTACATGATTGGGCATTTGCACAAGCCATGTGGCCGATCCACGACGAAAGGGTCGCGTTTTTGAGTTGGCGGATCCGCATTTTTGCTCCGCATTAGAACGATTTTTTCATATTGCGACCGAAACCGCATTTTGAATCCTTGGCACAAACTACTCTCTTGGTCCCGGATAGATTGTCCAGTTTGACTTTTTGATACGTTCAGATGCTTAATTTTGGCGTGTTTGTATCTTTGTGCATTGGTCGAATTGTGGAAAACTTTCATATAAGATACATTCAACAAGAGCTTCTTCAATATTCAAAATCAATATGATCTTTCACTGATTAATGATCAAAGTTAGTATATTTTGATCCCAATAGTCAAGTTTACAACAATCTGTTAAGATGGAAGGAGTGAACCACTTCAGATGTTCTTGGTTTGGCGAATGTGGAGATAGGCATACAGAAAGTTGACCGAAAGCTGTTATACTTACCATAAAACAGCCAGCTCCTGAAGTGGATGAACAGGTAGCTTGAAGGTGAAAACAACATGCATATTTCCATATCTGAAGATGTAGGATGTTTTGCGCAAGGCTTGGAGTCCTTGCTGCTTCTGCGTTAAAGGAGCTCTGGTTGGGGAGTTGTATTAGAAGCAAAGTATATTGCGTCATAAACCCAAATTAGCTTACACTACAACTAAAGATCTGTCTGTCCTTTCTTAATGCGCTATTTATGTTGCCTAAAATTTGACCTCCATTGCTTGTTAGTGGTTCATTCAACATATCCTGTTTTGCAGTAAGAATGTTGTGCAGGAGGGATATTCTTCACTCTTATCCTTCACAGTGATGGACATCAATAGTACAGTTATGAAACTGATCGAATTGGGGGCAGAGCTAGATGGGCCTATCAAATATACCCGCGGAAATGGAAAGGTTATGCCTCAACCTCTATAAACCCTAGTTTTGAGACCCTTGGCTAGCCTGCCTGGTTGTGATTTTCCGTTTGCTGGTACAGAGGAAAAGGAATTACATGCTGTGTGCTATGAATATGCTTGTCTTCACCCAAATCTGTAATTTTGTATGGATCAGAATGACTTACTGGTGGGTCTTTCACTTGATCATTACCTTCTTTGATTAAAGCATATGTTGGGTCTGAACATGCAATCGTTCAACGCACTCCTGAACAGAACACTAACTGATAAGTGTCTACTATGATGCATTTTGTGTTTACCATTGCAAACTATTGTCTTCTCTTTGTATCTTCAACAACTAATGCTTCCACTGTCTTTGAGGGCGTAATTCAGGTAGCAGCCATGCGATGTCTCGATGGCCACATGGTGGGACTTCATGAACAAGCATGACCATGATAATGCAATTTATTGCCATTTTCCTGCATTCTTGCTTTGGAGGGCTATGCTAAGTTGCTTTCACTATTGAGTATCTGGATGAATGATAATATCCATCCTTCACCCTCTGAAATTACAGAATGTCTTCAACTGCAGTGTATGTAGTGCCTTTGAAGAACTCTGAAGAAACCAATTTTCGTGTTCCAGCAAGGTGTGACTCGTAAATATTTCATTGATGTAGAATACATTTTGTAGGTCTTGAGCATGGACTCCGAACCCTTTCTTCATATCTATGTATGCATACAAATTTTAGTCTTTGTCTTATGGCTTGATTGGTGCAGGACGATGACAACATGTGCTAGAATCTGGTGAAATAATTTGACATTTGTTCCTTTATTGCATTTTTATTATCTTATTTGATTGCATGAGATTATTCATTCTGATTATAAACTTACCGTAATATCATCATTGTCACAAAATATATATTTACAATTACATTATAAAATTGATTCCATTGTATTATTACATCCTATTAAATGTCACTTAAGATTAGGGTGGTTTAAATATACGTAGCTTTATCCAACTCTAGGAAAAAGTACTTTTGAAAACTATTTAATTTTTTTTCTCTTTTGCTTCCTTTTTTTGGAGCGGAGTGCTGACTTAGGAGCAGATGCAGTGGCACTCGGGAGATCTCGGCTCGCTCCCTGAGCTGCTCCATCGTTTGCATTGCTTGCTCATCTGGCTTGGGGTCACAAGCCTGCTCGACGCTGCTTGCCCACTTCCTGACGTTATTGTCTTGCCTTGCCTTTTGCTTTCTTTTTCGCTTTAACTAGTATGGACCCGTGTTTTGCACGGTGCATATTACAGTGTGTGTGTGTGTATATATATATATATATATATATATATATATATAGTCAAAATAATCGATGAATGTTAATTGTAGACAAAGTTAATATTATAAATTAGAAAAGGATACTTAAATTTATTGAAAGATATGAATAGATAGTACTTTTATGCATAACCATTGAAACTCAATAATTAAAACAACGTATGATTATCAAAGACACGATGTAAAGTATGACAAAGATTGTAAGTAGTCAAAATGAAACTAAAAATCATGCTAAATGACATGATAATACATTAATTTGTGTCAATGAAGAAAAATGCACATTCTCTTCTTATACCTACATTAAAAATTAAGTTCTTAGTAATAATTTGATTAGCAATGATATAATGAAGATTACAATTATATCTTGTGTACCTGATGTATTTAGCATCAGTGTTTCGTAAGTAATACACCTCCTCCTGCCAACTAACTGGCGCAATAAGAGTGATAGACAATTCTACTTCATGGTATCGTCGAGACTCCATAATAAATACTCATGGTTTATCTACACAATCATTTATAATCGCATATACTGATAAATGACCATATGACTGTAGAGAATGTTATAATGAGATAGTCAATAATCAAAAAATAAAGTGTCCAAAACATGATGAGCAATATAATACATGTGTTACATATGAATCCAATTGTGTTGTTGTATGCAAAATAGCCTGAGCATCCTTATGAAGAACAATAAATCTTCTATAATCTGTATGATCTCGCAATAAAACTATACAGATTACCTATAATTCATATAAAAGAATATAGTACATAATAATGTAAACTGTTTAACCATAAATTGAGTTAATTTATACCCTTCATTATCTATTATTTGCTCCAAAATAAATGATCAAATTAGAATTTTAATGTTATTTTATTTATTTTGTAGGAAGTGGAAAAAACTTGGGAAAAATAAATAATGCTCAACTGATTAATATTGGATCAAGTAGAGAAAAGAATAAGAAGAAGAACCGGCCCAATAACCGTGGCCCAATTACTCCTCTCTCTTCCATTCTCAGCTCTTTTTCTCTTTCTCTCTCCACACTATACCTGTCCGCCTTGTTCTTTCGCAGCCTAGTCCGCGAGGCGCATTTGCGTGTCCAATACCAAGCCAATTTGAAGCCCCATCTTCCCTTCTTTCTTTCTCTTCTCTCTCATAAGAGCCAGTTCTTTCTTTTCATTTCCTTGGCCCGCATGCGGCCGTTTTTCACCTTCTGTAGGGGCCTGGATTTCCCTTCCAAACTAACCTATTTCGCCCCTAACCTAGCCCCATCCAAGACCAGTTCTTTTTCTTTCTTTCTTTCACCTAATTCACATGTGCTTGGACATGATATCCACCCCTCCCTGCCTTCTTCTTTCTTTGCTTCGCTACCCAGAAAAGGCCGACTCCACCTTCTTGGCGTGCTAGTGCTTCATCACCATCATTCTTGTTTCCAGTTGTAGATTTAAACTCTAAAATTTGGTTCAAGATTCAGAATTTTGCTATAACTAATTTTTGATTTGTTAAGATTTAAAGTCAAGCGATAGTTGCAAATTCAAGTTCGTATTCTTTGCGCATTGGCAGAGCTTCAGTCTTGCCTATATTCGAGTTTTCGGTATTGGTCATTCTTTGGATAACTGGATTCTCTATTCGGTTCATATATACATTTAGATCCATATTTTCATTCCAGGCCAGAGCTGAAGGGAGTTGGAGGTGAAGACGTTGAGTGTAATTTCTCTCATGTTTGTTAAGCTCTCTGTTTGTGTTTCGGTTATCTAAGTTTGATTTTGCTTTGCATAATTTGCCCATAACTAAAGTTAATGGTGATTGATAGGGTAAGGTTCTTCCTGATATTGATCTTCCAGTGTAACATTTTGAAATAATTGGTTACTAATTAACTAAACCTTGACAATTTAATTCAATCGTATCACATTTAGTTTTATAGCGATCTAATTTCGTAACACATCCCTGAGGATCGACACCCGTACTTACTACAGCGATCAATCATACACTTACGAAATTCACAACATAAATATACAACTGGAAATGTATAATCAATATTACTTAACAATGAATAAGTTAGATAATTTTTCAGACTATCATAATTTTCAAATTATTATAGAGAAATCAAGATATTATAACTGCTATCAAAAATATTTGCTAAACTTATTGTACTATTTTTCTATATATTAGAAATTTTAGTTGATAGTTTCTCATAATTTGCACCTATCAATAATTGCTTCTTCTTAAAAAGCTATTCATTATTTTATTTAAAAAACCCAAAATATTGTATATGACATGGTTGCTATTTGGAATATTGTAATATTTTATAAATGATTATTGCAATTAAAAACTTATCAATTTTTTTCACTTATTATATGGGTATAGAAATATTTGTTACAAATTTAAAAAATAAAAAACTTCATCAACCTCTTAAAAGGAACATTTTCGACCATTAATTAATTGTCATTGTGCGAATTTTTGTTCATAAAAAAAAATTAGCGATTTTAGGAACTTCAATTCCTGACCAAGAAATATAAGAAGAAAAACACCTTATCCTGCATTCAGAATGTTTGGAAAGAAAAATCTTTCGTCTAGGTGTAGCTCTTCTATTAATTCACAATAATAATATGTCAAGTGGTTAATTTCAGGTTTACCATTAAAATAAGAAAAGTGACACTTTAATACTTTATTCATTCCTTGGATTAGTAAAATATTAATACCATTCATAAACTTCAGTAGATATATATTTTCAATGATTTAGAAAAAGTTGTTAAAGTATATTTTGTTTTTAGGTAGTTAATAGATTCCACTACAAAAAAAAAGTCAATAAATAATATACTTTTAATTATGATGGCAATTATTTTTATTGAAAATCTGATGGTTGTGATTATATAAGCAAATAATCTAATGATATTATGATGATAATTATTTTTATTGATTTAGAAAAGGATATCAAAATATATTTTGTTTTTAGGTAGTTAAGAGATTCTGTTGCCCAAAAAAAAAAAAAATCAAGGTATTATATATTTTTAATTATGATGGTAATTATTTTATTGAAAATCTGACGGTTGTGATTATATAATCAAATAATCTAACAGTTTAAAATCTCAAATGTATGAGAAAATTCGAAAAAGCTACGTCATCACAATATTACTTTTATATTATAGTATATATTTTGTTTTTTCTTTTTTATTTCTTGAGTGAAAAATACTCCTGGCTGGGCAATAAGAGCAATTGCATCGCGTAGACCGTGAGCCACAAATTCAGCCCGCGGTCCAATCCGTTGCTGGCATTGTCGCAGCGACCCACTCGCCTGACAATCCAGCCCGTGGTGCTGAGCCGCCCGCGGGCTCTTTTCCTTGCTTTTTCTTTCTTTTTTTGGCCATGTTTGTTTGGCCGGCCCACAGTCCAAGCTCTTTCTCACCCGTTTTTTTGGTGTGGGCTATGGGCTGGACTGAGGGGAGGAAAAGGGATTGAGGTTTTTTTTTTTTTTCCCCTGGGCTATGCACTAGGTTCTGGCCCAGGAAAAAAAATACTTTGGTTGTTTTTTTAATTGATTAATTTATTAAGTGTGATATAATTATAAAAAAAATTATAATTTTTGATCCGAGTCTTCTATTGCAAATAATTAATCTTCTATTATAAAAAAAAATTAATCTTCCATTATTCACCCAACAACATAAAATAAAAGTCTAAAACCATATAATTTGTTTGTAGTGGGGTTCATAAAACATTATTATATTTGGTGATCCAAGTTGGTGATGCATGGGATGTAAAGAAGAGAAAAAATCTGGATTATGGGATGATGTGTAGGGTGTGGGCCCCCACTTGTGATCCAAATTCTTGGATCACCAATGTGGATGCTCTAATGTAGGTTCGGTCTCTGCTTCAGACTGTCGTGCTGAGCCCATGTTGTCCTTTCGGACTCTTTTTGATGGAAATTTTTTTTTTTTGAAGAAAATTTGATGATTTTTTTTTTTGGGGATTGGGGCTTGAAAATTGAGCATATATATACCATTATTTGATGGACTAATATTATTAACATTATCATACATGCATTTTTAATTTTTTTATATATTTAATTATACTTTTAATTGTTCATCATTTTTTCAAAGATAACAAATTATTTTTATTGAGTTAAATAACCATAAATTATTTTTCGAATGTAGAAAAAATTATTTTTATTGACTTAAACAATGCCACTTTGCTCAAAAAAATAATAAAGTATGTTTAGTGGTGGACTAAGGGGTCTGCACTTGAGAACCTACAGCTATCTCCAAACCAAGCCCTCGAAAGGATATAGTGGTTATAGAATCCTTCAGCGGAAAGTAGCTCTTAGAAAGGTAACTGATAGTGTAGCCAGTGTTAAAAGTTAGAATGAGCAATTGCTGTCGATTCTATGAAAAGAAAAGAAAAGACCACTAGCTAGTGGATGAACTTGAAGCTTGTTTGTTGCTCCTCTAAACGTTTCTGTTCGACCAGTCGATCTCACATTCAGGCAAGTTGCTCAACATGTATTATTTTATACTAGGGTCATACCCCTTGCAATGCAAGGATGTAGTTCAAACATATTTAAAATTGTATTGATAATGAAAAAAATAATTATTAATCCAAATAGTAAAAAAAGATATGTTAGATCACTCGATTTACGAATAGTAGAGCATTCTTTTAAATTTCTTTTCCATTGTGATAATATGCGCTCTTCATTCTTAATGTTCAACCCACATTGTTTTTATTCATTTAAATAATTTATTTATTAAATAATATAAATGTTAAATTTTGGTACTAATTAATAAGTGGTATTCACTTTAATATGTAGAATTGATATTGCAATAAATCTATACCCATCTTAACTCAAATTGGGTATCCTATGTGGCATCCAATGCAAGAATTTTAGTCCATTTTTATTTTAATTTTATTAGTATAAATAGTATAGAAAACATGTCAATTTTAAAAGTAGTAATTATCCTATTACAACATAATTATTGTTTTTTAGTTATAATAATTTCTTTTCTTTTTCCATGTAAATTATCACTTGAAATTCCTTTTGTATTGTTCCATAATTATTCACATACTATGTTCCCAAAAATCTTTAATATGTGAGACATTTTCTGGTGGGCAAATTTAGTAATTAAATAGACTATCTTTTCATTTAACTACTTTAATAAAAATTATATTAAAATTGGAGTTTTACTAATTACTACATAAATTATGCAAAAAATTAAAATCTTAATTTAATGTAGCATTGCATTAATTTAGCCTGCATAGACCATTATGAAGTCAAGTAATCCTATGTGGTATTACACATGATATCCTATGTATCACTTATATATTGATTTCATCCAATGTTGATTATATTTAGTTTTGATGATAACAAATCCAAGTGTAAAAATTTGTCCAAGTAATGTTGCTCCGAACACGATCTCCAAACAGACCTAACTAGTGTTTGTGATCTTTATTGTATTAACTGGTTTGCTACATGTGAGAACAAGTCTTCTAGACAGGTTTTACTTGGTGATTCTATATTAAGTCAAGAACACCATCTCGACAGTTGATTGTAAAGCGTGTTCCTGAACTCTAGCAATGCAAAGAACAACCCCAGCAAACAAGGTGGCCTTGATGTTCACAGCAGCTCTACAAATCTCGGACAAGATGACTGGTTCAAAACAAGAAGTCTTGGGTATATAGGTTTTATTTAATTAGACTCTTGTTAATATGCCAATATTGAAAACATCATTTTAAACACCTCTTGAATCGGTATTTGCGCTAAAGTACTTCAGAACACCAGTTGCGAACAACCCTGCAAACAGGGTGCCTAGGGTGTTTCTGAACTGCAGTGGCCATACCCGATTATTTTTGAAAATTCATTTTGGTTGGCCAAGATCTCCAGAATACTTTCTTTGAATTTCAAAATTGCTATTTTTCTGGAGAGGATAGTTCTTGAAAATATTATGGAGATTTGCGAAAATAGGTTTGGGAGATTTGCCAAATCAAAAGATTCCTATGACTATATTTTCGGATTTGGTAAAAGCTGAAAATCTCTTTAAACCTCTTCACGGCTATGGGAAGATAAGGGTTATCTTTTAAGATAACAAAATCCCTTATATTTTGGGATAAATTCATCATTAGCCGTTGGAGAATATATTTTGTTTGCAAATCATTTTCCATACTTAGCTGAGTCTTTGGTTTTTGACCGTTGGACCTTGTGTTTAAAAACCGCAGCTTTTCTCTCCCATAGAGAAGCCAAGAAGCAGATAGAAAAAACTCAGACTGAAAAAGAGAAGCAACACAGCTTTCTGAAAAATCTGGAAAAAATCAGGAAACTCGGTTTTCACATTAAAATTCTTGAGCTTCATTCTGAAAAGCAAAACCGTGACAAGCTGTGTTTGATTTGAGTTTTCAAACCATTGGCATAATAGGATCTTCATTGTACCTTACATCTGCTTAGTGAGAAGCACCCCCTGTAAGGTGTTTGTAACCCTGATCTTGGATCAGAAAAGTGAGTGAGTGTGTCCTAGTCGTGTGGACTTGGACGTGTCTAATCTTGCGAAGGTTGGACGTGGTGTAACCTGTCTTTGGGAAGAAGGTTACGTGGTTGCAAGTTGTAACAAGGTGTGTTACATTTGTAACGTGTGAAGCCCGTTAGTGAAAGTGGTTAAATCCTACACGAGGTAGGTCGTGGTTTTTCACACCTCAGTTGGGCTAGAGGTGTTTTCCACGTAAAAATTGTGTGTGCTTTATTTTCCGCATTTATCTTGGTGATTTTCGCATCTGCAATATTTGAGAACACCCCGTGCAAACAAGCTATCAGGGTGTTTGTCATTTGAGAACAACCTCTGTGAGGGTGTTTGTTATTTACAATGCGAAAATCAGACACCACAATTCACCCCCCCTCTTGTGGTTGTATACTCACGAACTCAACAAGTGGTATCAGAGCAGGTTCTCTTACAAAAGGTTAACACCTTGAGAGATTCTGAAGATGAGTACCCCACAAGGAATTCTTGAAGGGCAATCCATTACTCGTCCACCCTATTTCAACGGCCAACATTATAGTTGGTGGAAGAATAGGATGGAGAACTATATTCAGGCAGAAGATTATGAATTATGGATGTTCATCAAGAACGGGCCCCTTGTTCCCACCAAGGTGCTTGAAGATGGTAAGAAGGTTCCCAAAGAATCCATAGAGTTTGATGCCGAGGACTACAAGAAAATGGAGAAAAATGCCAAGGCCAAAAAGCTTCTATATTTTGGCCTAGGACCCGATGAATACACTCGCATCTCTGAGTGTGAATCAGCCCAAGCTATCTGGAATGCTCTGCAAGTTGCTCATGAAGGTACGAGTCAAGTTAAACAATCTAGAATTGAGCTACTTATGCGACAATATGAGTTGTTTGATATGGGTGATCATGAAACTGTGATGGACATGTATACACGGTTCACCCACATCACGAACGAGTTAAAATCCCTGGGAAGATCTTTCACCACTGAAGAGTTGGTGAGGAAAATCCTCAGAATTTTATCTCGCACGTGGGAGGCCAAAGTAACAGCCATCCAAGAGGCTAAAGACATGAACCAGATCACCCTCGACGAGTTGATTGGTAATCTCCAGACCTATGAACTCCGAAAGAACTCACAGCAAAGAGAGGAGCAAAAGAAGGATCGTGGGCTTGCCTTGAAAGCACATGAGGACACTGACTCTGACCTTGAAGATGAAGAAATGGCCCTAATGTCCAGAAAATTCAAGAAATTCTTCAAAAAGGTCAAGGAAAACAACAAAAGAAAAGACTTCAGCAAGTCCAGAAACACCTCCAAAGAACAGCTCACAGGGTGTTTCAAGTGCGGCAAACCAGATCACTTAGTCAAAAATTGCCCTCTGCTTCGAGAAGATCAGACGCCCGAACACCCTCGAAAACAGGTTCGAAAACACCCTGTAAACAATCTGGGCAAGCGATTCTCAAAAGCTATGCTGGCTGCTTGGGGAGATTCCTCTGAGGATGAAGGAGAATCTGAAGCTGAAGAAGGGGTCATAGCACTTATGGCACAAAGTGATTCAGATTCAGATGATGAATCAACAATCAGCCTCTCAGATCTCAAGAGCAAGGTACATGGTCTTAACAAAGCTACTTTAGAAGAACTTCTATATAATTTGATAGGACACTTGTGCTGATCTAAAAAGAGAAGTTCGTGACCTAGAACTTGAAAATGAAATTCTTAAAAATGAAAACCTCGGTTTACATGAGAATATTAACTTGCTCAAAGAAAACCTCTTTATAAAAGAAGGAGATTATTCTCGAATGGAGGAAAAACTCTTTGAGGTAGAAGGAATGGTTGAGTCCTTGCTCAGGGAGAACAAAGGTTTGCATGCTGATATAGAAAAACTGGAAAACGAGCTTACCACAACCAAGCGCTGGAACGAGTCCTCACAAGCCCTTGATTGGTTAAACACTCACCACAGTCGAAACAAAAAGGGACTTGGGTATAAGCCTAAACGAACAGTCTACCCAATTCACAGAAAGTATGTGGAATTACCTGAAAACACTGTTTGCTTTCATTGTGGCAAAATGGGTCATTATAGATACACTTGCCCTTTAAGAAAACATGCCAATGAAAAGAATGAAAGGTATGTGAAACAAATCTGGATTAGAAAAGATGAGCTTTACATGTCTAAAAGAATGGGACCCAAGTGGATCTGGGTTCCCAAAACTAACCCGTGATTTGTTTTGCAGGCTGAAGTGAGAGAGAACAACCTTACGAACAACCCCACTAACACCCTTGAAAACAGGCAGTTGTGGTTTGTTGATAGTGGGTGTTCACGGCACATGACTGGTGAAAGATCAAACTTTCTCTCACTTACAGCTCTGAATAGTGGGAGTGTAGCATTTGGAAACGGCAAGTCTGGGACAATTGTCGGTATAGGTAATATTGGTAAAACTCTCTCCCACTCAATTGATAATGTGCACTTGGTTGATGGTTTAAAGCACAATTTGCTAAGTGTGTCCCAACTGTGTGACAAGAACAACCTAGTACTGTTTTCAAAAACACGTTGCTTGGTTGTGAATGACGACACAGGAGATGTTGTGTTGAGGGGGAAGCGATGTCAAAATGTTTATAAAGTTTGTATTTCCACTCTTCCCCAAAATAATCTGACTTGTTTAAATGCATTAAATGATGATATAATGCTATGGCACAAGAGACTAGGTCATGCAAGCTTATCCTTGTTAAACAAACTTGTTTCAAAAGACCTAGTTATTGGACTACCTTCCATCAAATTTAATGATGACAAGGTATGTGAAGCTTGTGCAAAAGGCAAACAAGTCAGATCTTCTTTTAAATCGAAAAAATGTGTAAGCACTACTCGACCTCTAGAATTATTACACATTGATTTGTGTGGTCCCATGAGGGTAACCAGTAGAGGTGGGAAAAAGTATGTGCTTGTTGTAGTGGATGATTACTCTCGATTTACTTGGACCTTGTTTTTGGCATCCAAAGATGAAACCTTTGAGAATTTTATTGCCTTTCTCAAAAAGGTTGAAAAGAGAGTAGGACACTCTTTAATTAGCTTGAGATCTGATCATGGAACTGAGTTTGAAAATGCAAGTTTTATTAACTATTGTAATGAACATGGTGTTGATCATAACTTCTCAGCCCCAAGAACACCCCAACAAAATGGGGTGGTTGAGCGCAAAAATCGAACCCTGGAAGACATAACCAGAACAATGCTTATAGCTAGTGGTCTTCCTAGGTATTTCTGGGCAGAAGCATTGAACACCTCATGTTATATTATAAATAGATGCATGATCAGACCCATTTTGAGCAAAACTCCTTATGAAATTTTCAAGGGCAGAAAACCCAATATTACGCACCTAAGGACATTTAGTTGTAGGTGTTTTGTGCATAATAATGGGAAGGATGTCTTAGGAAAATTTGACCCTAGGAGTGATGAGGCAATATTCCTTGGCTATTCTTCTCACAGCAAGGCATACAAAGTCTTTAACAAAAGAACCTTGTGTGTTGAGGAAAGTGTGCATGTGCTTTTTAATGAATCTAACGTGTTGAGTGAGAATGATGCACAGGAAGATGAACTTGAATTAGGTCTTGTTCGAAAAGAAGTGTTGTTCCAAGATAAATGAGGTAAGAACACCATGGAGAAAACAACTCCTGAAGGTGTTCCTCAGAACAGCAGGCAAGGTGAACACCAAACAGGGGAAAACACCGCTGAACCCTGTTCGGAACCGTGTTCTTCAGGAATAGACTTACAAACATGTGCAGAAACAGGCTCGGGAGATGATCGTAAGCATTATGTTACGACTAGAGTAGAGCATGGGTCTGTGGATCCTCTTACTCCACGACCATGGAAGCACCATAGTTCGCACCCTCTTGATCAAATCTTGTCAGATATTAATACTGGAGTGCAAACTAGATCTAAACTAAAGAATTTTTGTGCTTTCTATGCTTTTCTTTCTAACATTGAGCCAAAAAGTGTGAATGAAGCTCTTGCAGATTCAGATTGGATCACGGCTATGCAAGAAGAGCTTCATCAATTTGAGAGAAACAAAGTATGGCACCTTGTACCTAAACCTGCAGAGAGAACAATCATTGGAACCAAGTGGGTGTTCCGAAACAAACTGGATGAGTCAGGAACAGTCACTAGGAACAAGGCACGGCTGGTTGTACAAGGATACAATCAAGAAGAAGGGATCGACTATGAAGAAACCTTTGCACCAGTTGCTAGAATTGAGGCTATTCGAATCTTAATAGCCTTTGCAGCTCATATGGAAATCAAGCTATATCAAATGGATGTTAAAAGTGCATTCCTAAACGGATACCTTAAAGAAGAGGTGTATGTCAAACAACCCCCTAGTTTTGAAAATGGTGATTTTCCAAATCATGTTTTTAAACTTGACAAGGCACTTTATGGTTTAAAACAAGCTCCAAGAGCTTGGTATGAACGGTTGTCAAGTTTTTTACTTGAAAATGATTTTAGAAGAGGCAAGGTAGACAATACCTTGTTTCTAAAATCTAAGGGGGAACATTTTTTGATTGTCCAAATATATGTTGATGACATTATATTTGGTGCAACTCATCATGATTTATGCAATGAATTTTCAAATATGATGAGGAGTGAGTTTGAGATGAGCATGATGGGTGAGCTTAATTTTTCTTAGGCTTACAAATCAAGCAAACTCCAAACGGCACCATGATCCATCAGCAAAAGTATATCAAGGAGTTACTTAAGCGTTTTGGGATGGAGTCAGCCAAACCCATAGACACTCCTATTTCTCCTTCAACCAAGTTGGTTATGGATGATGGGAGTCCCTCAGTTGAGGAGAAACTCTATAGGGGTATGATTGGGTCACTCTTATACCTAACCGCTAGTAGACCTGATATTGTTTTTAGTGTTGGTTTATGTGCCCGTTTTCAGTCTAACCCTAAGGAAACTCATCTTAAGGCTGTTAAACGGATACTAAGGTATTTGAAACATACACCCAATTTAGCTTTATGGTATCCTAAAGGTTGCAATTTTGATCTTGTTGGATATGCTGACGCTGACTATGCTGGATTCCTAGTTGATAGAAAGAGTACCTCAGGTATGGCTCACTTTCTTGGACTTTGTTTGGTATCTTGGGCTACCAAGAAGCAACATTCAGTTGCCATGTCCACAGTAGAAGCTGAATATGTTGCAGCAGCTTCATGTTGTGCTCAACTGTTGTGGATAAGACAACAGCTTAAGGACTTTTGTGTTGACATTGGATGCATTCCTATTTTTTGTGATAACACAAGTGCAATTAACATTGCCAAAAATCCATGTCAACATAAAAGAACAAAGCATATTGACATTCGACATCATTTCTTGAGAGATAATGTTGAAAAGGGTTTAATCTCTATGAATTTTTGCTCAACGGAAAATCAAATTGCTGATATATTCACTAAGGCACTCGCTAGAGATCGTTTTGAAAGAAATAGACTGGAACTAGGGTTGGTGAGAACACCCTGAGATACCTGTTTCCAGAACATGGACTGGGTTTGGTAAGATCAACCTTTACATCCTGTTCTCTCCCCCTGTTTGCAAATTTTATTAATAACGGATGTGATTGTATACACCTGAATTGCGTGCATTTTTTTTGTCTCTTATCTACTTAGTACAGCATAAGGGGATGTACTGGAGCCGTCTTAATGCCATTCAGTCGAATCAGATCAGACGGCAAAGAGCAGGCATAATACAGAGAACAGGTACGCCCCTTGGTTCTCGGTGTGTTTTCTTTCCTTCCCAAGGCACAAGATGTTAATGCTCCTACCCGTTGCAAATCAAGAAATCTTCTCAAAGATTCGGCTGCTCTCTCTCTCTCTCTCTCTCTCTTTATATGCCCTGCTCTCAGTACTATCGTTCATCTCGCCCTCAAGCAAAAACCGAACATCCTGCAAACACCTTAAACCCTAATCTCTCTCTTCTAGCAACAATGGCTTCCAACAACTCTTCTCAATCAAAAGCCCTCGTTCTTGCAGCCTCAATCCCTGCTCCCCCTCGCCCAATTCTTTACAAGCCTTTCAAGTTCCTGAATCGCTTGTCCCTAAAATCAGTGGGAATGGGGATGGATGATATTCCCTTTGAATGTGGAAGGGAATTGGTGTTCCTCGTAGGGGCAATTGCTTGTCCCATTTTAGTTGAGTCAGAGGGAACAAAGTCGGGGTCTCAAGAACAATTCTTGGAAACCCCTGAAAGGTTTAATTTTGAGCCCTGTTCTTTTGGGTTGTTCTCTGACACGGCGACAGAAACAGGGGCTGCCTCTGTCGAAGGTGTGTTTGTGGAGGATCTGCATGTCGACTTCCAAGGGAAGTCGAATGAGTCGTCAGAGGAGAGTCTAGAGAAGAATTCTCTCCCTGAGGCTGAAATCTCCACTCCAGACTTTCAAACTGGAGAGAAAAGGAAGAGGGTGAAAATCGTGGCTAGGCGTAGCAGAACGCCAAGAACAAGGCCACAACCAAGGTCTCAACCCTCTCAAACTCCCTCTTCTCCTCAATCCTCTAAGCCCTCTCGAAAATCTGCAAGGCTAGCGTTTCAATCCTCTCATCGTCCCTCCAAACCCTCTGCTCCTATCATCGAGGAGATTTCTTCTTCTTCTGAAGGGTTCTCGAGTTCTGACTCTGAGAACACCACCTTCAAACAGGGGACACCAGTGTTTTTCGAGTCCTCTGAAGAACAGTCTCCTCCAAAACCAACCAATAAACCTGCTGTGAAGCCCTCTCCTGCCAAAACACCCCTCAAGCGAAAGCCCAGAACAGCCCCCCTACCAGAAACTACCACCTCTGTTCCTGTCCTTAAATGCCCAAAGCAGTTCACTCCCTCTCCTATGTCTGACAAACATGCGCAGTTGCTAAGCGCAATGTCGTCAGGGGGAAGGTAGTGAATGTAAGCTTTTTCGAGGAATAGGGTCTGGGGGTGTTCTTGAACAAGCTTCGAGCCCAAAGCTGGCTTGAGTTGTTTGCAAACACCCAGCAAGAGTGTTCTGTGCCTGAGTTGGCTGAGTTCTATGCCAACTGCTCTGTCACAAATGAGGTGGTGACAAGTGCTGTCAATGAGTGCCATTTCTCCTTTGATGCAGCCACCCTTGGTGACATTCTGGGCATCCATTCTCGTGGATTTGCTGTGTATGTGAGGGAAGACAAAACTGCCCTGGAAACAGCCAGGCTCTTAGAGGTGTCCAAACGCCTTAGTCAAAAACAGGGCCTGAGAACACCCCTCTCGGTTAAGAAGGGTGAAATGACCTCCCTGCACCAACTACTGTTTATGTTCACCATCAAGAACATAATACCGCGAGGTCAAGGGCGAAACTCAGCAGATGCCTTCGATCAATGTCTGGTGGACCTACTGGATCGGGAGGAACCAGTAAACCTCCCTGCAATCATGATTCGCCACATAGAGCGAATTGCGAACACCACCCGGGCACATGATCTTGGCTATGGGTTTCTGTTGACAAGGGTGCTTGAGCACTTTGGGATAGTGCTCACACGAAGAGTGGCGGCCCAAATCATTGATGAGATTGGGATTGACACTCTGCTAGGGTGTGGCTATGAGGTTGGCGAAGGGTCAGTCTCCAAACAGGGTCGTCGACCACCTCGGCCACCTGTTTCTGGGCAACATTCCGTCAAGGTTGAGGCTGTTCTTGAGGACAATGCTCGCCTCAAGGATGAGCTCTCAGCTGTCAAGGCTGCTCTTGCTAAGGAACGAGCTCTCTCGGCCAAACGCCATGAAGATTTGCTTGCACTTCTCTCCACTCTTGCCCCTAGCATCCCTCCTCTGCAAACGAAACCACCCCCTGCTCCCTGATTCTCTAGGCTGTTCTCTTGTTTCCTCTCATCTTAGTTTTTTGGCATTGTAATGTTTTTAATGCAATATCCCTTTATTAATGCTACTTGCACCTTATGCTCTATATTGCTTTTCTTGCATTACTCCTGTTGCTTATACTTTTTAATGATGCCACAAGGGGGAATAAGACCATATGGACAGATATGACCTAGCACCTAGAGGATCCTAGATATGACCTAGCACCTAGAGGATCCCTATCAGCATTAAACGTTGTTAAACGCGTTTAAATTTTGTCAATATGGTCACTTGGTTTGTCATCATCAAAAAGGGGGAATTTGTTGATTATATTTAGTTTTGATGATAACAAATCCAAGTGTAAAAATTTGTCCAAGTAATGTTGCTCCGAACACGATCTCCAAATAGGCCTAACTGGTGTTTGTGATCTTTATTGCATTAACTGGTTTGCTACATGTGAGAACAAGTCTTCTAGACAGGTTTTACTTGGTGATTCCATATTAAGTCAAGAACACCATCTCGACAGTTGATTGTAAAGCGTGTTCCTGAACTCTAGCAATGCAAAGAACAACCCCAGCAAACAAGGTGGCCTTGGTGTTCACAGCAGCTCTACAAATCTCGGACAAGATGACTGGTTCAAAACAAGAAGTCTTGGGTATATAGGTTTTATTTAATTAGACTCTTGTTAATATGCCAATATTGAAAACATCATTTTAAACACCTCTTGAATCGGTATTTGCGCTAAAGTACTTCAGAACACCAGTTGCGAATAACCCTGCAAACAGGGTGCCTAGGGTGTTTCTGAACTGCAGTGGCCATACCCGATTATTTTTGAAAATTCATTTTGGTTGGCCAAGATCTCCAGAATACTTTCTTTGAATTTCAAAATTGCTATTTTTCTGGAGAGGATAGTTCTTGAAAATATTATGGAGATTTGCGAAAATAGGTTTGGGAGATTTGCCAAATCAAAAGATTCCTATGACTATATTTTCGGATTTGGTAAAAGCTGAAAATCTCTTTAAACCTCTTCACGGCTATGGGAAGATAAGGGTTATCTTTTAAGATAACAAAATCCCTTATATTTTGGGATAAATTCATCATTAGCCGTTAGAGAATATATTTTGCTTGCAAATCATTTTCCATACTTAGCTGAGTCTTTGGTTTTTGACCGTTGGACCTTGTGTTTAAAAACCGCAGCTTTTCTCTCCCATAGAGAAGCCAAGAAGCAGATAGAAAAAACTCAGACTGAAAAAGAGAAGCAACACAGCTTTCTGAAAAATCTGGAAAAAATCAGGAAACTCGGTTTTCACATTAAAATTCTTGAGCTTCATTCTGAAAAGCAAAACCGTGACAAGCTGTGTTTGATTTGAGTTTTCAAACCATTGGCATAATAGGATCTTCATTGTACCTTACATCTGCTTAGTGAGAAGCACCCCCTGTAAGGTGTTTGTAACCCTGATCTTGGATCAGAAAAGTGAGTGAGTGTGTCCTAGTCGTGTGGACTTGGACGTGTCTAATCTTGTGAAGGTTGGACGTGGTGTAACCTGTCTTTGGGAAGAAGGTTACGTGGTTGCAAGTTGTAACAAGGTGTATTACATTTGTAACGTGTGAAGCCCGTTAGTGAAAGTGGTTAAATCCTACACGAGGTAGGTCGTGGTTTTTCACACCTCAGTTGGGCTAGAGGTGTTTTCCACGTAAAAATTATGTGTGCTTTATTTTCCGCATTTATCTTGGTGATTTTCGCATCTGCAATATTTGAGAACACCCCGTGCAAACAAGCTATCAGAGTGTTTGTCATTTGAGAACAACCTCTGTGAGGGTGTTTGTTATTTACAACGCGAAAATCAGACACCACAATTCACCCCCCTCTTGTGGTTGTATACTCACGAACTCAACATCCAACTTTTAATATATATAGGGTTATACCCTTGCGATGTAAGGATATTAGTCAATTTTTGTCTTAATAATGTAATATGAGTATAACTAATTAATAAAAATATATTATTTTAAAAGTAGATTAACAATTTTACAATAGCATAATATTGTTTCCTTTATATTTTTCTTTAAAATCACTCTAAATTTCTTTTGTTTTCATATGGTAATGATTTACTGTTTACCATTTTTTTCATAATTATTGAAAACGTCACAGTGTAATTAATTTGTGATGGATATTTTTTAGGAGTTAAATGGACTATATTTTAATTTAACTTAATTTCACAAAAACTATATTACAATCTTATAGATTATTCTACATAAGACATATAAAAATCAACTCTAGATGAATATTCATATAGAATCTAACATAATCTTTGTACATATTATCTTATATATCATTCATAAATTATCTTATATGATTAAATTGTTATATGACCATATGATATTACTTATTTACAATGACCTCAAGATCTAGACTTCAAAAAAAAAAAGTAGTAACAATTAAAATTAAGATAAAATTTGATTCTTTTATCTAACTCTATTCTTTTAATATTGAAAAATAAAATGAATCAATTTGAAATACAAAAAAATCAATTATTGTACACCAAATTAATCGCATGAGGACTTACTCAAAAAATAAAAAGAGTTAGGAGTATAAAACCATGCAATAAATAATTAAGTTAATAGTATATAATAAAATCTAATTAATAGCATTAATATTGATTAATATATCTCCACTAATATCCACCAATTACAAGTTGTCAAGTCATCAACTTGTGCCATGTGAGATGCCACATGTCATTCACACATTGTTTGTATCAAACTTTTAATATATATATATATATATATATACGTGAGGGTGAACTTGGAGTACACAAATTTTATTAATAAAGGCAGGTGTGCATACGGAGAGCTCCTATACTCAGGAGTGAGATGAAACTGCCGGGGCAGTGGTGGACAGTTCAATCCCATGGCTCAATATTAATCCTGAAGCTGCTACACATACCTTTGCCCATTTTGCAGGTATGATAAACAACCCCCACTCTAACAGTTGAGACACAGGTGCTTCCGATCACATGACATATGACCTCAAGCTCTTCAAAACCATTGAGGCGAAGTTCAACCCTGTCCTCATTTAGAGCAAATTTAGTATCAGTTTGTCGATTACACCTCGTGTGGCTTGGACAAAGGACTCTACAAACTCAACTCTGTTAATCAATTCTGGGCATCATCTTCTAATTGTAAAAATCCCAGCATTGATATCTGCATGCTAGGTTAACCTCTGTGACATATCTGCTGCCAAAATCCTTCTCCTGTGATGTTTGTGTAACCCTACTATTGAAATCTCTGGAAGCTTTTCTTACAATAGTGGATGACTTCACAAGGAATACTTGCTGACAAAATTGTTCTGTTATCATTCTGTTTTTCAATATGATTCTCACTCGATGATTAGAAGGATAATGGCACTGAGCTGCCACCAAGGCATTGTCCATCAAAAGTCTATTGTCGGTGAGGAAGACAGGGCTGCAATCTCTCAGAATGCATTCTTGCTGCAACCCCTTGGAAAAGCCCTTTTGAAAAACTCTTTGGCAAATACAGGGTTGTTTGCAACCTCTGACAAGTTTGATAATAGACCAACAAATGCATTTTCCTTGGTTTTGGCTAAAAGGGTACATATGAGGAGTATTCTACAGGTCATCTGCGACTGGCTCATTCTCACAAGATTTTTGTTACACCTATACTTTATTTCTACTCTTTTGAAAACATTTCTGCTCCTGCACCTTCTGATTCAGATTTCTCAATCCTAATTCTTCCTCTTCAAACACCAACCCTCTCTCAAATACAGTAACAGTCCTCTTTCCTCATAACCTGCTCTTTAGAACCTCCAACTTTCCGAAGGTCTACTGATCCATAGAGGTCCCCCGGCTTGGTTAAACTTGTTAAGTTTAAATTTTGTCAATATGGTTTGGTTTGTCATCATCCAAATCCACAAGTAATGTTGCTGATCTCCAAACACTAACTGGTGTTTGTGATCATTGCAATACACTAGACAGTGATTCAAGTCAAGAACACATCTCCTCTCCTGAACTCTCAATCACAAACAAGGTGGCCTTGGTGTTCACAGCAGCTCTACAACAAGATCTCAAAACAAGAAGTCTTGGGTATATAGGTTTTATTTAATTAGACTCCATGCCAATATTGAAAACATCATTTTTCTTGAATCTGCGCTAAGTACTTCAGAACACCAGTTGCGTTGCCAGGGTGTTTCTGAACTGCAGTGGCCATACCCGATTATTTTTGAAAATTCATTTTGGTTGGGATCACACTTTCTTTGAATTTCAAAAGCTCTGATACTTGCGAAAATGTTTGGCCTCCCTGACTATATTTTCTAAAAGCTGTAAACCTCTTCACGGCTATGGGAAGATAAGGGTTATCTTTTAAGATAACAAAATCCCTTATATTTTGGGATAAATTCATCATTAGCCAGAATATATGCAAATCATTTTCCATACTTAGCTGAGTCTTTGGTTTTTGACCGTTGGACCTTGTGTTTAAAAAAGCTTTTCTCTCCCATAGAGAAAAGAAGCAGATAGAAAAAACTCAGACTGAAAAAGAGAAGCAACACAGCTTTCTGAAAAATCTGGAAAAAATAACGGTTTTCACATTAAAATTCTTGAGCTTCATTCTGAAAAGACCGTGACAAGCTGTGTTTGATTTGAGTTTTCAAACCATTCATAATAGGATCTTCATTGTACCTTACATCTGCTTGAGAAGCACCCCCTGTAAGGTGTTTGTAATGAATCAGAAAAGTGAGTGAGTGTGTCCTAGTCTGTGGACTTGGACGTGTCTAATCTTGCGAAGGTTGGACTGTAACCTGTCTTTGGGAAGAAGGTTACGTGGTTGCAAGTTGTAACAAGGTGTGTTACATTTGTAACGTGTGCGTTAGTGAAAGTGGTTAAATCCTACACGAGGTAGGTCGTGGTTTTTCACACCTCAGTTGGGCTAGAGGTGTTTTCCACTGTGCTTTATTTTTCGCATTTATGGTGATTTTCGCATGCAATATTTGAGAACACTGCAAACAAATACAAGTCTGATGGGACTGGACAGGCTGCAAAGCTCGATTAACTTTAATATTGTAAAGGGTAATGTTTTGTTTAACAGGTCACAAAGAAAAGGATAAAAATACTCTAATGCACTAACCTGTCGTATGCTACAATGCTCACAACAGTCCGATGAATCTTCATTGTTAGCTACTCACCCGAGAGTGGTCAAGTCATCAACTTGATGCCATGTATATGTGGTTATTGTTTGACTTTTAATATATATATATATATATATATATTTATGGATGGTGATTGGGTGAAAAGATTGTAAGTCTGCTCGAGGCGGGAAAACTTGTAAGTCAAAAATTTAACTCGTAAATAATGGATGAAAGAATAGACTCCATTTATGCCTAAAAAAATTGACTACAATATCATACCTAAAAGAATCATTTACATCAACCAAACATCATCTTCAATGGAAGCAATGTCCTCCACACAATCGAAGATCACCAATCATCCCAACCATTATCTAATATCTGACATGTCTTATGGGAGATGGTAGATCGAGCATGATTTCTTACAAAATCACTAATTCTTATTGATATTTTTGGCAAAATATGAGTAGACAACTGACAACTATTGAAGGCTAACATTCAGTGAAACTTGACCCTTTTTTAATTTTTACTTTTGTCGTTTCTCTCTCCGTATCTTCCTTTTAAATTCTTCCAAAACAGTAAAACATTTTTATCTCCAACAAACATTATCAAGCTGCCTTGCATCGTCTCTATACAGGGATCAAAAACAACATTTGCTTTTTTGGGTAAAGACACAAGAACAGTCAAAAAACGGTGATCCTCTGCCGCAGAGAAATGTCGGCCACCACCTCTATGAAGACTGCAGGGAGTTGCCTATTATGTTTTGTTAATGATAATTTTAATGAGAGGACTAAGTTCGTATTGATTGTCACTACACAAGAGATAATAAAACGGCTCATGTTTTAAGATTCAAAATCAATAAATTTTCTTCCTACCAGGGGGGGATGTTAGGCAGTTAGGCAATATTAGGCAGTTAAGCAATCAGTTAGTAGTTTGTTACATATTGTTAGAAAATAACATGTAATTAGAAAGTTTGTTATGTGATTGCCAGCACACACATCAGCATTGATTACTTGTATAAATAGACAAGGTTGTAAAGCTGTAGAAGCGAGGTAATCAATACATCAATCTCTCCTCAAAATGTTTCTTGTATCTTCTCCTGTTTTCTTCTCTCAAACAGCAGGCCAGGTTCTCACTCACCAAAAAATAGTAACCACCTGGCGTATCTTCTTTAATTTTCTTTCTTCATAGATTTGGTACTTTAATGGTTGGGATGGTTGGCTTTCAACCATCCTAGTCCTTC
Organism: Carnegiea gigantea; assembly: GCA_029747015.1. Lineage (NCBI taxonomy): Eukaryota > Viridiplantae > Streptophyta > Magnoliopsida > Caryophyllales > Cactaceae > Carnegiea > Carnegiea gigantea. The sequence goes on from JAKOGI010001152.1 coordinate 240,249, forward strand.
TATCGACTGTGGCTTTTCTTGTTTCAGTTGTATTTTTATATGTTTAGTTTTAATTTTTTCTAATTGTGAGAGTCTTAGTCTATCCAATTGTGGAACTTTCAATTTATATTTATTTTTATTTGCCTTTGCATAGTTGTTTTACTTGAATTTGAAGGGATAAAGTACTTTCATAGTGTAAAGCAACTATTTAATCAAATTCAGCAGTTCGAATGCAGTCTCTTATGTAAGGAGCTGTAAGGATGGATATAAGGAGTTCTTGAATTGTTGAAGAGTTGTATAGTATAATTTATTTTATAATGAATGTTTTGGATGAAAAATAATAATATTAAAATAAGATACTGAACAAAAATAAACAATTAATTAAGTTAATTACATAATAATAAAATATATTAATTCCCATAAATTTGGTGAATAAAATTTCGTTCAAGATTTTTTATATGAACATTAGTTTGATCAAATAAGCAAAGTATAACAAAAAAAAAAAAAAAATTTACAAAATTGAATACAACTCTTCAAATAAATTCCTATTTTAAGTAAACAATTTTAAATATAAATAAATGTATGGTCATCTATAATAATATATATTTCATGTCGAAACTCAAATATAATTTACGTCGTTATATTATGTTTTTATATTTATGTAAATGTTGTGTTCATAAGATATTTATAAATTTTGTATATTGGTAGTATCATTAAAAAAATATACATATTTCTGTAACTAAGATATTACAATAGGTTTATAAATCTCATCTCCAAACTGCATCATGAAACAACAATTGCGGAAAGATGAATAATCAAAATGTGAATAAAAGTAGTTTTCTCGGAGTGCATATTGCGTTTTTACATCAGAACTTGCATTTATTACACCAAGTATGTCTTATAAATATCATTCGACTTATTGATTAATGAATTCTTCACTTTCTCTTGTAAAAAAATCTTTTAAGACTCATAACATAAATTCGAAAGTAAAATCTTATTTAAATAAATCAGTCCTCTACCCCCTCATTTCAAAAAAAGGGAAAATGATTTAAGCTTATCTAAGGAAGAGATAAGGCCCTGCACAACTTTCCAAACATAAGCCTGAACATGGGCCACGAGTCCATGGAGCAATGTCTCTATTTCAAGGGGTAAAGAAATGTTTATATTGAAACACCCCATAAAAATTACTGTGTTTTATTCGAGAAAATTTTAAATTAAATTAAAATCTAACCGTTGGAGAGCTATATATCTAATCTCTATGTTTGGCAGATGTCCCATTTATGACACATTCACTACTCCCACTGCATTTGTCCAATTCTCTCTCTGCGCGTCCGTTGCACTGCGAGCAAGGGGCAAAAAAGGAAATAAACAAAGCAATTAACTAATTATATCCCCGCTTATTAAAGTAAAAGCAATATGCAAGCAATGGAAAGGTAAGTTTATTTTCAATTAAGAAAGTATATGTTGGATGGAAATTAATCATATGTGTGATTCTTTTTTTAATTTCTACTTTTTTTCATCGCCATATGAATCTAGGTTAACGATGTTTCAGTACTAAATTAGTAAACAAAAAACCGGTATAATTTTATAGAGTCTGGTGTTTTTTGATGCAATTCTATAATGTCCTTAAATAATACGATTTTCTTTTTTGTAAAATTAATAGCGATGACTTTAATACGTCGCCTCATTTTGAAAAGATTCATGTATAAGTAGATTTATGCTATCTTATTCTATGTTTTGCTAAGCAAGCAGCAATGATCATCGAAAAACATTACAAGTTACTTCGACATTACCAATATCCTATCGTCTTTTATTGACGATAATCAAATGTTAGATCTATCACTTTTCTTAACGTTATACAAAATATGATTTTTGAGAAAATATAGTTCTATTTTATTACGAGTAAATATGTTCATTTTAAAAAGTAGTATCAGTGAGTAATAAACTAACATATGATCATTCAAAAATGGCTCAACAGTAACATCTTTAGATTTTAGAACGAAGACTAAATTTCTAACTCAGTTTAAATCGTGTATGATTGTAGGTTCACCAAGCCATAAAAAGATATAACAAATAAAAAAATCATCAAATTAAATCATTAGTAATTAATCCAGTATGTGAATGAGTGCTCTTATTTGTTTCTTTATCAGCATTTCTGTCTTATATTTATAATTATAGTTTTTTAATGTTAAATATATATGGGCATTTGGATGTCTCGTAAGACGTCCTAATTTACTATGCAATTCCACCCAAAATTTGCGTCCTTACCACCCCCCCCCCCCCCCAAAAAAAAGGCCCCCTAAACGAGGTCTTTTACAACTTGACACGAAAATACTACAATACTATATTAATATTGGATAACCCTAAAAAATTAAGACAAAAATAATACAGTACTAAATGCTCTAATAATCTAATACACAGCACACGAAACGCAGTTCAATAATTTAAATATTTTCATAGAAAATACTAAAAAAAAAATTGAGAAAAGGACAGGTACCTCGCATTTGCCCTTTTATTACAGGGTACAGAGAGTGGAAGTATTCATGACGCTTGGACCTACCCTAAAATAATAATTCTTTTTAAAAAAAAAAGTGAAAAGTGAAAATGTGAAATATAAAGTGAAGTAAAAATGTAGACAACTCATTCTGGCTCCCATAACGAGAATATCTACCCCTTAGATTCTCTGTATTTACCCTTACTCCCATCCCTATCCCTTTCTCCCACCTAACATTAGACCACCCCTCCCCTTTAAGCCTACCATTAAATTAAATTTAATTAACCCAATTTAATTAGAATAACTAATTGCTCTTTTAGTCTCTTCGCATACCCTAACCCTAGGTAGCTAGCTAGGGTTCTCTTTCCCTCTATATAAACCGCCCTTTTCTTTCCTCAATTATCATCATCATCCTCACTTCTCTCTAGGCGTATCTTTTTCTCTATCTAAGCAGTGAGATCAATGGTAACAAGGAGCTGCCTTCGGTCCAAAAGAAGAAGAGAGTGAGAGAAGGAGAATACATCAGCAGGTTCATGGATTCCTGTGGAGTTGATAGATCCAACCGTAAATCTCAACTCCAAAGGCTCTTTGCATGACCCTGGAGATGTTCTCCTTCTCCTTTTCTTTCTTGGATTGAAGGGAGCTCCCATCTCCCCCTTCCCCCTTTCTTTCCCAAACAAAAAAAGAAAATTACCCATTGTGTTTATTACGTCATATGTTTCATATCTGGACTAGATCTTGATCAATTCTTACAGTAGTTCTTCACAGATCTGCAGCTTTTTTAGCTTGATTTTGGCTTTACTCTTTTGTCTTGGTAATTATTGGATCTCTTGATATGTATTTCTCTGTGTGTGTGTGTGTGTGTGTGTTTGGTTTGCTGTGTTGAAATTGCAGGTTTGGATGTCTGAATGAAAGTTGGAAGTTTTTGCTGTGGAGTAAAGTCTACCTCTTCGAACAATGGGCATGGATGATCACATTTTTAGAGAGTTTGATTGCTGGTTATGTTTGAGATGGTAGATTGTTTAGTATATATCCATTCTGGTTTTTAGAAGAGATGCGTTTCGGAAATATTAGAGTAATTATTTGATGCTGAATCGGTTTTGTCTAATGGAATGAAATATTGGTGGAATATGTTGGGATTCTTTAATTTGTGAATGATCCGAATGTTCATAATTTTTTTTTATTTTATCTGCGCTAATCTTTTTGAGTTATGGAATGTATGGATTATGTCTTGAAATGAGGAAAGTATATTTTTGGAGTATGTTGTGATTCTTTGATTTGTGAATAATCCGTATTTCTACAACAGTTCCTCGTTGCATCTGTTCAAAATTTCTTTATTTATGGAATGTATGGATTATGTCCTAAAATGAGGCAAGTATATTTTTTTAACTAAAAAATTACGGTCTGTTGCTGAGATTTAGCTAAATAACGGCATTTTGTCCAAAAAATAAAAGAAATTAAGACAGATTTAGACGAGTGCCGACTGCTCAAGCAAACTGGACTGATTCTCAAATCGATAATTTTGGGAAATTATATTTACCTGGACACAATAGTTACAGATTAAATCAATGGTTCATTTCGGAGAAGATACATATCAATGTTCATCCAAAACAACAAGAAACATTGGTAGTAGCAACATTCTGTCAATTACATAAACTGAACGTTCAGTCTGGATAAAGATAATCAATTTCCCTTTAGTAGTATCTTAGTTATCTTGGTTAAACTAACACCCTCGTTGTGTTGCGAATGAAGTGTAACATGGATAGAGAACCTTTTGAGCAATTCGATATGAGTAATATTAATATTAAAAGCTTTACCAAATAGTGAATTGCCATGTGGATGGTGTTAATTGTAACACCAAGAGAGAAAAGGAAGAGAGAAAACCATAGCCCTGTAACTCTATTACTGTATCAATTATGTGGAAAAATCAAGTCATTCTGTACAAGGGGGCTGTACACAATTAGCAATGCCAGGATGCTTATCACCCCCTCAAGCTGGAATAGTGAGGGTGAGAAACCATTCCGAGCTTGAAGAGTAGTAACTCTTGCTTAGAAGAAAGCAGTATTTTGGTTAATATATCAGCAAGCTGCTGTATTGTAAGCATATATGTCAGTTGCAGTAGGCCTTCCAGAACCTTTTCTCTTGTAAAATCACAATCTATTTCTATATGTTATATTCTCTCATTGAACACTGGGTTCTTCCCAATGCGAATGGCAGATTGGTTGTCACAATTTAGGGTCACGGGTTTTAGGGACTGGACTCCAATCTCCTCGAGTAATCTCACAAGTCATGTGATCTCTGCTGCTGCTTCTGACATGGCCCTGTACTCTGCCTCTGATGATGACCTTGAGATGTTGCTTTGTTTCTTGCTTTTCCAGCGTATTAGTGATTTACCAAAAAAGATTACATATCTTGTAGTGGATCTCCTGGAAAATGAGCAGGCAGCCCAATCTGAATCAAAGTATGCCTGTAAAGAAAGTTGGTCTGTAGCTTGGAGAAGAATGCCTTTACCTATTGTGGAATTAACATATCTCATGGTATGTATAAGTGCTTGAAGATGTGAGGTCTTTGGCTTTTGCATAAACTGGCAAGCTGAGATCTGGCCTTGTGTTAGTTAGAAAATTTAACTTGCCTACCATAGCTCTGTAGTATGTAGGATCTACGAGAAGATCTCCTTGTTCTGCATGTAGTTTGCAGTTCAATGACAATGGAGCGGAAACAGGTTTCAAATTTGACAGTCCACTATCTTTGAGCATTTCTGTGGTGAATTTTTTCTGTGAAACTACGATTCCTTCTGGAATGTAACCGACTTCCAATTCAAGAAAGTAGTGAAGTGTGCCAAGGTCCTTTATGCCGAAACAATTCTGGAGATGTTGCTTGACATGTTTAACTTCAGCTTGATTTGAACCTGTGATCAAAATATCATCTACATACACAGCAGTAAGAGTGATATTAGTAGATGATTTGTTACTAAAGAGTGAATAATCATTTTTAGATTGTTGATAATCCAAAGAAGTCAACTTGTTGCTGAGTTTACTAAACCACTGCCTGCTGGCTTGTTTCAAGCCATACAAGGACTTGTTGAGTCTGCAAACTTTGTTTAATGGATTTGATAAGCCCTTGGGAACTTTCATGTACACTTCCTCATCAAGATCTCCATGTAAAAAAGCATCATTTGCATCTAATTGAGAAAGATGCCACTTATTTGTTGTTGCTAACGCTATGATAGTTCTTATTGTTGCCATTTTGACAACTGGTGAGAAAATCTCTTGGTAATCAACACCATACTGTTGTGTAAAACCCCTTATGACAAGTCTAGCCTTTAACCTTTCTAGGGTACCATCTGAATTCAGCTTCACCTTATATACCGACTTACTGCTGATTGCCTTTTTGCCTAGAGGGAGATCAACATATTTCCAAGTTTCATTGCTGTTTAAAGCTTCTTTCCCCTTGTTCATGGCTTGAACCCAACCCAGGTGCTTAGATGCTTCTTCATAGCTCTTATGCTCAGTATATTTAATCAGTGTGGAAACTAAAGCATGGTGTTCCACTGGCAACACTTGAGCTTTTAACATGCCACAAAAGAAGTCCCTCAATTATGGAGGAGGCTAATGTGTTCTTGTTGATCTTCTAATAGGACAAGTCTGTGCTGGAGGTGAATTAGAGGAAGTGGATGTGGAGGAAATGTCATATACATGTTGTTGGGAACTTCTTTGAGATGAATCAGTAGGCTGAACAGATGGTGACTGAGAAGTTTGCAAAGACTCATTGCCTGTACTAGATTGTTCAAAAAAATAATTGAAGTTTGGTTCTTGAAAATCAATGGTTTCATGTATAAAGTTTGTTACTACAGGTAGTGGTACTGAGGATTGAATTTTGATGTGATAGAATGGAAAAATACTTTCATGAAAGATTACATCTCTTGAAGTGAAAACCTTATTGGTCTCTAAGTCCAAGAGCTTATAGGTCTTTTGACCATAGAGGTAGCCCAAGAATATGCAAGGATGAGCCATTGGTTGAAGCTTATCTCTTTGTCTTTTCAGAGTAAAAGCAAAACAGACACGACCAAAAGTTTTTAAATGCTCATATAATGGTGAGACATTATGCAAAACTTGAAAGGGAGATTGATTTTGCAAGACTGCTGTAGGCGTTCTGTTAATGAGATAAACAGCTGTTAGCAAGGCTTATCCCCAGTACTTCTTAGGCAAATTAGATTGAAACATAAGTGCCCTTATCACTTGTAGCAAATGCTGATACTTTCTTTCAACTATCCCATTTTGTTGGGAAGTATCTACATATGAGTTTTGATGTTCAATTCCTTTGCTTTTATAGAATTCGAGAGCTGAAGCTTCTTTACATTCTAGTCCATTATCAGTTCTTGCAACCTTCACAGCTACTGCAAATTGCTTCTCAACAAATATGATAGAGGCTTTTAAAAGAGGAAATGCATTGCTCTTGTGTGCCATCAAATGAACCTAAGTTGCTCTGGAGTAATCATCCACAATGGTTAAGAAATATTGTGAACCATTGTATGTTTTCTGTGGGCATGGTCCCCAGATATCAATATGTAAAAACTCAAAGCATGACATAGATTTTGTATTGCTCAGAGGAAATGAAGTTCTATGTAGTTTAGCTATGGGACAGATCTGATACACTCCATGACTGCTTTTATTACACTGAGTAATTCTAATATTCTTCAAGTGCTCAAAAGGTAAATGACCTATTCTAAGATGCCAAAGCTCGGGAAAAGAAAAACACACTACAACATCTTTCATTGTCCTCTTGGTATACTGCAAACTGAAATCATTGTTGTTGAGGTTGAGAGGTTGAATGCTTTTGTGATAACAGGATAACCCTTTGTCTTCCTTACCAAGGATTACTTCCTTCTACAAAATAGAGTCCTGAAGCATGCAATAGTCAGGGGTAAAGATAACATCTGCTGAAAACTGTCTGGTTAGCTTGCTTATGGATAACAAATAAAACCGAAATTTTGGAGTATGCAATACATTCTTCAAGACCAAGGCAGGTGCCAAAAGCATTAAACTAGTATGTTTAATCTGCACTTTCTTTCCATTTGGCATTGCAATGTAACAACCTTGTTGCATGGGCTTGACATCATGCAGTAGGGACAGATTAGATGTTATATAATCAGTGGCCCCACTGTTTATGATCCATGTATGATTATCAGCAGTAGAAAGGAAACAATAGGTTTTACCTGCTAGAAAACCTGCAGCAGTATTAACATCATCACTGCCTTGCCCTAGCTCTGTATTATATTTGCTAAGAACTTGCATCAGTTGATTATATTGTTATGAGGTCAAAGCCGGGATTGTTGTCATTGAAGAATTTGCGGCATTAACATAAGTCTTGTAAGTTTCACAATTAGCATTGTTTGTTTGAATATCATCTGATGCTTAGACTGATGCAGCCATCCTTCTTCTTTATAAAGCCTATGTCCAGGGGGATAGCCATGAATCTTGTAACATTTCTTAACTATGTGCCCTGTCATTTTGTAACGATCACAGAGCAATTACTTTCTATCTTATCTACCAGCTCTTGACATGCTCTCATAGTTGTTATTGTACCCAGTAGGTAAACCTGTAGTCTGACCACTTACCCCCTCATTTGTTGTGAATTATATCGCCTTTGCTGCATCGCCAAAGCTCTATAATCAGTGACATAGTTGTCCAATAATCTTGTATGAAAGGCTGAAGAACCATGGCTAAGTTAGGACATAGCATTGAGAGATCTCTGCTTCTCCTCTTGCAGAATTAGACTGTAAACTTGGTCTATATTAGGCAATGGCTTCATCATGAGTATACTACTTCTTATGGTCTTATACTCCTCATTCAGACCAACCAAAAATTACATGAGTTGTTGATCATGAATTAGTTTATGTACAATAAAGAAACTTGCACAATCAGCTCCACAATTACATAAAGGAATGGTGATCATGCTATTATAATCATCCCACATCTTTTTAATCCGAGTAAGATAATATGCTACTGACAAATTGTTCTGTGAAATGAGGCACAAATCTCTTTGAATCTTGAAGATTCTTGTGCCATCTGCTTCTCCAAATCTTTGTTCTAATTGAACCCAAACTGATCTAGCCGTAGTAGAAAACTTGAGACTCAGACCATTATCTTTAACTACAACATTGATTAACCAAGAAATCACCACTTTGTCACATCTATCCCACTTGCTAGCTGGTGGTGAATTAGCATCAGGTTTAGTGTAAGTTCCCAACACAAAGCCTAATTTGTTTTAGCAATTAATGCCACTTCCATGGCTTTTTTCTAGAGACCATAATTTTTCCCATTCATTAGCTCACTAACCAAAACATTGTTTGGATTATCAGAGAGATGCAAGAATAGTATGTATGATGGATCATTAACATTCAAAATTTTAGCCATTTTGCAGAATATATGTGAGAAATATGTGATTCTCACTGGATCGAAATCAAGAATGAAAGAAGAAATGAATCAAAAATAATAGCTCGAATTGAGGAGGGGAAACATGCAAAACAATTACAAAACAAAATATTCTAACTCAGAGAAGAACAGAATCGTGATTTTGATATCACCTGGATCGAAGAAGTAATTCTAATACCATGTTAACTGTAACACCAAGAGAGACAAAGAAGAGAGAAAACCATAGCTCTGTAACTCTATCTATTACTGAATCAATTAGGTGGAAAAAATCAAGTCATTCTGCACAAGGGGGCTGTGTATATACACACAGTTAGCAATGCCAGAATGACGAAGTTAGTTATACTAGGTCAGTAGATTTGTAACAAACTGAGGAGAGCTTTGATAAACTGCTTTGCATCACATGTGCCTTCATATGTCTTATCAGATGGTGGTAAATTTAATGACATACTAAATTTAGTTTAAAAATTTTTTATCTGACTCTCGAACAGAAAAAAATACCAAAATTCCTTATCGAAAAGTTGTTGATCAATGGTCACCAATGCCAATGAGTGTAAATCTATGCTAATGGTTACTGATAAGGGTTGAAATTATAACTAGAAAATATAAATAATTGTTGATTAGTAATGAACAATAATAATAAATAATCATAATAAATTGAAACTAATATATAAGAAAAAAATAAAAAAGTACATCGATACAAAAGTCAAAAAAGAGAGACAATTTATCGATCAAAGTTGATATTTTTTTTAATTACTTACCTAGGTAAGCAAAATAGAATAAAAATATAATGAAAATGCTTGTATTACAGGGTCTTAAGTCTAGTTTTTGAACAAACATCATTGCTAACTTCGTAATTTCCCTCATATAATTCTTACTAAGGATAGGTGTGACCTATTGGCATATGCTTTAAAGAACAACATATTGCATTGATTGACAATTTCTCCTTTGGATATGCAAAAAATGTTATCAATGTTATCCTATATGTAAAGTTGTAGCTTAATTGAGTTGAATCCGCAAATCCACAGCTGAATTCAATCAAAGAAAATCAACTGATAATTTCTATTCTATAAAGTGCACATTTTCTAATACTAACTACAAATCTTTATAAGTAGAAAGTTTAAAAGGACAAATAATTGAAAAGTTATTATCATGATTAGAAATGTGTCCTCTACAAAATATACAAATAGACACAAGCAGAAAACGGGATAAGCAATATTACTTGTATGTGACATTAAGAAAATCTGCATACAAAGATATACGTAAAATTGTAGCAATGTGAAGGAATATAATTTTATCTTCATTTTTCTTTTCGTTGCTAAGAATTTTATCCTATTCTTCATATGACAACAAAGGCTATGACCAAATAAAAATAATATTAAATTAATTAAATTAATTTATCTTCTCGTAATTTATTTATGAGTCGTTTAAGTCAACCACTTATTTCCATAAAAAAGTCAACAATTTAACCCAAAAACACGTATGAATAATTGTCAAGCCCCAGTACAGGGCAGCTCCATGCTCAGCAACGAGATCAGCGTGGCATTTTTGACATTCCGAACCCCAAGTCAAATCCACCATAACCCGCCGTAAAAGAACAGACCAATGCCTGCACGCCACGTAACGGTCGAAACCTCCTCTCTTGCGACAGTTGGGCTGTCATTTACGTAAGCCCAAATCTTGGGTAACTCCAGCACGTTCAAGCTGGACAACTACCGAAACGCCAAATTTAGTTGGAGGCTGGAACATTTCCTTCTTCTCTCCCCCCCCCCCTTTCAAATTTGGCCCCTTTTATTTAAAAACCGAAGAAAAGTGGAAAAAAAATCCTGATATTTGGATTTGACAGAGTCGGAGAGGAGAGAGAGGGAGAGAGAAAAGGCAGCATATTAGCTTCTTTCTTTATCTTCTTCTTCTTCCTCTTCTAACAAACAAACCAACAGAGACACAATCGAGCTCAAATTAGGGTTTACGAATTGAACGAGCTCAAACCCAGGAATTTTGGGGGACCTATGAAGGAGTGGAATAGGGACCTGTTTTTTGATCCGAAGAAGCTGGCCATGGAATTCGATGAAGATAGGTCGCCCAAGGAAGGCAATAACTTTGGTTTCGCTTTCAATGACAGCAATTTTTCCGACAGAGTTCTGAGGATCGAGATCATGGCTGGACCTTCTGATGCCAATTGTGAAGGCGATGGCTGCTGTAGCCTCCTTGATTGGGCCCGCCACCGCAAGCGCCGCCGTGAGGATTTGAAGAAGGATCAAGGTTTTGTTTTTCGTTTTTGTTTCTGGTTTTCTTCAATTTGTGTTTTGAATTCGTTTTGATTGGTTAGAATTGTATTAGTTATGGTGTCGCTTTTGGGTGGGTGGCTGGGATCCTTTTTAATTGGAAGTGGGTTTTGTTTAATTATGATGCTTCGTTGGTTTCTGCTGAATTCATTGTCATTAGGTAAATTATTATTGTAGGATTGGGTTTTCTCTTCCAATAGGAATTTGCCGCATTTCTTTCAAATGGGTGGTCAGATTTGTGAATTCAGGAAATGTTTCGTATTGTCTGAATTGTTCGGCTTCTGTTAGCTTTGTTTCCGTGAAGAAAGTTTTATCGATGACTGATTCCCTGAACATGTCTAGAATGTTGATAGTGATAATCCAGGCCCAGTAAGTTTAGCAAAAATGTATTATATGCTGCCATATTTCTTTCCACATATATATGCTGTGGAAACCCTTATACATGATTTCTGGTGAAGCTGGGTTTGAATTAGTAGGATAGAAGGACTCTAATAGGCTTGACAAATTCAAAGAATTCGTCTTGGTCTGTGGTTGAATAAGCCTATTTGGTATGAAGGGTCGGGGACTGCCGTTTTTATTGTTAGATGCTAGAGGCTCACTACTTAGAGTTTGGTATCTGGTGTTTGCAAAATGGTTGAGGTGTTTGCAAAATGGTTGAGGTGTATGTGATGTTATTCAGAATCAACAGCATACACCTGTTTATCTCAAATTGAGATTGCATATGTAGGGACTGAGGGTCTCTCCTTTTGTCATTTGTGTGCGAATTGTGATAATGCTCTAGACAACAGGTGAACGTTATGGGAAAATGTTCTAAGATTGTAAAGTTTTTAGCGTTCCTTCTTGGTGTCTTGCATTGCTATTTTCTTGGGAATAAATGAAAAGAGGAGTAGAGAAAAAGAAGTGCAGTTGCATATTCATGTCCACTCTACAGCATAGTTGGCCACATCAATTGGATGTTTTTGTTTTTTGGGTTAACGAGTCATCAGTAATTGGCGGAGAAGTAGGATGGGTGGACATAGTGTGCTGTACATTTTCTTTTCCCTCTGTATTTTAAGTTAGGTGGACATAGTGTGCTGTACCTTTTATTTCCTGTTTATTTTAACTGGAGCTTTGCTTTCTACGAAATCTGCAGTCATATTTGGCCCTTGTGCAAATATTATTAGGTTTTTGTGGAGCATTACTTGCGGGTGATATTACTTCCTTGGTGTTTCTGCAAAATGCAGATTCAATGCACATCCATTAGTTCATAGTTTTTCACGAGGGTGATTCTTGTGCTTTTCGTTGATATATTCTATTGGTTTTAATTAGGTGCAGAGGTTGCTGCATGCGCTGAGGAGCAGGTTTTGAATCAGTCTGATGGTGATGATGTTTTAGCATGTGACAATGATGATGATGAAGCTGTTGCGATGATTGAAGAGTCACCTTCAGGTGCTTGAATGTTTCATACAAGTTCTATTCCATGATTTACTGCCCAAGTTTTAGATTTATTTGTTTGTCAGTAGCTCTACAAGATAGATGGTTTTCAAATTGGTTATTGATAGTAGGGAAATCCAGGATATACACTGCATATGGACCAGACTCTTAATTGCTTTCCCTTTCTAATCATAATAGTGGTAACCCCCCCCCCCCAAAAAAAAGAGAAAGAGAATTTGAGGACGATGGCAGGATGCAGAAGCTAGTGCAGAATAAAAAAACCCCGAGGTGATACATCCAGGAAGGCTGTCTGTGTTCCTTTTCAATGGATTGCTTTGTAATTAAAAGGAATTTTTTTTTTTTGTTTTGCATATTCATGTTGTCAACTTAAAATTGAATTCCATGATCATATAGGAGATGAAGAGGCGAATAGCAATGATTCATCATGGAGTATGGAATGTTCTACAATTGTGAGAGTTCAAACATTGCACATCAGCTCTCCTATCCTAGCGGCCAAAAGCCCATTCTTCTACAAGGTTGCTTAGAATTTATTCCGTATGGTTTATAATGTTATTGTATTCATGAACCTATCTATTGGTGATGTTCTTATGTATTTGTGGTTCATATGGTGCAGCTATTCTCAAATGGTATGCGGGAGTCCGAGCAGAGGCATGTGACTCTGCGTATCAATGCATCAGGTATGCTTCAGAGTCTTCCCTTCTGCTCACTAGGATCACAATTGGATAGCCTATCGATTTCTTCCCTTACCTTCCTTTTTGGTTTTCACTGAAAATTTTCCAGGCTTGTTGAACAATTTCATCTATATTTACAGTTGGCGCTGATTGCTTTTTTTCCCCCCATAATTATTTATTTTCCTTTAATTAAGCTAAAATTGCTGTTTATTGTGACTTCAATGTAATGGTTTGAAGTGAAAGATCTTGTCACTCAGTTGCACTACCATAGCTGCCATTAATTATGCCTGTAACAGCGATCTCACTGTATGCCGCTACTTTGCCTTCACAGAGGAAGCCGCTTTGATGGAGCTTCTGAATTTCATGTACAGCAACATGTTAAGTGCAAATACGGCCCCTGCATTGCTGGATGTGTTGATGGCTGCTGACAAATTTGAGGTTGCTTCGTGTATGAGATACTGCAGTCGGCTACTGCGGAATATGCCCATGACACCTGAGTCTGCTCTGCTGTATCTGGAGCTGCCTTCCAGTGTATTGATGGCTGAAGCTGTTCAACCATTGACAGATGCAGCTAAGCAATACCTTGCCGAGCGTTACAAGGATATCAGCAAGTGCGTCTCTTGTTCCATTTACATGTTCAATGCCTTCAACAGTCCAAATGTACAATGCATCAGCAATCTCACCGTTTTTTTCCTACCAAAGTTAACGTGAGTTCTTGGTCTCTTGAAGGTTCCAAGATGAGGTGATGGCTCTGCCCATTGCTGGTATAGAGGCTATCCTTTCTAGTGATGATCTACAGGTAGCATCCGAGGATGCCATCTATGACTTCCTTTTAAAGTGGGCTAGGACTCAGTACCCCAAACTGGAAGAGCGACGTGAGATCCTGGGTCGCCTTGCTCGATTCATCCGGTTCCCATACATGAGCTGCCGGAAGCTGAGGAAGGTCCTAACCTGCCCTGACTTTGATCAGGAGGTGTCATCCAAGCTTGTCCTCGAGGCCCTCTTCTTCAAGGCTGAGGCCCCACACCGCCAAAGGATTTCGGCAGCTGAGGAATCACTGTCCAACAGCCGCCGGTTCTTGGAGCGGTCCTACAAGTACCGCCCTGTCAAGGTGGTTGAATTTGAACAACCACGCCAACAGTGTGTTGTGTACTTGGATCTAAAAAGGGAGGAGTGTGCAAATCTGTTCCCATCTGGGCGGGTCTATTCGCAGGCATTCCACTTGGGTGGCCAGGGTTTCTTCCTCTCAGCACACTGCAACATGGATCAACAGAGTTCCTTCCATTGCTTCGGGTTGTTCCTTGGGATGCAAGAAAAAGGGTCTGTGACATTCGCAGTGGACTACGAGTTTGCTGCTAGGTCAAAACCAACAGAAGAATTCCAGAGCAAATACAAAGGAAACTACACATTCACGGGGGGTAAGGCAGTAGGTTACAGAAATCTTTTCGGCATTCCATGGACTTCCTTCATGGCGGATGATAGCCTATACTTCATCAACGGCGTCCTACACCTTAGAGCTGAGCTGACGATTAGGCACTGACTTCGAAATCACGTCTCTCCCTCTGAAAACTCTCTCTCTTGGCGGGACTTCTCATAGTACTCAAGCGCCAGAACTGTTGTTTACTGTTAATTTTCCCCCTTTTAACTTTTCCCAGGGCTCGACAGGATTCGTCGTTTAGGGCAATTTAGATGATGAGCTAACATGTAATGTTCTTAGTGTAGAAGGGATCCCATAAAAATTGTAAGATCTCTGACTCATGTTGTGCTGCCACATTTTTCTGAAGATCCGAGGAAAATCAATGTAAAAATGTGCTTTCCATGTTATTTCAGGTATCCTTGTGGCATTTGAATTCGCTTGTGCTTCCTCACACTGGAATATCTTCAAGCTTATTGTCAAACTTCAAGAACTATACTAGATTGTGGACATCTAAACGCTGTATTGAACCTAAACTAGTACGCGTCATGACCATAGGGAGCTTTGAACAAAACAAAATCAATTCAATCTAATCTAATCTAAAACTATACTTAATTATATTAGATATAGGTTAATATGCATCTTCGATCAAAAAAGGTTAATATGCACATTTAATTTAGTTAGGATTTTAGTTCGATTAATTATTTGATTTCGTATTGAATATATTATCATTATGTTCATAATTGAGATTAATGTGATTTAGGTTGTTGATTTTGGATCAATGAGTTTGGGTATGTTGTTGATTGACTCTTCACAGATTTTTCTTCCGATGATACGATCAGTTTATTAGATTTCGTGTATATTGTTTGCCATGCTTGATGCATTCTCTAACCTAATAACTTATAAAGTACATTTAAACTAGCTAGCAACGCAACACTGTTGGTGATCTTATAGCGTTGAGCACATGAGTTTGGGCTAAATCAAGAGACCGGGGGAATCTTGACTCAAGTGCCCTTTTTCAATCATTAGTAGGGAAAATCTCAAAAAGATATTGTTAGGTATCAGGCAAAAAGACAGTTAAAAGGTAGAATTACAACTATTAATACAAGAAAAGGAAGCACAAAACAGCAAAATAGGGAATAGGTGATTACTAATCTGCCACTGTAAGCAACTAAACTCTTTTGTCACATGAGCTAAATAAACCCTTCAAAAATACATTCTGACTCAAGAGCCCTTTTATCACCCATCTTCAAAGCACTTAATTAATGCTTCTCTGATCCATTTTAAAATGATGTATACCTTGTCCAAGCAACTAAAATTTTCAAGGGAATATCATGTAATACATTGTTTATATATTATTTTGAGAAAATGATAAGGACATTTGACATTAATAATTGTCTTTTTCTATAAGATGAACATGTGTAATTCTCAAGTAAAAGAAATTTATTTAGAGATTTCTAAAAAAGAGAGCTGAATTATCTTTTTAGAACAAAATGAATAATACATATTCAAACTAAGACTTTTCTTATGTACTGATGTAAACCATTGGATACAACGATACATTTAATTCTGTAATTCTTTCATTCCAATTTAAATAAATGACACAATATTCATAATTGACTGTTGACAGTGTTGACTCGTCACAGAGTTTTCGGAGGCCATGTGAGTGACCGGGTAAATTTTCGGATTCAGCCAACCCGAATCCGAACGGGATATAGTACGCCGCCTCAAATTCCGGTATCCCTATAAATTGTGAGGATAGACGCAACCCCAGAGAAAAAGGGTTAAGGGGAAGAGAGAGATCATCTGCCAGAAAACCTAGAATCAGCTCATCCTCGATTCAGGACAGTCGGATCTAGGGTTTCTGGGAAGAAGACGAGATGCCGAAGAACAAGGGTAAGGGAGGTAAGAACAGGAAGAGGGGAAAGAACGAGGCCGATGATGAGAAGAGAGAGCTCGTCTTCAAGGAAGATGGCCAGGAATACGCGCAGGTCCTTCGTATGCTCGGTAATGGCCGATGCGAAGCTATGTGCATCGATAACGTCAAGCGTCTCTGCCATATTCGTGGTAAGATGCACAAGAAGGTCTGGATTGCCGCCGGCGACATCATCCTCGTCGGTCTCCGTGATTACCAGGTTCATATCCTCTTTCTCTATCTGTGATTGATTGATTGATTGATTGTTTGTTTGTTTGGTGGTTGAATTGGCGTTTGATTTTTCGAATCGGTGTTTTTAGGGTTTTATTTTGTGCGGATTTGAATTGATTGAACGCGAATCATGATGCTGTTAGCTGAATCTTGTATCGATTAGATTTTGGGATTGTTTTTGTCCTGTGATAGCTTTAGGACTTCTAGGTCGATTCATTTCAAGATGCTTGACATTATTTCGTCTTCAAGATCAGTCGTTGACGTTTTTCTGTGGTGCAATGAATTTCGTCTTTGTGTTCCGCACGAGATTCTATGTTGGTTATAAATTGTTTCGATGCTAAGTTTATGGTGGTTTATGAAATCGTGGTTTTCTTCTTCTGCAATTTTATGAGTGATGAGCGTGGTCAGGTTAGTTGGTGCTGCTATCAAGTCTAATTTTCAGGTTAACATTAGCCGATGTGTGTGTGAAAATGGTTCCTCCAATTACATGCTTATGTTCGCCATTGAGATTCATTCTTGTGTCGGCCAGTATTATTAGCAACCAGTCACACGTTTCATGCAATCGAGACTGATTCTTGTGCTCGAATATAAAAAAATTGTGGCAATTTGAGCACTCAAATGACCTGCCTATGCTTATTCTTTGGTCGTTGATGTTGTGCGACAGGATGACAAGGCTGATGTTATCTTGAAGTACATGCCCGATGAAGCCAGGCTTCTTAAGGCTTATGGCGAATTGCCCGATAACATCAGGCTCAACGAGGGTGTCGTCGATGAGGATGATGAAGGTGGTGAGGATGACTACGTTGACTTCGGAGATGAAGATATTGATAAGATATAAATGGGATTTTACTTTCTCCTATGCATTGTGCTGTTAAACTTTTATTGTGGTTATATGCTCCTTAGTTTGCTCGACACTAAAAAAAGGAAAGAAATTTGTAGTGATCTCATGACAACTGGTTGTGTTTTAAGTACTATTTGAATGGCATGTGTATTTGATTAGTGTCATGGACGAGGCAATTCTGTTGCTCATGGATGGCGCTGTTGATCATCATCCTTTCGGTTTTCAAGCTTTTAGTGTGCTTACTGTCCATTGTTGCTACGATTTCCGAGTTTCAAATACACAAGCCTAAGGAGAGCCACGTTGGTTCATTCTATGTTGAGCATTGTATTATCCCGCCTGCAAGAAGGTTTGCCGTTCTCGTGTG
This sequence comes from Carnegiea gigantea, assembly GCA_029747015.1. Classification (NCBI taxonomy): domain Eukaryota; kingdom Viridiplantae; phylum Streptophyta; class Magnoliopsida; order Caryophyllales; family Cactaceae; genus Carnegiea; species Carnegiea gigantea. Next base: position 258,308 of record JAKOGI010001152.1, read on the forward strand.
AAGCTTTGCCTGAGCTTTGCCTTATCCCAAACACTTATCTTGTCATTTCAAAGCAGTTTGCGACAATTCTTTCTGATCTGTTTCCAAGTAGCGAAATTGGAAGATCTTGAACACAATTCTTATGTTTGTTCTTGGGTATTTCTTGGTAGGAACAAAAATTGCACCTATATATTTCCAAAATTTGTCAGCTGGAATTGAAAGGGCTAAAGCTGTTCACGTTTGCAACCAAAAGCATTGGAACAGTTTTCAGTCCTATTCATCTTCAGCCTAAGATGACACTATTGATCGAAATAACAATAATGCAAATGCAAGCACAGAATTTACTGGCTTGGTGCTTATGACATTAAAAAGGTAAACATAAATTTTCCTTTTTTCGAAAAAAAGAAATGGCAATTCACTATGTGATCTGTACAACACAACTCATTAGCAGATTAAAAAGAAAGCGCAAAGCCGCAATGAGAAACTCGAGCAAGCTGTTTTGGTCCCAAAACTGATGAAGCATTACAAAACTTGACAAGTTTGATCATTCAGTTAGAAAACCTTCCCCAACAGCAGACAGAAAGAGAGGAAGATTGTGGATGTTGCAACGGCCGTTTGATAGTTGTACTCAAAGGTATAGTCTAGTATATCTCTCACAATCATGGGGAAGTTAATTCTCAACTTCAGTTGCGCTCCTGCAAGTGAAAGGAAACTGCGCATCAAGTGATCAACCTAGGCAGTCAATAAAGAAGAAATCATCTACACCGAATTCCTGGAAATTAAAAAAGTTGCGACCTGCCACAAGATGCAATTGGGTGAAAGAAACTAAAAAAGAAGGCATAAGTCGCAAAATGTGTAGAATCACCAACTCCAATGTCAGACTCTGGGCCAAGAAGCCAGAGACACTATAGCAAAATGCAGAGCTTTAACTGTTAATGATCATTTAGGCAAATGAAAAGGAATTTCAGACATGTAAACAGCAAAGATGCCAATCACACATTGAGAAGCAAAGGCAATAAACAAGGGACTAGGAAACGTAACAAGTAAAATAGTATAAAATCCACCTCTAATTAAAAAAAAGACTTCAATTGAATGAGACAGACTCACAATCATGCTGAAAGATGTTAACAGAAGGGCACAAACATGGACAGAACAGTCATTCTCAGTGCATCAGCAGGTCCACTAATGGGTTACCAAATGACCAGTATGTTGCGAGTTAGGCAGATCAAACTCAAGAACAAATAATACATCTATGTATTCAAACCTATCAGAAGTGTTGTCAGCAACACTCTCATATTTGAACTGGCAAACCATCACGTTGTATCCAGGACAAATGGGTACTTTGCCAGGAATAAAGCCTTTTCTAACCTAGCTGAATGGGCTGCATGTCTATGGAGCAGGACATAGTCATTATGTCAAATTAGTTTTTTAACGATAGCCGTTTTAGTTTTGAGACCATATTAAGGAATATAACATATAAGTTTAACCAAGAAGTTCAACAGTCATCCATTATCATTCAGAAAAGACAGGTCATCTGTTTTTTAGAAGCATCTCTGCAAGTTATCCACTTCTAGAGAACAAGGTTCATCCAGTTTGAGAACGGCAGACAAGGAAATTATTCGTCTCATCCATTCTTTCCTTGTATAAAGAAACTACAGTTATGGACATGGATTACTTTAAGATCAGCAGCAATCTCAACTAAAGATACGATTGATTGAACAAGCAGAATTTAATGAAACATCAAAGTCGTTATTCTTTGAGTAGAATATATAATGTTGGAATAAGAGTTCATAATCTACTTCAGTAAATAACAGAATAAGCTCGATGTTCTGTTCAAGGTGGCCATAAGATGGACTCCAAATAATACTCACACACATAGACAGTAGTTTTAAAGACACTTCTACTGCTGTGCTTGGCATCTCTTATTTGTTATCAGTAGTTACCTTAGAAAGGAGTAACATGATACACTTCATCCAACGGGGTCAGAGGACAAATCAATGACAATTCTAATCATGGCAGGCTATACTGCTTGGACTCTTCAGTTCAACTCAAGCATTATGTTGGATGTTTCATACTCTGACATCAGCATGGCGCTGGCTAAAGAACACATAAAATCTTCAAAAAATGACAGAATCCAACATTGACATGGGTGTCCGACACTGCACACCGGACACATGGGTGAAGCCAAGTTTAAGTAACAAGCCTGTTTTAGAAAGTTGGCAGAGGATGAGTGGGGAAAAGGCTCATATCTACTGACATAAGCTAAAATGCTCGATAATGCCCGCGAGGAAAAGCTAAGCAATAATTCATAGTCCGAGGTTCTTCATAGTTTCAGGCCTTCAATGCACGGAAAACAATCAATGACTTCATACGCACTTCAAAATTAGCCTCACATAAGTGACCCTCCCTCCCCACAACTTACATAGGTATAAGATAATGATGTGGTAACATTAGCAGGACATTTAAATATCAGAGAAAAATCCATAATTGCAAGAGCTAATTTAACACAGATATTCACAAAATACAGGCATTAACTAGAATGTCATAATTGGCCATCAGTTGAACACCTGAAGAAGGAAATAATACAAAGAATAAAGTAAAACCTGAATCACAATTATCTGAGCTTCTCCTTCCCAGATGTCTTCTCAGCAGCCTCTCTGATCTTGTCGATATAACCTTCGATTGGCGGGGTCAATGTTGCCATGAAACGGTTGACAGGGAATGGGGTGAGATCAGGGACCAAGGCTGCCGCCTTTAGATGTTCAGGTAGTGCCTCAATTGCCTCTTTCTTCAACCTTAGGAGAGTTGTCTCCGCCTTCTGCCTTGCACGATGCTTTCTCATTAAAACCCTACTATACTCTTTCGTAAGGCGGCCGCCATCTTCAACTGTCAACTCATACTTTGGAATAGCATCAGCATCAACTAAACCCAAAGAAATCAAATCCAAACCCGGGGTCCCTATAATCGTTGGCTTCTCAAACCCAGTTCCTTCTTTAGCTTGTTTCTTCAACATCTCAATCTCCCTTTGCCGTTCTTTGCTAATAAGCCCTAGTTTCTCGCGCTCAGCCTCACGCTCTCTTTGTTTAGGCTTCAAGAATCTGAATGGGGTCGGAGCTGTCAAGCATTTCTTGGCCATTTCCTCAAGCTCGGCCACCAGACCAGTCTTGCGACCCCCACCACCAGAAGTATCTGCTCCTTTCTTTTTGGTGACCTTGGATCGCTTCAACGGCTGTCCAACCTTGATTTTTCCCTTACCTTTTGCAGTGCCACTCACAGAACATCTTTGCACAAGTTGGTGACTTAGGTTTATAATAGAAGTAGCAGAAGAATTTAATCTTTTGATCACAGAAACCCTAAACATCCTTCACAGCTACTAAGAAATTGGAAACAACCCCTTGAAAGTCTACTCCTTTTGGATTTTCAAAGGTGAATTGGGGTTCCAGAGACCTGAATTCAAAGCATGTACTACAATATTCAGCAAAGCTTCAAACTTTTTTCAACAAAGATTCAAACTTTACCATTTTCTCTCATCGTCCTCGAGACCCATGAAGTAAATAACAGACTTCTATCAGCGATCCACGCAGAACTTCTAATCACGGATCAAGTGCAAAGTGGTTTCCTACTTTCATGGCTTGGAAAAGAAAATCACAATCTCATAGTTGAGCATCCATGAATCGGAAAATAAAACAGTACAATGGAATGCAAATTTACACCATATGTTTTCAAACTAAAATGGGGGCATCTCCATCTTACTTGAATGTTAGCCAACAGGAGAAAACAAACTTATCCAACTGATTTAATGACAAAGATACAAGAGAGAACTATGGAAACTGACAAAATCCCAGCAAAAATCTCTTCTTCACACTCGCCCCGACCTAGTCACCCCCCCCCCCCCTCTCTCCTCGGCCCGGTTTTCACTAGTCTAATCTCTAGCAAGCATACAAAATGAGATTGAGGTTTGGGTTTCGGTCACGTTTGCGATGACAAGGAAATGGTTCGATTTGGTTTGGGTTGTTCGCTGGGATAGAGCGGCCCGACAAGAGGGTGAGCTGGTGTCTGTCACACTGGGCCTTTTTTCACTCTAGAAATTACAAATGTAACTTTCGTTTTTCGAAGTAAATCTGTGACAGTTGATTCTGACAGTGCTGAGTGGAGCTGTTTCATCAAGACAATAGCCATGAGCAGCCATGTTTCATAATTCATTCACCTAACTAGAATTGCACTCCTGATTTAACTCTAGTAAACATAGGCAATGCATCGTATATGTATAAATATCCAAATTTCAGTCTTAAATATATCTCAAGCAGTCGTATCAGCACGATTGGAGTTTAGTTCTATTCAACCTCATACAGACCTTACAGTGAGCCCCTGATACTCAAATATTCCCTCTTTAGCTTTAATGATGACAAGAACCATTTGTTGGCTGGTATTTGAGTTGCCATAACATTGTCACCAAGCACATTAAAAGTAAAGAAAGGAAAAACTCAGGGAACTTGGTAGAATCCCTATGCAAGGTTTGGCAATTGGTCTAAGATTTCTCACTATCATATACCACAGATTGGCTCAAGCTGTCAAGCATACCAACTGCCAATGGCTCCTAATCCTCGTTGATTATAGCCACCTTGAGGTGAAGGGAAGAAAGAGGAGTTCTTTTTTTCCCGGGGGGGGGGGGGGTTGGCCATATGATTATTGGAATACTAACGTTAAATTTCAAAAGCAAGCGGAACACAGGGCAGCTCTATGGCCTATTATACAACATGGACACAAAGTGAATCCGCTTGCAAAGAACTGTGTCTAGTTACAGGTCACTGGGATGCAGTCTCATTCACTTCCAGCAATCTTCTTCTTCAAAGATTCAATGTCTTCTGCTAGTTCCTTTCTACTTGACTGACAAAAAAGATTCAAAAGAAAAAAGGTTCAGCTATAAGTAAAGGTGGGGGAATGGAAGATGAAAATTTTACAGATCATTTCACAAAGAACTGGCTTCGATCAACAAAAACGTAGTTGCAGAAGGCAACTCAGTTTCAAAGTCAAGAACAGAAACACGGGAAATTTACCTTGAAAAGAAGGTATCGGTAAACAAACCACCCTGTGTATCCAAGCCCAACCAATTCCAGGATCTTTGGAAGCTGATAAACCACAGGCAAATGTCAATCATGGATCAGACATTTTCAAGACATGAGTCATCTAAACAGGCTAACTTTACTGCCCAGGTCTAAGACTCTAAGCCCACTAATTCATTTCTATTAAGTTAACAAGGGCAAACCACACCCATTAGGATTGGATAGCGACACAACAGCAAATCCCTATGACAAGCATCACGTACCAAAGGGACTGAGTTGATGGCACCCACGATGATTGAAGAGAGCCAAACTGCTACTATCGCTCCACCGCCGTACAAAATTACAGTGGACTTATTCTCCACTTTATCCCACTGCAAAGTAGTTACATATAAGGATGCAACTCTTCCAAAGTAAAGATAAAAAAGTAGCAGAGATCATTCACTTCATAGCACATGCCAGAGAACACTTCACAGCACGTGCCAGACATACCTTCTCTTTCAGGTCAGAAAACAATTCATTAGCATCCACCGTGGAAGATGTCTCATCTGTTGAGGCGGCCTTCACCTGAAATGATTTAAATCTCCTTGTCTCTGTTCAGAGGAAACATGTCTGGTTGAGAAACACATTGGAAAAAGAACATTCTCAAAATCCAATCGCCAACAAATAAATGACAATGATAGACTTGCAAAATTCCCGGGGATCGATTAGCCACGCATGTTTTCAAAATTTATGTTTTACGATTTTTGACTAAAGCCCATAGCAACTGTAAATAGAAATGTATGATCACCTCATCAAGCCAAACCATAATATTGAGCTCTGCTAAAAATGGATACAAGGTGATTAAACTTACAACTTTACTTTTACAATTGAATTGCAGAGCTACCTCTATTGACTCCTAGATCTAAATGGTGGTTGTTGCTAATCATTTCACCACTAATTACATAGAGGTATGTAAGTTTCACTAGTTTAAGTGAAACTATTTTGAGGCCCCTCTAATTTAGAAGTATATAAACAAAAAAAATAACTTTTAAGCTTAGCAATTTTGAATCATGTATGATACTTGAAGATGCTATATGAAAATGTACTTCGAGTATGAGGAACCAACCGCTGTTCCACTAATCACTTCACCGCAGCATTACAAATCAGTCTATTTCATATTCAATGCCAACGAAGTAACCGATCCTAGGACCTTCAACCTATTTGCTTTGCTGGAATCTGTAGAAGTTCTAGAGGGTTTTGGACCATGAACCACAACTCCAGCTAAAAATCTTTACGTTCGGAAAATTGCAAGCACATTTATTGGAGAAGTCACAGCAAACACAGCATGATCTGTAATTCCTTGACCACGGAGACTGCATTCTGAGTTGTCTCCTTACGTGGGAGCCATAACATGGAGACTGAAGAAGATTGCTCAACCATACAAAATGGTAATGAATCAATCCAATGTCTACGGCACATTATATTTAAGATTCATCAAACATGTCTTCAAAGGTGGCTAGCTATCCTTATCAATCCTGTTGTCAGTCACCACTCAAAATGGCAATGAATCCAAGTCAATGGGTGATTGCTTGATTTCAGACGTCCTAACGACTATAGATGTCAATTGGTTAAGTATTGACCCAACATTTTCAGACTCGCTTTAGACATTTTACCATGTGCAATTCATCAATGTTCACCATTCTATTGGCCCCTTTATATCCATTTAACGTACGCCTTTAACAGCTCAATAACGTGTAGTTTAGGTTCACTGCACTAAGGCAAGGCATATGTCAAGTGGACGCACTAGCCGCCTAAACCTGCAGCTAGTTAGGAATAGCACTGTTTGCTAATTACAGATTTGTGGGGGAAAAAGTTGCTTTTAGAATCAAATCAATTTGTTTTGAAGCTACTGTTTCTCGCTTTCTATGTTCAGCTGCTAGCTTGCCTTTTTTGCCTGTTTTTTCTCCAGCATTCAATGATTAAATCCATTCACCCATTAATAAGAACTCACAAAACACTAAACAGAACCAAACCAAGCAGAACCCTCATCGAAATGCCACATTCCAAAGCCACCAAACACATAACGAAATACAAACAAGGTCAGAAACAGTCATCAACCATTAGACAATTGCATCAGCAACAAAATTCAGCCAGGTGTTCGACAAAATGCCTAATATAAAATTACCAGAAGAACTCCTGCACTCAATCCTCAAAGATGGAGCAGAGAAGCGGGGAGGAAGGCAAGGCAAAGCCCAAAAGCAGGAAGCTTGGTTGGTGCGGACACGTGGCAGAAACCCAGTAGTTGCAGCCGCCATTGAAGATGATAATGCTCCGGCATAAGTCGCAGCCACTAGCCCCATTTTGCTTCTTCTTCAGTTCTTCTTCTTCACCAAAAGCCCTATGCAGGCTCTCTCTGTTCGACCCAGAAGCTCTGAGACTGCAAGTAAACTGGTGATTGTAAGTAGGAGAGAGAATTCGCAGAATCTTGTTGGAATTTGATAATTTGAATTTGGGGGGTTTTCCGTTTGATTTTTTGACCATTCATAGCTTATCCAGGGGATATTTTTCGTTCGTTAAGATGCGAGTCTATGCGTGACACGTGGAACGAAGCCCTGACTGGTTGATGTCCTCTCTCTTCGCTTATTTTCTTTTTTGCAAGAACAATAGAAGATTTCATTAGAAACTGATAAATGGTCATCCCACATTTATAAAACATATGTTTAATTTAAACAAATTCAAATTCTAATGTCAAAATTCAATCTACATCTCAAAAAAACTACTTTTATACGTATAGATCGCCCATCTTCTCACGTCCGTTTTTTCAAACTACACTATGTGAAAGAGATCCATAAATCTACAGTAACATCTTCCTATGAAATTTGTTGATCAAGTGTAGCTTTGTCATATGTTCTTCTTCCATAGATATGATATTTATAGCGCCAACTTCCTCTATAGAGCCATCTTACAGAAAGAGTACTTCATCCTCTTAAATCAAACAAGCCATACCACAAGAATAAATATAAGATTCTTACAATCAGAGAGAGAAAGAGACTCTCACGATATGAGAGATAATTGCTACTAAATAGATTTTTAAAAAAAGCCTATATATTAAGAATAGAAAAATGACAATTTAAATACTACAAACTACAATCCGTCAATCAGGATGGTTGAAAAACCAATCATTCACCCTTCACCACCAAATTTGTGAAAGGATGTCTAGAACAAAGAAAAACAAGGATGGGAAGAGGGAAAACACTTATTTTCTTGATCAATGGAGAGTTTTCTAACATCATTCAAAAAAGAACAAAAAAAGGAGAAGTTCTTAAATCTTCAAGGAACCTATTTCAATAACAAATGTTTTAAAAAAGAAAGGTTATGACCTCTAACCAAGTAGGTTATATTCAAATGAATAAGATTTGATTTAAATTTAGTTTTGATTCAGGTCATTTACAGTTCAGGTTGATTTTAGATTAATTGATGTTTCTTCTATTTAGTTGCTAAAAAATAATTTTGGTGGAAAATACTTGAATTGAATTCAATTCAATTCAGGTCAAATCAGAGCGGGAGTCCACTTCTGATCAGCCATTTTATGTGGCGGGTTCGGGATAAATCTAGGTCATGCAATCCAAATTTCAAACTTTATGCCACTTTTACTAGATCCAGGCCTATGCCTTAGTAGAATTGATGGAGTGAGAATGAATGTGAATATTGTACTATATGCCATAGGCACAATGGATAGAAAGGTTGCTTGCATCCCCTTGAGAGTACAGAGAACTACTTTGTAAATAAATAGTTAAAAAAGTTTCATTAAAAAAACAAAAGAAATAGATAAACATGTCACATAGTTTACGTAACATAAAAACTTTCAAGCTAACCTATTTATTAATTTATATATTTGTTTTTAAACTACCATATGTTTTTTTTGCCGATAGGGTTCATTAAAAAATAATGGTAATTTTACTCATCCTTCGGAACAAAAATTCTTTTCCGAAGGACACAAAAATCTTCTAGTCATTCTTAAAAGCGAGAAAGTAAAGTTTCTAAAGACAACACATTTCTATGGTCAAATAAAGGATAAAATTTTCACATAATTGGAAAAGTTTTAAATCCACAAAACAAAGTTCACATTAACAATTGTTTTCTTCTCTCATTGTATTTAAACTCTATATTTAAGGGTTAATGTGAACAAGTTTAGGAGTCAAGATTAACATTAAACATATTCCAATCTGCCAGATCACAAACAAGTGTTTTTTTTGTTTTTTTGGGTGAAAAAAGTATGGTCCTTGGCTCCTTGGATTGTGAATTAAGTCCGAATTCTTCGCTAACAGCCTAACAGTCAAGGATAAAAACCAAACCCTTTTTCAACTACTCATTAAAAAGGCCATTATTCCCCAAACTTCTCTGCTTTTGCCAGTCTAGCATGCCCTTTCTTCTACTTAATAATTAATAACAAAACTTGGATTATTCAAAATTCCTTTTCAAACTTAAAAAGTGGAGTAAAATTTCATTGCCTACTTGTCAGAATTTTCATCAACCATCCCATTTTCTCCCTTGTTTGTAGCCAACAGTTTCCATTTTCATCACATCTTACTCGCCAAAGTTTCAAGCTTTCAAACCAAGCCTTTCCATTTTCTCTTTCACCTTCATTCTGCTTCCAATCAAACTCTCTAAACTGGGTTTGATCCCAATTCTCTTGATCATCATCACATCATTCATTTCATGCATCTCAATTTCAAACAGAGCACAAAAAACAGAGGATTTCTGGGCAAAGATGGCATCTTTTTGAAGATTGAGAGGAGATTGTGACAATGTGGGGTGAGTTCCAATGGGTTCCATTTCCTACAAAAACTGGTATGCAAATGTCATCTCTATCTGGGTAATCATGATCTTGAATTCATCATTTTCCTCAACATCACTTTCCACATCCACAAACAAAACTACCCAAACTGCCCATAATGCTCTAGATGACTATCTGTATAATTTATCGTCGAAATCGATAGCCAACAGTGATGTTTTGTATAGTACTTCTCTCCCAGCTAATTTCTCTGGCATGGAGGTTTCAGTTTTGAGGTTAAGGAGCAGCACATTATGGGCTAGAGGAGCTAACTTTGGCTCCTTTGATATTCCACCAAGGATCATCACGATGCCCTATGTAAAAAGATTAGCAATCATGTATGAAAACTTGGGTAATTTGTCGTCTCATTACTATGACTTGCCAGGGTTTAAATTTCTCACAGCAGTTGTTGGTTTGGTCATCTATGATGCCACGGATGTCAGTGAGACAAAGAGCCCCAAAAGGCTCAATATCGCGTTAATGGGTAAGTCGATCAGGGTCAGGTTCGATCATGTTCAAGTTCCCAAGGGAAGAAACTCGAGCCTTTTGAAATGTATTAGGTTCGAACCAACTAGTGGGCCAGTTGAATTGAGCGATGTGGTAAGCCATGGTGTTTGCTCATCAAAGGGTCTAGGACATTTCGCTATAGCTATCCCTATAGTTAATAGCACTACATTGTCACCGCCACATTCGCCTTCACCTTCACCATCTCCATTGGCATCTCCTACAAGGCGAGCGAGAAGAAGATTGCAGCCATGGACGTGGTGGGTGGTTGGAATATCAGCTGGAGTTGTAGGGTTTATTTTGGTGGTATCAATTAGTATTCCTGGTTATAGAGCATTTGCTTCGAGGAAGATTAGAAGAATGGAAAGCAAGTCGGAGAAGGCTGAATCTCTTGATACAAGATGGATTGGCGACAGTAAGTTGCCTTGGGCTACAATGACTAGAACTCAAGCAGTCAACCTGGAGACTGATTCGGTCCCCTGATCATTATGGCTCATGGTAATCAAGAACGATCAAATGCCCCACCAGCTGCTTCGTCATGCTGAGGATCCGACTAGTGAGGTCGCAATTTGAATGCCTCATTATCCCAAACAGAACCAGGAACCACCTTCTGATTCATAATCTTGATCATAACAGTGAGTTTTCTCCATTCCTGTAATTTGTTGTATGCCAATTTTGAAGGGAATGAGTTAGCTAAGTTTTGCCTGCGCAAAATGTTCGATGAAAAATTTTCTTGGAAGAGTGTAAACTTCTCGAAAGCAAGAGGAATGATACTATTTCCTTGTTCAAAAGGTGAAGCAGTTGTTGAATGGCTATGTTTAACTTAGCATACTTTCCCATCACTTTGATGCCATTTATTTTGCATCAAATTAACTTACATAATCACAAGGCTTTAATCACTAAAACGCTAATAATCATACCTAATCTTGGGGGGGGGGGGTGGATTTGATTATCCAATAGGGTTGAGGTCGCATAGACGACTAAGAGGGTAAGGAGGATCAAAGATGGAACCATTGAGAATGGCTAAGGTGACAAGCTTATTTGCGGCCTCAGTGGCGTGAATTCCATCCCAGCTTACATACTTGCTAGGTTCTGCACAAGCTGTTGCCGTCAGTGTGCTCCCATTTATGATCTTTGTGTTGCCACAAAATACGTCAGGGTTGAAGTTGTATGCTCCTCCACCTTGTCCACAGCATGCTTTGGTTCCATATTCCAACCCTGCTCCATATTATGGAGGAAAATGTAAACTCCACAAGTATGAATACAGAGAAAATGTAAATTCCACAAGTATGCTAGCAAATGTAAATTCCATCAAGCATCATCTTAAAGGCCTAAATGACTGTTAAATATATATATATATATATACCGTAAGAGGTGGGGTGTTGGAAAAGGTCAAGGAGGACAGAGTGAGTATCCACATAAATTACATAAGCATCAGGAAGAGCTGCTCTGGTTTCTTGGATTGCCTCTTTTAACATGCTGTTGTAATCTAACACTGCATTGTTGTATGAGATCATGCACCCGAATTCATCGAGATCCGAGCTCTGATGAGGCAGCTCCACCAGGAATGCTGGGTAGCATCCAACAGGTGCCAGATTCAATACCCAGAATGTTCTTCCTCCAATGTTGTATAGTTCCTGCAAATGTTCATGTTTTCACCACACCCCAACCCAAAAAAAAAAAAAAAAAGGTTGGGCCCAAGTGTTGAAAAGTGATGTTTTGGGTTGGGCTGAGGCCCATAAACGGTGGGGTTAAATGGGCTGACCTTGATGGTGGACGTAATCTGAGAAATGACTTGAGGTAGGAACTGCTTGACCCCACTGATGCCTAGGGCTGCTAAATTCCCCGTGAAGTCATTTTGTCCTATGTAGAATGTGTAGAGTGCATTTTTGAATATACTCCCTCGTGGAAGAGGTGTTGCCACTGCTGGAAAAGAAAATTTAATTGTCAAATATATACATATATATATTTTGCAAGATCACTATATAATTATTAAATTGTCCAGCATCTAGACCATTAATTATATTCTTTCGTGATTTCGATCATAAACCTGTTTTCAGGTGTAATTTAGCAGCGTATATTTAAAACTTTAGATATATGATTGTTTTGAGAATACGATAACATGTAAGAGTCGACAAATATTTAAAACATAAAAAGAAAGAATGAGGGAATTATTGGATGTTGAGCGGTGTACCTTTGGCAGACGAGGCTGAGGAGAGAGAATGGAGCTCAAAGACGTCAGATTGGAATTGCTTCATTTGGTTGAGCTGAATGGCAAGAGAAAAGGGGCTAACTCCAGTGACAAACAAGGACGTGTTTGGCAGCCTAACAGTTGATGCCGCTGTTGCAAAGTTTGCCCCGTGCCTAAAATCCGCTCCTACTGCCTTCAAGTATGGGCTTAGATATGGTATCCCAATAGCTTGTGCTGATATCCAGGCAACGCAGCACAAAATACCAATTAACATCATTAAACTCCATCTACTGACCCTCATTAATGACGACTTTTTAACTCAATAATGAATTTAAAAAACCACATACCTAAGAAATCGACAATAACTCGACCATCAGAAGCCCTGCCAGTAGGTCTTTCAAAATATGTCATACCAAAAGGCGGTTTCTCTGCTGGGAATGCTGCAAAGAATCCTCCTGTATCGGTATTCGAGTCCCCAAAATTAAATATTCCGTCTATCTCACATTTGCCTTCACATAAGTACCCGAAAACCACCAACGTCGCCACCAAAACCACCACCGATAGCTGCCCCATTACACAAAAACTGAGCCTACAAAGAAGAGGGAATAGAGCTAAGCCTCTTAACAATGAATGAAAGTTGAAAGGATAGAGTAGAAATGGCAAATACCCAGAAACTGAGAAGGACCACGCTTGCAAGTCTCTTTTGTACCTTTCCTTTGGGTGTTATTGGACTCTTTGTGGGTTGCTTTTTTAACAGGATTTTTGGGTTGGCTCTACTTTTTCGACGGCGACAAAATTTAAGCAATCGCTGAATAATAATGACAATGGTGGTAATAATAATAATACCAAGAGCGTTTATTTTTGTACCCTTGATCTTGTATGTGATATTGTGATGTGTCCTCGACGGCCCCAAACTTGGTAGTTTACATTGGTATCATCCAAGGTGCATTCTCCGCAAATCATTGCCAATCATTGCCAGATATGCGATTAAATTGCTCTATTCTAATGTTAGTCGGTCCTAATACGTCGATCCTAAAAACCCAAAATATCCACACAAAAAGATCCCTTCCCTTATGCAACAAAGCAATTTTGAAGGGGATAGAGGCCCATTTGAGCGTGGTCTAATTAATGGTGGGATGATTGATTTTTTGAGAAAAGATTCACATTTAATACCACTTGGGTTATGTATGTGTGTAAAAATTATATACTCTAATATGTATTTTTTCAATCCCGTTTAAACTGGATTTTTAATACTATAAAGGCATGCAATAAGTCTGTATGAAGTTTGATGAAATTCAAAGTTGAGACTTGAGACGTCTCACTCAAAAGACTAACAATATTAAAAATTTATAAAATGTACTATAATATCAAATATGTGCAGTATGACTGTATGAATTCTATAATTTATATGTTCAAGTTATGCAATTGTTATTGAAATGGGGGAATAATTAAGGAAATACCGTGGACAAATCCTACGGGATCACTGAGCAAATGCAGTGGAAAATCCTAGTTGATCATAGTTGCATACCTTTTCAGTTGTGACGACTAAAAAAATATACGGTCCATGACGCTTTATGTGTACCAACAAATGGTGTGGTGGTGGTTGGCCATATGGTCCATGCTAGGGATGGCGATGTGTCACGTCTGGGTCAGGTCCACTGGACCCAGACCTATTTAAATTTTTTAGACCTAGACCCAGACCCACCACAGATCTGTTGGATCTGAAAGGATAGGATTCAGATTCAGACCCTATGGATCTAGTGGGTATACGGGTCCTAAATGGGTTCTAACTTTTTTTCACATTAACTATTATTATTTACACACCTCAACACCAATTAACACATTATAAAGATAAATAATTGAATTTAGAAGGCATAATATTTAATAAAATAACATTCTAGCAACATGCACCATAGTTAAGTATTCTTACTTACGTTTTATACACCAAAAATAACATTTTAATATAAATCACAAGGACACAGGCGATCAAATTTTAAACGAACGCAACAAAATAGTTCTTCTTTTACGACCGATAGAAAGCAAAGTAGTTTTAGGGTTTACTAATTTAGAGTTACTTTAATCAATTGCCTTTGTCGTATTTTTTTCAAAAAGATTAATGAGTCTTAAATGGGTCTCGAGTTGGACCCGCTTAATACCCATTGAGTCTCATTTCATTGGACTGAGACCCTCTAAATTTGGTCAGGTCCAATAAATCTAGGTCGAATCTATAATCCATTGTCATCCCTAGTCCATGCCTTCGCACGCCTTCAAGACTAGAGCTTTGTTGATCCCTTTGGCGTCCATAACGACCCTAAATATGTTGGCCGAATTCATTGTCAATAATACTCAATATCATGTTTATGCGACAATATGTCAAGTTTCAAGAAGCATCTTATACAAGAATCCAAAATGCAAATTTAGGTAGTAATTATTTAGAGGTTGATGGTAAGAATAACACAAAAACAATATATATTAAAGGGTTGTTTGGTAAGATAAAATAAAATTGAACTTCGATATCTGTTTTATTATAATATAATGCATTATTTTTGTACTATTCGAAGCGGCATTAGTAATATAATATAATATTTTATCATGATTGAACATTGTCTCCTTTTTTAGGAAAATAAATTCTTTGGAATTGTAATTAACATTACAAAATCTTTTTTGGGAAAAGAAAATCTTCCATGTGTAATTGAATGACTCTTATTTTTAAACAAGAAAAAATTTAAAACTATTTATTCTTTTAAATTTTTTATGGAAATGACATGTGTTAGAAATTTAGGATTTATTTTGTTTTAACGTGTGTATATATATATATATATATATATATATATATATATATATATATATAATATATTGTGGTGTGTGTGTTGTGTGTGTGTGTGTGTGTATGTATGTATATGTATATGCATATATATATATATATGTATATATATATGAAACACTATATATTGTCATATAGGTTAGTATAAGGCATATTAAATATTTTACACCCAAAAAAAATTATATTAATAAATTCACATCGTAATCTTTCTCAACTCCAAACATTGCAAGTCAATTTTTTCGTGTTGGAGTCAAATTAGACGTAACAATACTACAATGAAATAATAAGGAATGTAAATGAGTTTACATGATGATCGTCCAAGCTCCCAAGCCTCCGGTTTTCCCTGCATCAAGGCACTCCCCGGGTTTGGGGTCCGAGGAACGTCCATCCGACAATTAAGTTAGTGCCCTTCGATGAAGGAGGGAAAGTAGAGAGGACAAGGGAAAAAATGAGAAAAAGGTGATGTTGAATGTCAGAGTCTATAAATTAGTGCCCAACATTCATTACATTTCTCATGTTGATAGGTAGGTATTTATAGAGTACTGTACTGAAGAAGCCACCTAGTAATGTGACAGAACCTCCCTAGCCCATGGGCTTAGGAGAAACAGGTTGCTCCAGGGTACATTTGGGAAGCATGAAAGAAATTGATGCAGTGGGCTCTTTATCTTGAATAGATGACGTGGTCCTATCAGTCGGATTTTCTCCAGATCATTAATTTTAACAAATAGGTCGGTTCATGGCCACGACTGATGTATGGATTGAATTGAACCAAGTAAAAGCCACGAGCTCAATGATTTGAGTATGAAATGGCCCACACTTTTGCAAAATGAAAAAAAAAATCGAATAAAAAGGACGATCATACAACAAAAGTTCCTAATGCTAAATATAGATTATCGTGTTATTATGGTACTAATGTAAGGACTGATGACCTTTTGTGATGATACCTTGCAATGTTGCTGTGATGGCCCATATCAATTAAAACAAATGCTTACTTGAGCTTCTTATCTTCCTCAAGAACATCCACTAGTCCGCATACTCTTAGCGTCTAAGAAGAACCTTAATACTGATGATGGAAGGCATTTGATGATTTTGTTTAATTAATCCACGAAATATCTATAATTAGATTCTCTAATACATTACCATATCATGTCAATTTACACATCGATATCACCTACCCTATCTATAAAATACATGTAACATGATATCATACATGATACTGTAATGTCATGTTTGGTTGACGTAAATAACCTTATAATATAATCAATTTTGTAATTATGTTTTCATTACCTTATTTGGTTGTAAGAGGATATTGCAATAAAATAACTATCTTGTAAGTATGATTACCACAAACTAAGTAATCATGGTTACAATGCAAAGTTCATTGTGTTACATTGTTATTACATTACATCCAATCAAACACTACATAAGTGTTCTGTCAACTAGTTTCCTTAAATAAGGTTCATACATTTGAACTTGACTAAGCAAGATTCATATCCAAATCCTAAAAAGCTAGCTTTTATCTGAGTTTTTAAATTAGTCAAACTTAGGCACAAAATGTTAAAAACTTTGGATTAGACAAGATTAGGTTTGAATCTCAAACAAAACTAGCAGAGATCAGCTACAATTGAGTCTCAGGCAAGCCTCAAACGAGTCAAGTTTTAGTTTGATTTGACCAAGCTCGCCGACCGGAGCTCCAACATGAGCTCATGAGCTGAGCATCGACCAAGACAAGCTCGGACTTAACCCGACTCGAACATACCTCCCATTTGTGATAATCTATGGGAGGGACATCGGAGGGCTGTTCTTTGGGCCCCTTTACAAAGGGGCCAACTTCAGCTCACAATCACTTCGCAATACATGTGAAAGAAGGCCTTTTGCAACCCATTGAATTGTCACATCCGGATCCGATCTGATCAAGAACTGGGCCGAGCTGCGGCCCCCATTACGAGTCGAACAAAGCGGCTGTACATGTACGTTATACGGATATTTCCGTAAATACGGTGAAATTGCAAGGACAAAAGTAGAAAGTGCCCTGAAAATTGAAAATTGAAAATTGAGAAAGATTCCCGAATTCAAAGATCTGTGAGATCTGATGAGGAAAGGTGGCAACCTCCACGCTCACTTTTTTTAGCATTTGCTTCTGGTCCACGTCAACCTGGGCCCCATCCCTTAGGTTGCGTAGTAGACCATGCATCTCCTCGACACGTCACCCTGTCGGTTTGACCCCACTGCCCTTCTATTGTTTATTTATTTATTTAAATTAAAAAATGAGAAAAACTAAAAAAGAGACGAGATGTGACCACGTCAGCTGGACGTTTTCTGCATCCTGCACGCCGTGGGAAGCGCGTCGCCGTCCATTTTCCTGACTCATCCAACGGCTGAGATATCGCTAGTGGGCTCCACATCTGACGTCAGACTCACGCAAGACGTAACTTCACATGGGGTTGGGGTTTTAAATGAATTTAACCATTGCAGTGTAGCCAATGCAAATGTACCACGTGGCGGGATCCACGTGTAGCTTCCTGGTTAACACGTGTTTCTCGGATCTCTCTGATTGGGCATTGTGGCTTTGGCAGCGTGATGGCTGAGCTGGCTATGCACTTCTTCTTTCTCGCGGGTCCCACAAGAGAGATGGGCTAGAGTGTGGTGTTGTCTAATTGGGCAATGTACTATCGATATGGTAGCAGTTTGGAGTCCACAAGATAAATGTTTTTTTAGGGCGACTTAACATATGCAAGATTTTTGCAAGAGAGAGGATTAATTTTACGTGTAAATATTGGATGTTGTCTGGTCAAAACAAATTAATCCTATCAGCAATTTAAATTTTAATTATGTCAAATTAAGCATACAATTATACAAGACGCGTTTTGAATTAGTGTGTGATTATGACGTGCGTTGTCTATAAAGGTATTTAATTTGTTAAGGACATGTTTCTCAACAAAATATATTTATGTTCACATGTATTTTCTTGAATGAGGGATAATACATGGAAATTATGCGTGATTCTACATAGGTTGTTCGGTTATTAAAAACGACTACTCTTGAATTTTTTTGGTATGTGAACGTAAGTTACTTGTTTATATTGAATAAGTTATTAGGTCTTAATTATTTGAGTGATGCATCCAAAATCAATTAGAAATATAAAAAATATTCAATATATGATGAATTTATTGTTTTTACTCTTCATGTTGTCTCCATGTGCGGCCTAAAGACAAGGGTCATCGTGTGGCATAAGCTCATGTTAGAGATCATGTCAAATCATAATTAAGTAATCTGTTTATACACTATGTTAAGTTTTATATGAATTTGACATGAAATAAATGAGTAATACACATAAGTTTAAGTGATTCCAACTTAAAATTAATTGATAATGGATAAAGTAACTTACTAATTTAAACATACTTAATATCTTCTATTTTATCAACGCAAAACAACCTTTTTTTTCACACGTTCGTTCACACACATGGGGCCTAATAATAAAGCCCGCCACATAGCATTATCACATATGGAGGGTGATAGCAACCCAAAATTGAGTTGCCTACAATAATACTATGGCACAACCACCATTTCAACTAAAAATTCTAGTTGGTCATTGAAAGTTTTTAAGTATACTTTATATTTTAACTTTACTCACAGGTCATAAATGATAAGAGCGAATTTCAATTGTCTAGCAGTATTGTAAGTTATTAACGAACTGTGCTTGATTAGCTGTAATGAATGATTATGACAATTATCTAGCAGCAAAAAAAATAATTGGCTAAAAAGATAAAACGAAGAAGGGCATTAAAAAAAAAAAAAACAATCGCTAATATGTAAGGGTGTGCAAAACCGATTAATCGGAGTTTCGGTTAACCGATTTTTTGGTTTAAAAAAATTCCGAACTGTAACCGAACCGAAAATTTCGGTTAACCGCTTTTCGGTTAACCGAAAATTTCGGTTCGTCCAAAACCCGAGCTGTAACCGAACCAAAAAAGTCGGTTAACCAGCTTTTTGATGCGGTTATTGGTTAACCGTTCACAAATAATTAAAAAACAAATACTTTCTTACCTAAATTTTTTATTTTTTATGTTTAAGTTCTTTTTATAAAAATTAAACTTTGGTTACCATTTGTAAATAATAAAAAATTGCACTTTCTTACCTAGATTTTTAATTTGTGTGTATAATTTTTTAAAAAATAAAATTATTTTTGGTTCGGTTAACCGACAATTTTCAAATTATCCGAATCGTAATCGAATTGAAAATCGAATTTTTTTGGTTCGGTTAACCGAACCGATTTTTTTAAAAAATTTGTTCATTTTTTTGTTCGGTTTTCGATTTTGGGTTTTTTTCGCACAACCCTTAATGTCTCATTTGAGCATAACTAAAAGGAGGAAGTGTTTGTGTCTTTGAGATAATATTTCCATCTTTCCACATGACAATATCACATTAGTTGCATATAAAATTCTGCTAGGACACGTATAATAAACATGTCTACTGTTTGCAATTGTAACAACGCCTTCCTCCCAAAAAAAAGAAAACAATATTGGTATGTATGCTATATTTGTGTGCTTTAAAACTTTTTATCACTAGTACAAGTCAGTCACTTTTACGATGGTTATTCTATTAAATAAATCTAAATAAGATAATACATTTCACCAATATATATTAGTTTTAGTAGTTTAGCATTTTTGTAAATAAAATTTTAAATTTGAGACTTATAAATAAAGACAAATTTATAATCGAGAGTTATATTCCTATATGTTTAAATGAATAGTGATTAACAGGTATCAAAAGTTGGAAGAAAATAATTTTTTTCAGAATTTGAGAGAAAGCGGTTACGTTAGTGTCACGATGTGCAAGAATTGCTTTTGAAAACACCGGCTCCCTTAGCCTCCGTTTCCAAGTTGTTTTTGTTGACAAATCGTGTCGGAGCCCCAAGATTAAAGTGCACCAAAACAAATCAAATTAAATCATAGCCACCCCCTCATTTATTAGTACAGGATATCCGTACATTCTTGTGCCTATTATAGTATGCTCTCTTTCGTTTATTTTAAAATTTTAAATTTCAATTTAATTTGGACAAATTAAACTATTTTTAAGTAAAATAAGAAAATTTTAAATAAATTCACGTATCTTTAATTTCACCCATTCATATGACCGTTTATATGTTTGCTGATTCAAATTAATTCCATTTGAATACATATGAATATATTGTCTCAGTTTAAACAAATACAAATAGCACATGCTTAGCTATTTTTCCCAAAAACGAAGGGTAAGTTGACTAATCTATTAACCTTCGGCGTAAAACAGTTCAATGAGTTTTACACAAAATCTAATTATACTTCCTTAAAATAAGCACAAATGTTATAATTTGATTTTACTGTCTTTCACGGAAATAATATTTACTATTAATTTAGTTATGAAATCTATCACTGACAAAGTCAGGATAATAGGCTACCTATAATATACTCTTTGGGATGGGGATCTTCCTCGAACCCTGTATAAATGCGAAATATTTGTGCACTGGATCACAAGCTTTGTTAAAATCGGTTAAAAAGAAGAGACACTCAACAAGTTTTTTTGGGGGGTGCAAACGGCTGATACTTTTTTAGAGCGAGACTAATTTAGAAGGAAAAAAGTCATAATCAGTTAGTAATACTGTACAAAATTTATATTATATATGTATACATGTAGAAATATGTAATCTCGAAAATCATATTAACAAAATGTACGTGAATAGACGTTGGAGAACGTTGACACCGTTCCCTTTGCCAAGTTGGTGGGGTCAAGGCTGATGTAATTGTAGCAGTAATTCTACTTGACTTGGCGTAGTTGCTTTCCTTTTTGGCCAAAAATCCAAAAAGCATTGTTGGCAGTGACTAATGTGGCTTAATCATAGCCACCGGGTGACAATGAATAGGGGTCCCACCGGCAAGATGGCGCGTGTGTGATTCTATGAGAGAGAAAGGGGAATGCTTTGGTGGTGACCACCACAACCCATAACACGTGGGACAACTGGGGGAGTGACGGGGCATCGGGGATGATTTCGATGGGAGTAACTGAACGGCCAGGATTTGTCGCAACAACTCGGTGGGCCCGCGGTTGAGACGTAGAGCTGGCTTAGCCGTTGGGCGTGGTGTGGTGTGGTGTGGTGTGGTGTGGAGTTGAGTGCTGTTTCCCTAGTGATGGAAAAAAGGTGCGTTGTCATACAAAGACAATTTTCTTCGTATTACAAGATGTGACCTAATTGTTTATAACTTATTATCTTTAATAATGATGTGTAAAGTTTGGATCTATCGCTGCAAACATGCTAAGGTCACTTATTTACAATCAAATATTAGTGAAGTACAAAAGTAGGATTTGTTTATTGATTTTGAGTGCTGTTAATGAAATTTAAAAGATTAAGCATATATATAAGTTTATGAATTATTCAATTTATTATCAATTAATTTTGAGTTAGATATTCATTTGAGTTTCTACTCATAACCCATTTGCTTATGACCAAATTTATATAAAAATTAATATGATATTAAAGCGGATTCTTCGACCTTGATTTGTTATCGTCCCCTTTTGATTAAAAATTGTGCATGTATTGTGTCTTGTTAGTAGTTCACATACGATGACGTGTCGACAAATGTGAAAATGGGGTTTGTCACATATTAGTGAAATTTAATAGTTCAAGCATGTATGCATAGTTATAGATTAAGTAATAGCCTCTTTCCAATGGAAGGGTTCAAAGTTTGAATCCCCAAGGCCAGGCGTATCAACACGGACCAGCGCTGAATTTGTCAACTATTTCACAGTAGGATGTCTTTTCTTCCTCCCCCCTCCCTAAAGGGGGCGTCTATATCAACAAATGAAACCTTTTCGAATAAATAGCATACAATTATTCAAGATAAATAAGTAATAGCAAATTTGCCTTTTTTTTTTTCAAGTTAATCCATTTTGTTGCAATTATATTCTCGGTGAAATAGAGTTTCAAATCTTAATAAACTTATTAACACTTCATTTTCGGGTACATCGATCCCTATTTCACTTAGGAAATAAATATGACCACATATTTTTTAGAGCAGTAATATGTCCATAGTCACACACGACCTAAGCTTAGCAAACTTGGAGAGGCTCTATTGTCTTATAGCACATGCCTCATGCCTTAAACTATTAGAGTTGACAACTAATTCATATGTGAACTCTCCACTGCTTTCAGTTAACTAGGCATGCAAGTTCTACTCGTGCGCAGATTTATTTATAAAAGGCTTTTAATCTTTGCCTATCCAATTAATTGTCCAAAAGAAAAAGAAAAAGCAAAAACCATTTCCACAATATCAGTAGGTACTGGTCACCCTTGAGGACGGACGGAGATAAACGAAGGCGTTTGGTGAGCGGCCACTGCGGATGCCAAACGGCCCAATCCAATTCAATTGAATTCAATCGCCATCTCCCATCACGCCCCTTTTCTTTTTCCTTTTTTTTCCCCCTTAAAACAGAAAGAATATCCTGAATATAATAATACTAAAAATAAATTTTCCAAGTAAGCCACATGAGATGGTGGGTGGACTTTGCTATGTCGGGCCCACCAAGCTGAAGCTTTTGCACATAAATCAAGAAAGAGAAGGGACGCGTAGGTCGACTCAGCTGTCAACACGTGTACGGTTAACCTGGCGATTACGAATAAAATAAAATCCAAAATTCCCGAATATCAAGGCTTCCGGACCCCACCTTCTTGCCAGCTCATTCATTCAATCCAACCCACCCGCTATGTACTCTACTCCGTAGAAAATACGTAAATACCCTTTCCTCGTCTCTCTCTCATCACACCCTACCCCTACACCTACTACTATTATTAGTAACACGTGTACTGTGACGTGGATATGTTGTTGCCTTGGCCCCTCCCAACTCCCCATACCCAAACGCAGACCCCCTCCCCTTCCCCTTCCCCTTCCCCGTCCCCCTCTCTCTCTCACACACCCTCTGCCTCCTCAGCTTTATCTCTCCAAGACATACCCCTTTTTCTCTCTCCTCCGTCGCTGCGAGAAGACGCAATGCGGAGGTTTTAGGGCGCGCTAATTAGGGCTTTTGAATTTTCGCTTTGCGGAAGCTTCGAAATCTTTGTTCCAAGGTATGCTTCTGACTGATAATCTCATCAATTTATGTATGCTTGTGCTGAACTTTTTTGATTTTTCTGAATTCAATCCTACTTTTTAGGTTCGTCGTTTGGAAATCTGATTAGTGATGAGAGACAGAGAGAGAGAGAGAGTACGTAGTCTGGTAGGTTTTTCTCGGCGAGTCAAAGCATGAAAACAATTTCCATTTTCTTTTTTAAAGCAAAACAGCCGAAGGAAATGATGCTTGTGATTTTCTTTTTTGGCTCCCTCGACTTAATTTTATTTTTTCTGTGGTCACTCCCCTCCCCCCCCCTCTCCCCCCGAAAAAAAGTTTTCTTGTTTGTTTTTAAAATTTTATTTGGTGAATTAAATAAAGAAATAAATGAAAAGAGAAACTTAGAAGAGGGGAGGGTACAATTGTCCTTTTAGGATGTAGTCGAAGGAGTGTGGAGCTGTCGTGGACGGCTCGAGGCTCCGTTTCTTTTGTGCGGTTGATCATGTGATGTAAAGACAACTTTGTCCCTCTACTTTTATCCTACTTCCAACATGATTTTTTTTTTTTCCTTTGTGAAAATTAAAAAAAGGGTTTATTTATTTATTTAATTTTTTGCTTTTTACACGAGGATGAGATTATCTTGTGTTGCTGGTTAATTAGTAGTTAGGTTGTAGAGATTCTGGAATGATGTTCATGCAGATCTAGTTCATTCAATTAAACACTAAAAAGAACGGTGATATGATGCTGTTGATCTGTATCTTATGAGCAAAATCAAATACTTTGGATCTGTGTAATGGAAGCTTTGTAGTTCAATTCCCTTGTTTCATTGAAAATTTAGCTGAGCTCTAGCTGAAAATCCAGATTTTTAGACCGTGGAAACATGAGGAGATCCAGGGTTTATGGTTTATTATGAGCTACGGTTGATTATTACTCTCTAGAAGCCATGGTAGGATCAGTACATTGTAGGTTTGAGGATTGAGCGAAGTATGATTTCATTTGCAGCTGCAGATAATCAGTCAGTTATTGAGTTGGCTCTTACTTGGAGTCTGGTTTTGGTGATTGAACATGGGAAGCAGTGAGGAGGGGAAGTCTTCCAAGTCTGAGAAGTCATCTCCACCTGCAGCTGTAAGATCTTTATTCTTGGATCATATAGTTTCAGATGCACTGTCATTCTCTTCCCTGTTTTCTGTACTCCCTTGTGAAGCTATGGAAAATACTTGTTAAGGGGTTTTGCAGCATTGGGGGGTCAAATTGGGGTTACTTCACTTTGTCTGTACTGCTGAGATTTGCTTGGAAAGTTTTTTGAGGAGTCATGAAATATCTGGTAAAGCTTTGAAACTCCAAGGAGAGCCTTGAAATACAGTGATGAGTCATCAGGCCTAAAATTTGTAGAAGGGCCTTGTAATTTGTGAATGAATGTCTGAAACTTTTGATGGTGTCTTGAAATTTGTAGAGGTGCCCAGAACTTTTAAGGATCAGACATAAAAGCTGTAGAAGCTCGGAGATATTAGTATTTAATTTGTGAGCTCTGAAGTTCGGTTTGAGAAGTTCATAAACATCTGCTCCAAAATGAACAAAGCCTTTCATCTGATTCCTCCAGAAGTTGAAACTATGAATAGCATGATTAATTATGACTCTATCCGTTGTCTTCTCAGGAGCAGAGTAATGTTCATGTATATCCCGACTGGGCAGCCATGCAGGTTTGTAAGATGGATTTTTAGTGCTGTAAGCAGGAACCATATCTAATTGTTTTCTGTATTGCCAATACCTAATAATATTGCGTTATGGGTTAGGCATATTATGGGCCTAGAGTCGCTTTAACACCATATTTCAACTCGACTGTTGCATCTGGACACCCTCCTCCCCCGTATTTGTGGGGACCACCACAGGTAATCAGATTCATAATTATACATGAACATTTTATTGTAGGGCATAGTTTATGTTTGCCTGAGATGTCTCCTCTCTGTTTCTTTTCTTTTTCTGACACATGTATTCGTATGAACAGCCCATGATGCCACCTTATGGGGCACCTTATGCTGCAATCTATGCTCCTGGAGGAGTTTATGCACACCCTGGAGTTCCTGTTGTAAGTTTTCGTTCTAATTTCATTGCTGGTGTAGCGAGTAACATTTAATTGGCGGGTTGGATGAATATCTAATCTTGTCCATTTTAGTAGTTGTAACTTCAGAACCTTATAGTGGCCCTTTTTCATTCACTGTTTGAACCCCGGAGAGAAATGGTATTCTGCTTGTTGTAGTGATATTTGAGAAGAAGAATAGTCGTTTGCATCAATTGAGGTTTACTAGGATCCACTGTCACATTATAGGTAGACATTTTCTTTTGCTTTTATCTATTTGCCAGTTAAACACGTTGTGGAATATATGTATAGTCTGTGCTGGAGTCCAACTTTTATATTTAAACTAGCTTATATCAATGGAATCACGTGCTTCCTGAAAAAGCGCAGAGGGTCTAACATGGTTTCGTCGTCTTCTCTGATTTAGGGCACACAAGGACATTGTCAAGGAGTCTCATCCCCTCCCGTAAGTTAATCCTTGTATAAAGAATAATGTTTCAAATGACTGTTTTCATTCTCCATAATTGGCAAATGAAAATGGTTCTTATTCGGCAACTGTGCATACTCCTCTGAAATCAACATTTCTGTCACTGTCCAGACTGGTACCCCGTTGAGCATTGACACACCTGCTAAGTCAATAGCAAATAATGACAAAGGTCTAATGAAAAAGCTGAAGGGGTTTGATGGACTTGCAATGTCCATTGGCAATGGTAATGTTCAAAAGGCTGAGGGTGGTGCTGAGAATAGGCCATCACAGAGGTATGTTGGCAAATTTCTGCCTCATTCCTGCAATTCATTGATTTTTGTTTGTTTGTTTGTTTGTTTGTTTTTAAAACCAATTCTTAAGAAAAAGAGTTAAGGTAGGTTTTGAGATGAAATTTAAGGAAATTATAAGTTTCTGAGAATGTCATTTTCATGTGATTTTATTGTTGCAACGAAAGGTTCAATGGTAATTTGAGGCAACTTTTCAGCCTTCACTAGGAGTTGTATGGGATATAACAAGTTTCATATTTCTATGAAGTGGGAGAAGGGGGGGGGGGGCTGTAGATCCACTATTTTTGGGACTTGGGTGGAACATGGAGATAATTTTTGGAGAAACTCAACTAAAAGTTTGATTTCTTGTTGGTGGCGGAAATTTCCCAGTTGGTTTGATGCTCTAATATGTATATGGCACTCTATAACATCTATATCTTTCTATGTTCAGCAGTTCTGAAACTGATGGCTCTAGTGATGGAAGTGATGGGAACACTGAAGAAGTAAGGGAACTGGCTTTTTTTCTGTTGGGGTTATTTATATTGTTTACGTATATAATTTCTGTGTATGTTTGAGTTTTGATTTTGTACGCTTATGCTAGGCTGATCAAAATAAAAGGAAAAGAAGCCGAGAAGGAACCCCCACTAATGGTAAGATACCAGGTAGTCTATCTTCCAAAGTGGGCCGAAATTAGCTGAATACTTTGGTGCCACTGTAGTGGCTGAACTGTTAGCTACAGTGACACTTTCTATTAGATTATCAATGGGGGTGATTAGATGTGTTTCAAATCCTGCAAAGCAAGCGATTATAATTATGTGATGCTTTGTATCAAATCTAACATGTTTCCCCAAAATATTTTACTAGGAGTTGAGGATGAAAAAACTGAGACAAAAGTTCAGCCTGTTACTGATAAAGTGTTGGGAGTCCCTGTAACTACTGCAAATGCTGCAGGACAAATGGTAGGAACTGCCGTTACTGCTGGAATGGCTGCAACACTGGAGCTGAGGAATCCTGGTGTTCATGTGAAAGGCAGTTCATCTTCAGTTTCTCCTCCTAATGCAGTTATTTCCTCTGAAGCCTGGTTACAGATACAGGTATCAAACTTTTTGTTTTTTGGCTATTGTTGTTAACCATTGAGCGATCAAATTATGTAGGCATAGGAGCACATGGACTAGATGCTTTAAGTCGCCATTTACCGTTCTTGAACTTTTAGTTTAGTCAACATTAATTGGTTATTGCCCTTTGGGCGCAGACTGAGAGGGAGTTGAAGCGTGAGAGGAGAAAGCAATCTAATCGAGAATCCGCAAGAAGGTCGAGGCTGAGGAAGCAGGTAAATCATACTTCTAGTCGCTTAGTTCTTTGAACGTTTAAAATGCAAGTCGTTTTGAGCTTCAGAATGACTTAAGTATGTCTTATTCTTGCCTTTATAACAAAAAAATACAGGCTGAAACCGAAGAGCTTGCTAGAAGAGTTGAATCCTTGACTGCTGAAAATGCTGCTCTGAAATCAGAAATTAATCAACTGGTGGAAAATTCACAGAAACTCCGCCATGAAAATGCTACATTAACGGTAATAAAATGCTCCATTTCAGATGATGTCTTTAGCTTTGAAGTTCCACCCCATGTCTGTGTATCTCTGCATTTTTGCTTACAAAGCAATTACATGTACAGGAGAAGGTGAAGAGCTTGCAATCTGGACAAGGGGGAGGGAATAGCCTAACTGATCTTGATGTCAAAAGGAACCCAACTGACAGCACAGAAAACTTATTATCGAGGGTCAACAATTCTGGCTCTGTCAGTCGAAACTCGGAGGAAGCAACTGAAACTTACGAGAAAAGCTCGAAATCAGGTGCTAAGCTCCACCAATTATTAGACACAAACCGAAGAGCTGATGCTGTGGCAGCTGGCTGAGCTACAACACATAGATGAAGTCGGTCGCAAAATATAGGAGGACCCTGTAATTTTGGCATAATTTGTGAGTCCAAAATTACTGCTAACTATATCACAATTTGGACTAGGCAGATAGGTATAATCTCCGATGGAGACTTTATCTCTGTATTTTTAAGTCGATGCCTCCCTCGTGGCAGAACTGATGTGTTTTAGTAGAACTCAGAGTGCCGGGATATGGCCGCTTAAAAAAGGAAAAAAAGAAAAGAAACCAATGTATATTGAATGATGAAGAGTTTTAGAGTTTAGTCAAAGGGGGGGAGGCTTCAGGTTCCACTTGTGTGGACTGTGAACATCTTTGCCCTTGTATAAGTTGAAACGCCCAGAGGTGTATGAACGTCATATCATCAGTTTTTTTTTTCTTTTTACGTGTCATTACTATGGAATCCTCCCATAAATCTGTAGGCTTTACTTTTCTTGAATGTGGTTGCGATGTTGGTGTTGGTACGTCATCATGATGTCTGCAAGCTAGTCACACTGGTTAAATTTCGATTGCAGGTAAATTAATTTTTTTTTATGTATAAACAAAAGTTTTTTAGTGATGACATCCATGAGCTAAATTCGAGTCCGTGTGGCATTTCAAGTAGTTTTTAGAAGTTTAGTGAGACAAAATCAAAGATTCAAAACACTGTGATGTACTTGCTGAAAGTATCAATCTAATATCTGTTACACAAGGGCAAAGATAGAATCTGTATCGAGTGGGTCGCTTATTAGATTCAATAAATTGGGTTCCTTAATGGTGAAAGTCGACTTTTTTTATGCATTTTGTAGCATTATATGGTCGAAAAATGTCTTCTGTGCGAAAGATGAAGAGGAGTCATATATGATAAAGTTGTGTTTTGAAGTAGTTTTGTACACTTGGGGGAGGTTTTTAGGCGAGTCAATGCCTATGCTGTATTGACAGGTTTTTTTGAGGAAAGTCAATGCGAAGAGTGAGGCTAGACGAAGAGGGATCCATTGAACAATCACCCATTACTTGATGGCATTAGAAATGAAGGAAGCCGGGAAGGTGAAAAGAGGGTTGAGAAGCTGTGTCCTCCTTAAGAAATGGCTGCCAACAAATTAAACTTTGATTGTAAAAGCATTATAATTATAATTAAGAAGCTAGACTACAGATGCTGCCTAGGGATGACAATAAAACCCGTGCCCATTTAAAACCCGCAAAACCCGCCCCATTTAAAACCCAAATGGGTGGTGAAAATGCGTTTTAAATGGGTATGGGGCGGGTATTGAAAAATGGGTATGGATATGGGTACGGGTATGGGTATAGCCCTCACCCGCCCCATACCCGTACCCTACCCGTACCCGTTTTTATAACAAGAAAGAAAATTATTTTCGATTAATATTTTTTCGGTTTAAGTTTAATATAAACTGTTCTAATAAAAAAATTAGTCAATATAATCGGGGTTTTTAATTCAATTTACATCAGTGTCTGACCGAACGTAGAAATTTCTTTGGTAACTAACGTCCACCGTCTTGCAGCGAGGGTCAAACACAACTGGCTTTTTTGTAGTTCAAGGATAAAGTTGCTACATCTGGTATCTTGCTCTCCTCCCAAACACTGTGCCCGGGTGGAACTCTTCGGGTATGGGACTTGTATGTGAATTAATGTCCCTAACAGTCCATCCTCCTGCAAATAAACTCCTAGATTTAATATAATACTACGATGCTCCCTGTTTTGAAAGGCGGTGATGATGCTTTAAGCATATGCAATGTGAGCTAATAAGTATGTATAACTTATAACTGTGGAACGCAGATGATTGGGCTAAGTAAGTCAGTAATAGCTCGACTCTCATAATAAAAAAGAAAGAAGTCTGAAGGATATCTAGTCGGCAATTGCGAAGGTGATCACTTGAATGCAGACCTAGTTAAACTGAGAGGCCCACTGGGACGTTAACCAGGCCCATTAAGGAAAAGAATGAGACACCAGATGTCATAAGGAAGTTGGCCCACTTATATTTGTCATCTGATTTGAAGGACACGCAAAAGCCCAACGTCCCTGCCGTTTGAACGCATTAAGCCCAATGCTGTGATAAAGACACTCCCATTAGGATGCAAGAATCACAAAAGTGCTTTTTAATGTGAGTGTCCACTGTGTACGGATGGACCATGCTTGCTAGTGGCTCGACATACAACATGACACGTGCTTCTATTAAATATATTGTTCCTCTGTCCCGTAACTCGCGCTGGATTGCTGTGCTCGATAGCACCCCACTATTTATTATTTAATCCCACAAATTGCAATCATAAATTATGATCATATTTGACAAATAGTTATTAACTATTAATTATTAATTATTTTTATTAATTATTCGCCGTTAATTGTTTCCATCAACATTTGTATTAATTGTTTCAATCAGATAATTTTTTAAAACAAGAGTTTTGCAAAATTAGTGGTTTTTAAAAAATATATTTGATAAAATTCTATTTGTGTCCATATCTCTCAGTTACTATCGAAGGTGAATTTTTTTTAATTAGTTGATGACTTATTTCTTTTTCAATATAAATTAAATTTATGTGATATGTGCAAATTATATTCACTCATATAATCCCATTTTATTACAAGTCATTAAATTTTCTTATTGATTTATACATGACTTATTTTTTTGATACAAATTTCTTTTCAATCTAAGTTATGTGCGAGGTGGTTATTAGGCCAAATGAGATTTACTAGATTACTGTATGGAATGATATAAACTATCATAATTTTGGGCATTATATAGACCATGTTCGGCAAAATTAGTTGTTTAGCTAGGGGATAGCATTTCAAGTAGTGGATAGCTGCTTAGATAGTAAATAGCGTTTTTAATTTAGCTGTTAGCGGATAACTGTTTAGATGAGCGGTTGAAACTAATGTGTTTGGTAAATTTAGCTGTTATGCTAACTGATTAATGTAAATTTACATGAAAGGATATATATAATTTTCAAAAAAAAAATTTAAATGATATTTTTTGGCTAAAAAATATGAAACGGTACTTTTAAATGTCAAACGTTAATACTATTAACTTTTCAAAAACGCTACTTGAAATACTAGTCAAAATACTAATTTAACGAACACTAAAAATTAACTAATTAGTGTATTGACCTGGTCAAAACATTAAATGCTACCAAAAGCGCTGTTGTCGAACACGGTCATAGTCAAATTGACAAAGTTTTTAAAGATTATTATCGAATTTTTAAGTGTAAATCTTGCGTATATTAATATTTTGTACCATTCCTCTTTTTTGCACCAAAATAAAGAACTATGATATTTGCATACATCAATTTAGATGACAAAGTTTTTGAAAATTAATAGTAGACATCAAAGGCAGACACATGCTCATTTTTGTTCCCCCAAAGTCACTCAAAATTATGTATAAAAAACATTTAAAATTTTTAAATTGAATATCTAAAAAATTAGTCGACGTCATTAAATAGTCATAAGTTTTGAAAAACCGTCATACAAAATTTTTAAATTTGCTATCAAGAGAAACAAGTGTCATAAAATTCATTATTATTATATTTGTTGTCCCTTAAATATGCCTATCATTTTCTGACTTAACTTCAAATTTAGTATCAATTACTTGTCATTTTCAATCTTGGTCCGTTTCACCAATTCATACACAAAGCACAACATAAACATGAACCTTGAAATTGAACACCTGCAAGTCTGCAACACCCCCCCCCCCCACGAAAAAGAACCCACCAAAAAATAAACGTGGTAGAGAAAAAGGGAATATCCTTTGAATTTGTCTACAAGACTACAACCCACCGTTCATTGTGAATCTGGAGTGAACTAAGGGGACCCGGATCCAGACCCAGATCAGCCCTTCAGATGTCATCATCACAGAAATGGCGTCTTATATATTTATGCATTTTTTTGACCCTTTTTGGACAAACAGGCTGTACTCTGTACTAGTATATATCATACATCTCAAGCACAGATTACTAGACTATTATTGAAACTTTTTCGTCCGTCTGTATTAAATATTCTTCCTTCAAATCTCTTTGTTATTAGTCGTTTGCTGTGACCAGATTAGATTAATCCCCTTGTAATAAATGCTGCTTTAAGATTCCTAGTACCTTAAAATGCGAAAGTTGCTGATTTTGTACCTGTTATCTTTCGGTGCATTGCATTGTTCTTGGTTCTCCTTGCTTTAAATTGGGATTTCTTATAGGTTTTGTTTTCTGGGGTTGGACTTCCAGTTTCAATATAAAGACATATTGCATTTGTTTGGAAAATTAGACCCTTTTGCTCCTTTATTACCCAAGTGGATGATGATTGTGATTTCCAAGAGGAAGAGTAAGTACGCATTTGTCTTGGTAGTAATGCCGGTAATTTCCAAATTCTCAAGTCGGCAGTTGGAAATTCTGGCTAATATTTCCCTTTCCATCTTAGCCCTTGCCCGTTTTCTGGATGAATTTTCTGGGTTTGGGAGACTCCGAATTTTAGATCCCAAATTGGGAACTGGGTAAATATCTGTGACTGATGTTTTCATGGATGAGTAAAAGTTAATAGAACACTGATTATTACTTCTATTTCCCCAGTAACAAATAAAATTGGTTGTCTTCTTCTATATGCACATTATTGCCAACATCTGGCAATTTATTAGGAGATTTGATAGCTTTGTGCTGGAAATTAGCTTCTGGGTAGTTGCCAAATGTTTCCTCCTCTCATGGGTTACCTTTGTTGATAAATTTGAGGGTTTAAAATGGTGTTTGACATTCTGAATTCTGTCACTCTGGCAGGGGTTAGGGTTTTCTGGATCTGGGTTTTGTTGCTGAATATAAGTTGAGGGGTAGTTGGAGTTTTTCAATTTGGTCACAGAACTCACAGGTTTTTTGTCACAAGAAAGGTGTTGAGGGTAGCTTGGAGTCCTGACCTACTGGGTTTTTGGCATAATCCACTGGTTGGGTTTACAAAAGGAGAGAGAAAGGGGAGGACTGAGGAGTAACATAGTTTCTTATTCTTCTTTACAGTGTGAAATGGGACACTCGACAGCAATCTGGGGCTACAGAGCTGCAAACGATTTCACCGAAGACTGTAATGGAAATTTGCAGGTTGTGCTTCGAAACCCTCAAGGAGCCTCTGCTAGGGTAAGACTCTTTGTCTCCCCTGCTTTCTTTGTTGGTTCTGGTATTCTTTTTCATGTTTAGTTAATCTTGGTCCTCTGTTGTTTACCTTACACAAGGTTTTAACCTTAAAAATGTTTTTGCTGAATTTTTTTTTGGTGGGTCGCCAAGTAAGGTTACTTATATCTAGATCTGTTGGCACCTCACAAGGCGGGATCTGCATTCGTTATTGTTGTTATTATTGTCAATCTTGGTGCTTTTTTGGAAGTTAATGCTGTTGTATAATGAAGTAGTTATATTCAATTTGTCTGCATTGAATTTCATAGCCTTTTAGGAAAGTGCTGTTCTTGCAAATATGTGATCATTTTGTTTAATATTTTTGTCCCGTTTGACAAATGAAAGCATCTTAACGTTGTTCAATGCTCATTATCTGTTCTCTGTTGCCTTTCTCGTTCATGTTTTTTTTTTGGCCCCCCCCCGGGCCCCATAATTCTAGTCTTTGTTATCTGAAATTCTGGGTTATGTGATTGATTTGCTTTAAAATTTTCAGGTGAGTGTGCATGGTGGACAAGTCATGTCGTGGAAGAATGAACAGAGGGAAGAGCTCTTATTTACTAGCAGTAAGGTGCAAATGATGTGTGCTATTTGATCTGCAAGATCGTTCTCCGTTTTAATTGTTTTCTGATCACAGCTTTTCTAATTATTCTTCATTCTTCAAAGTCTTCTAGTGTACACCTATCGTCAAGGCATCACGTATAACCTGCTCTAACATTTTCATCCTGAAACCTGAAGTTAGTTTAATGGCCAATGGCCCACTGTCCATACTGATAGTATGAATCTCAGTTCCTTTTGCTGTTATGGACCTATGGATAAGGGAGCATGTATCTTAATTCAAAACTAACACCCTCGTCTTCACAGGACTCATGGTGGCTAAGTTTTCTTGTTTTTTAAATGAAGGATGACTGTATCTTTGGTTCAAACATTTACCTTCCAAGAATCATGTTGTGGTGTTGCCCTGATGCCCTAGACGATTAACACTGGACCTTTTGGTAGTGTATAGTACAATGCAATCCAAATGAGAAAAATTCATAGACTAGACATTATTAACAATTATGTTGAATTATGTCTGACCAATCATAAGAGTAGGATCTTGTAGTATTTATTTTTTCAACAAAAAAACATGTATAGTTTTGTTGCGGGTCTGACACTTGTATGAATTTCCTTTCTAATGGACGACCCTTCCATTTGCCTGGGTCTTGTTGACAAAAACAGGCTATCTTTAGGCCTCCAAAAGCTGGGGCAGGAGGAATAGCCATTGGCTTCCCTCAGGTATGTTTAATGTGTTTTCCACAGTTTTGGAGTACGGAGTTCTGCATTTTGACTTTATATTTCATCGCTTTTTGAAGTTTGGAAACTGTGGATCACTTGAGCAGCAAGGGTTTGTGAGGAATAAGGTCTGGGCAATTGATGAAAACCCACCTCCACTGCCTCCAAGGGATTCGAATGGCAAATCCTTTGTTGACTTGATTCTTAAACCTTCTGCGGAGGGTCTGAAGTACTGGCCACACAGGTATGCTTTCAGACCTATGGACTCGTCTTTCCTTTTTTCCTTGTGTCCATGAATCGCTTTCTGAGGAGCTTTGGTGGTTTGTTTATCTGTTTTTCCATGGTTGCGTATTAATAATTAAACTCTTCATTTCAGCTTTGAGTATCGTCTGAGAGTTGCTCTTGCTAGTGATGGAAGTCTGTCATTCATATCTCGCATAAGGAATGTGAACGGGAAGCCTTTCAGCTTCTTGTTTGCCTACCATGCATATTTTTTGGTTTCCGACATCAGGTAAATGGTTCTATCTTTGCGCTATGATGAATTATCGAGTGCCCAGCTTTCCTAGGAGGTCGGTCTGGCGTATGGTTGAATGTTGGCACAAATAAATAGGAGCGAAACAAAATTTATGTATATCGTTCAATATTTTCACTCTGATTTCTTTTTGTGGACGTACAAACTATGTTTTTCTGCAGTGAAGTGAGGATAGAAGGATTAGAGACACTTGACTACCTTGATAACCTCTCCCAAAGAGAACGTTCTACCGAACAAGGAGATGCCTTGACATTTGAGTCGGAGGTACTATCTGCAAAGCGCAAACTTAAAGTTCTTTCCTTTCTGATGCTTACAACATTACCGTGTATAAAATGTAACAACAAATATATAGGTTTGTGCCGTATGGTAAAGAAGCAATGTCTACCATGTCATAATGTTCTGAACCTGTTAACTTTATGTAATGCAATGTGATGCAATCAATATAAGAAACCTGGTCAATTTTCTTGGTCTGTCTTCCTCTGTCTTGCATTGAACTCTGCCAAACACATAAATGTTATTCATTTCTTCCTACTATCAAGTGTTGCCTTGGGTATTGTTGTATGCATTTCTTCCCACTGGCAAGTGTCAATCCAGACCCCCCCCCCCCAAAAAAAAACTTTTCCAGAGGTTTCTCTTTCTTGGAGAGATTTTGTTACAATTTTCATATGTTCCTGGGGCTTTGTAGGTGGATAGAATTTATCTTGGTTGTCCAAATGCCATTGCTGTGATTGACCATGGGAAGAAGAGGACATTCGTGATCAGGAACGAAGGCCTGCCCGATGTTGGTAAGACTAAGACCATCATGTCACTCAACCAGAAGCCCTTCTTTCAGCTATACCATGCCCTATATGCAAATTCCCTTTCTTCGGACCTTGCGGCAGTTAACAGATATTGAACAGCCTCCTCTCCCCCCACCAAACCAGAAATAGCCTTGTCTTGATTTTTACATTGACTATTTATCTTCAATTGTAGTGGTGTGGAATCCATGGGAGAAGAAGTCAAAGGCGATGGCAGATTTGGGGGACGAAGAATACAAACAGATGCTATGCGTCGCTGGGGCAGTGGTTGAGCACCCGATCACGCTCAAGCCTGGGGAGGAATGGACTGGCATACTCGAGCTTACGGTGGTGCCTTCAAGCTTTTCTAGTGACTACCTTTAAATCCATGAAGAGCATCAAGTCCTATTTATTAGATCAGTAAATAAAGGGCTTCAAAAGTTGGAATACTGTTGCCCAAGTTCATGCAGCAGCTTCAATTTGTAGCCCAGCTATATATATATATGCTCAGGAGTAGGTCAGTGATTCAATGTTTGTGAATTTCAATGTCAATCTCTACAGTCTATATCATCTGTAAGCGGAGTTTTTGACATCATAGAAGAGTTTAGCAGTTGAGAAGAGAGAAAATACGCTGGATTAGTTCTTCCCATTGAGCAGCAATTGTATTAAAGTACACTTCGATGAATGAATAACTTTGAAAGTTTAGATCTACGATCATTTTGCACAAATGGCAGACTTCGAGGGCTCATACATTTGGTTCACTCCTTTTGCAATACTAGCTAGTCCAAAAAGAACCCAAGAAAAAGAAAAAAGATGTCCTCATTTTATCCTTTTAGTAGTCAAAATCTTGCAGATAGATGAAAAA
Source organism: Carnegiea gigantea (assembly GCA_029747015.1). Lineage (NCBI taxonomy): Eukaryota > Viridiplantae > Streptophyta > Magnoliopsida > Caryophyllales > Cactaceae > Carnegiea > Carnegiea gigantea. Next base: position 295,085 of record JAKOGI010001152.1, read on the forward strand.
AGACATAAAATAAAATGGAAGCTACTCTGAAATATCAGAGCCAGGTTTCGACCCTGGGACCTGTGGGTTATGGGCCCACCACGCTTCCGCTGCGCCACTCTGATTTGGTGGCACATTCTCCTCTTCACTGATTTTATCCATTAGGAAAGAGTTGAATGGCATTCGGCCCATCTACAAAATCCAAAATGAATGACCCATAATTCCAGCTCGATTCGCAGGCTTTCGGACAAATTCTCAAAGAGAAATCATTGGGCTATTCCATGGCATACTTCATGGACTCGACCGGAAAAGCCGAATCTTACAGTTAAGAATATCATGAGTTTTGAAATTCACAAACTGTGTCTTTGCTACAAGTATTTCTGTGCTAATTTTATAGTTTTAATCCCAATATTTTTTCTATTAATTATTATACAGGACTCGAAAAGGAAAAAAAAATATATATATATATATATATATTTATATTGTATAACATAGAGGACTTAGCCTAGCGGCACATTCATGATTAATTAAATTAATATTTCGGTTTCAATGACGTCTTAACTTAGTTGTTAAGATTGAGGATTTAAATACATTAATTTCCAAGTTCAATTCTACCCTCCGCATTCATTGGGAATTTGAAATTATGTTGTGTTCTTCTTCGTGGTTCACCTAAATCAAAAAATTTGATATTTTGTTAGGTTGTTTTCCTTACATGGCAACTAATCTTATGTGACATCTGATAAGACAATTTTATTTTACATGTTATTCATATATAATTTTCACCCAATTTTAATACCATGAATAGTAGTATAATACGATGTGATATAATGTGATGTTTAAAAATTAGCATTTCGAATGTTTATAAATTCAGTTTCAAACAAAGGCATCCAGCACAATAAGAGCTAGAAAATCAAAGTCAAAAAGGCATAAGAATTGAATGATAAACTTTAATAATAACGAATCACTTGATCGAGATTAATTAATAATAGTGTATATATTAATTATGAAGCAATCTTCTCAAGCAGTTAGTACTGTACAATATGGAGTATAATTCGCATAATCCCATCGGTGTTATATGCGAAGTGGTCTCCCATAAACTTCAACAAAGCTCTTGAAAATTAAATATTTTGCCTGCAAAATCACCAAATTTGCGATCTTTTCCGTATATGGAAAACTATTATTCAAACGCTATCGAAATGTAGGTTATGATGTGGAGGCCACGATTTGCGAAGCGGTTGGGGTCTTTACAATAAGCAATATTAGATCAGCTAAAGTTTAACTTGCACTAACAAAACTAGTCATCAATTTCCACTGAGGCCTTGTTCTTTCGTGTGTAAATTATAATTTATCAATTTCAACCTATTTTACCAATTTTAATTAAACAAAATATCTGCTTTAATTCAATTCAACTAACTTCAACGTACTTCGTACTATTTTAACCAACTTCTATCCATTATATAAAAATAATTCAACTCACTTCAACCAACTTCAGTCCACTTCAACAAAAAAATACTCACTTCAACCTACTTCTACTAATTTCAGCCAACTTCACCTATTTCTCAACCCATATTTCTCAACGAAAAGAACATACCCTAATATTAATATATTATGTGGCACAATTAACAAAAAATATATATGAATATGAAAATAAGGCATTTTAAAAATCAAAATTAAAATAGAATAATTATAATAATTTGGAATATTTTCGTATGTACTTCTTCTTCAGGTAAATATAATTTAGGCATTGACAATGTCAATCTGCGCATGTATTAGACAGTCTTTTACCCTGAGTACGCCTATATCTATATATGTTTTCAATCCAATGATTTCTTTCTTCTTTTTTTTTTTAAAGAAAAAATCCAATTTCTGTAACAACCTCATCCTTGTCTAGTTGTGGTAACTGATGAATGAATTCATAAGAAAATAGATTCTTTTAATTAAAAAAAAATTGAAACAGAATATGTCCTGGGTGGGAAAAAGAGGAAAGATGAAGAATCCACGGTGGGAAATTGAGGCCCGCCACTAATTGACAGCTAAACTCCCTAATCACACCCGATTAACAAAAATCTTTCCAGTGTTCTCCCCTTTTCTCTCCCCCTTCTCCCCCCTACGATTTCATCGCCGTCTGATCCCATCGCACGCTCTCTCTCTCTCTCTCTCTCTCTGACATTCTCTCCTGAATCATTTTTCGAAGACTCATTCTAACCATATTCAGTTTTCCAGTTCTCAGAGAAAGAGAGAGAGAGAGAGGGGGGAAGCATTGTAATTAATCAAATCAATCAACAATGGAGGCAGGGCAGCCACTGAAGAAGCCGCCGGGATACGGCGGGCCCGCCACGCCATCGCCGCTGCAGCCCGGGCGGCCGACGATGCCACCGCCTTCGTACTACAAACCCATGCCCAGAAAGAGGAAGAATTACCGCCCATTCACATGCCGACGGTGTTGCTGTTGGTGCCTCTGCATCTTCCTCTTCATCCTCATCCTCTTCGCCGTCGCCGGCGGCATCTTCTACCTCTGGTTCCAGCCCAGATCACCAATTTTCCGATTCCGACCCATCGAGATCAACCGATTCAACATCACTAAGCAACCTGGATCCGACACCGCCCGCCTCGATTCTCAGGCCGTCATTCGGGTCGAGGTCAAAAACCCTAACAACAAACTCCGGATTTACTACGGCAACACTGCGGTAACGCTCACGGCGGACCAGGACACCGAGCTTGGGTCGGCGGCAGTGGCGGCGTTCGTGCAGCCAACGAACAATGTGACGATGCTGAAATTCGCGACGAAGGTGGAGAATGGGGGGATCGATGTGACGGTGGCGGATGCGCTGGCGGCTAGGGTTCAGAGCAAGACGGTGGTGATTACCGCGGCGGTGAAGACGAAGGTGGGGATTGGGGTGGGGAAGTTGAAGCTTGGGATGTTGGCGGTGAACGTTAACTGTGGGGATGTTTCATTGAAGCAGCTTAACGATGCTCATGCTTCACCCAAGTGTACTTTCACTACTTTGAGATGGTAAGTCCACGTTAGAATTCATCAACCTATTTTTCATTGATCGTGATTTGTTGTTTGATGTTATGGGTGTGCGTATCATTAATTTTCATGTTATAGATTGATTTATTGATTTTATTGGTTGAACTAGGGCTTTAATTAGTAATGACTCACGTTAATCCATATATGCATTAATAACATATTGACGTCACCATACCATGTAATATTATGAGGTTATGATGATCTTGTGGATAAAGTTTTCATTACAGCATAATCTCAATTTTATCTTGGGGATCAAATTCGATTATGATCTTTGTCCCATAATTAAAGAACTTATCGATCAAATAAAGAGTAACTTCAGGCCTAAGGTAGAAACTTAACTTATCAGGAATGACACATAAAACTTAGGCTTACTTTTATCTTAATATATCCTGTAACAATTTAGCACATTGAGGAATAGGACCAGCTATACATTCAACCCTCTTCATCCTATCAAGTCGACTCGCATGAAAAATGGATTTAAAAAGTGCTTTATAATAAGGCATATTTTGTTTGAATTAGTGGTTAATTAGCTTTAGTGGTTTTTGGTTTGCTTGATATTTTAATTAATAACACCACGAAGAAAATGCACTGAACAATTTGTTGCAATTATCATCAAGACCCAGAGGGGGAAAAAAATGAAGTACGTACGTAGGAATTGCTCTGACATCGCCATGCATGTCGAACTAGTTGAATTTAGTTTTGCGTACGGCAAGCAGTATTGCATGCCTTCGTGTGATTGTGTCACGCCCAATTTGTGCTCTGTCGATAAGTACATGCACATGCACCACTTATAATTAACTATGAGAATTTCTCTTAGAAAACTTTTATTATTCTCGATCAAGTGTTATGCAGATTAATTGCACTGTATGTTTTAATTTCAGGATCAAGTTTTCTTGACATGTATAACATATAGTGAAGGGGATGCAAAGCGAGTATCATATGATTTTGAAGATCATTCATCTAGCTTCGCAAATAGCTTGGGCATCGATCGAATTTGGAACTATATTTCATAAGACGTTGATGTTCTTTGGTTACACAGCGTGCTGCAGGCTTATTAAATTAATTTGTTTTCTTGCTTCTTAATTTAGATATATATCACAAGATGAATGAGGTTGTTCTAACTTGTTCTCAATTGCTTGAACGAAAATTAAATCTGTGTTGAGATTATTAAAAAGTGTTCATTTGATGATTACATTGGCATTAGGGGAAAGAATCATGTAGATTTTTGTTTCTGAAG
>JAKOGI010001153.1:7500-65000 GCA_029747015.1 Carnegiea gigantea
GTTGTAAATAAGTAAACCTCCTAAAATTACTTTCACGCAAGTCAACTCAACATTTCTTTTATATTATATAATCGATATTAGATTCCAACATTTAAGTGATATTGAGCAATTTCGATTAAATTGCATATCATTTCTCGCTTAATTTAGATCTAAATTTTTGACATTCAATTGTTGCTGTAGGAGATATCAAACTAAATCAATTTGGAATGCAGTGGCCAACCATCTTTTAGATGGATTTTTCATTTGTAAAAACATGTAAAGAAAGATATAAAATTTAAAATTGTTCTGTTTGGTAAATAACTGTTAGCTATTTGTATTAATTATTAGTTATTAACTGTTTGAATCAGCTGTTTAGATTAGCTATTTGGATAAACTATTTCTCAAGAAAGTATTTCATAAAATTAGTTATTTCTTAAAATAGGTTTGGTGTAATTCATGTATGCAAATTCTCTAATTTACTATTTAATTGAACATGATTTTTTTCATTTGTTGATCACCTAATTTACTTTTTAACAATAATTAAGTTTATGTCTGTACAAAATACCTTTATTTATAAAACCTAATTTTCTTATGCATCAAGAAAAAAAACCATAATTTTCCTACTTATTCTACATTATTTGTCATTATTTAATTACCTCAATTTCTTTTGAATTACTTGTATTTACATGATATCATGTCTTGCAGTCTTCTTGTGTTATTTATTAGACATGACTTTTCCTTTTCTTATGAAGTCAAATTTATATTATTTTCAAATATACCATGAATTTTTTATAGTGATTGCCACTTAGTGTTACCACCACAGTCGAATCCATCAAGACCATTGATTGTTATCCTAAAATCTCAACAATGTGTTAATCTAGATTAATATTTTCACTTAAAATTATTTTATAAAATGAAAAACTAATTAAATATAGGCTACTTTGGGCCTTATTTGCCCACTTAGATAAATTTATTCTACCTGTAATTAGAGTTACTAGCCATTAATAGGTTTCAACAATATACAATGTAAGAAATTTTTTAAATGATATATTTTTTACAATGATTGTAAAAGTGTCAGTACTGTAAAATAAATAAAACAACTCATTCGAGCAAAATAATAAAAACCAAGTAAAATATAAGTGACATAATTGCCATGATACTGTATAAGTTTATCATATGATAAATTTTTGACTCCAAGGTTACTGCAATAGCTATGTAAGGTTCAATGTACATATTTAATTTCTCTAACGTCTAGGACAATTTGGTCATTCCACACACAAAAAAAAGAAAAAACTATTTAGAAAAGACATTTGAGATAGTCTTTTCAAAAAGTGATGTTGGGGACAAAATAACTGTTTCAAAGAGCTCTTTACCAAACACTATAATTAGTTGTTTGACTAGTCAACAGCCAAAATCACCCCCCAAAAACTCTTTTATCTCAAAAAACTCCTGCAACCAAACATCTCAAAATCTAGAAGTGAAATGGTGTAAAACAATTAAAATCATGATCCCCGATAGCTATCACTACAAGAAAAAGACCAAATAAAGACAGAATCAGCGACGGAAAAAGTCTTATCAGTGACGGAATTTTGATTTCAGCGACGTAATTGGCGACAGAAAACGGCTGCCGAATTTTCGCTCATCGCTGAGTACTTGGTGACAGAATTTCATAATTCCGTCGCCATCAACGATGGAATCAGCGACGGAACCTGCGACATACCTTTTTTTGGCGGGGAAAAATTGGCGGGGCAGCAGCGACGAATCTAAAAATCGGTCGCCCTTAGCGACGGAGTTAGAGACGGAAATTCCGTCGCTATTGGAGATGGAAATTCCGTCGCTAGTGTGACGGAACTCCCTGTCCGTCGCTGGCTTCTGCCCCCCAAAAAAATAAATTCTTCAGTTCCGTTGCCAATCCATCGCTAAGTTTCTAATTTTTTAAAAATAACAACACTTGTTTTTATCGTATCCATTAGTACATGCATTTCAATCCTTGTAAAAATTTACAAGGAGTATTTACTCCATCAACATCCAATGGTTTTGAGTATGACTTCATTCGAAGCGTTCTCAACAATTCCAGGCCAGACAAAAGTGGAATATCACATTCAAAGCAACACTTCAAACCAAGAGTTTTGAATTCACAAAGCACAAGTCCCAAAAAAGGTATTTACATATTACAAACTACAAATCTAAATAAACCACAAGTTACTAGTAATTAAAAGTAACATTATGTTTGCAGAAGAGGGAGAAGCAAGCGCCAAAGGGAGGGGAATGAAATAAGCACCAAGGGGAGGGGAATGAAATAAGCACCAAGGGGAGGAGAAGTAAGCAGCAAGAGGTGTACTCTATAAAGAACCAAGCAGGAGAGCCACCAGTTGGGGGAAAATTGCAACCAACTCAGTCACCAAAGTGAGGATCATCATCTTTCTCTTCCTCTTCCTCTTCCTCATCTCATCCTCATCCTCATCCTCATCCTCATTATGTTGTGAATGATGATTACAGGGTGGCTGAGATCTCGAGCCAGAAACTTATTGTATTTGGAAGAAAGCTTGCAGGCGCTGATCGATACTCATCATTTGTTGACTCAGTTGTTGGTTGCTTTGGGTGAGCAATTTGTTGGATTCCTCCAGTTGCTTATATTTCTCTATAAGTAACCTATAACTTTCAGCTTGTGAAGTTAGCTCGCCCTCTAAGTTGGTTACTACATCCCTTGAGTCATTGAGCTCTTGTTGCGATGGTGTATAACCGGTACCTGCTGATAGGCATTTAAATGAAGTACGCATTAGTACTGCAATTAAGTAAACTTATCGTATAACTATATTCATTGAAACTTTAATTTGAAAACTGTACCAGCTCTTTGAGTGGGACTGAAGTAACCGGATTCTTGATTGTTGACAGCCTCATCGCCAATGCCATAAATACGGCACCTTTTTGTTCTTGTACATTTTCACCCACAACTCATTTGGGTTTGGAAGTGGCTGATTTGAATCTTGACAAGTGCCATCCCCGGTCCCTTGAGAGTTGATAACATTTTGAAATTCACATTCAAAGGATTTCTACAATCTCAGAATATGCACAAGAAATCATATATATTACAATTAATGAAAGCAAAGTATACAAATTCATATTGAACTACCGATAAATATTGAGAATAGCTAATTGCTTATATATGTTTGTTGTGATTTTTTGTCAACCTAAGGGGTATCTTCTTTGCCATGGAGTTTGTGAGTACAACTGAATAATTTAACAATCATGGGCTCCATCCCAAGTTATTCTCTCTATGTACGTGCCATACAGAATTATGTCAAACACAAGCAAAACCATAATATTAAAGTTAAAGAAATACATAGCAAATTTATTTACCAGACGCCGCCTATGTTCATGCATAGGGATCGAGCCACAAATGTGGAGATATGGGCCACCAATTTCTAGAGTACTCAGTCGGTTCTTCTGGGCTATTTGATGCAATTTCTTATAACCTTCATTCGCCTAGTATAATTGAACTCCCTCCCATTGAGCATCACCGAGCCAAACAAGCTTCTTGTTATGCTTCCTTACTCTTCCAAGAAAGTCTTTTAAATGTGCATTGCCTCGATTTTTAAAATTTTTTCTTATACAACCTTCATGGACTGAATACCAAGTAAACCACTTCTGCAATTATGAAAACAACAAATGCATCAAATAATACAATAGTAATTTATCACGTTCTCACAAACTGTTAATATGTAGCCACTATAGTTATCTTGAACTCTCCAAACCACAAATCACGTACTGGTTTGGGCACTTTATCCCAAGTAGGCCTAACTCCGTCATATTTGCTTTGAAATATGAGCGAAATCCTGCTAACAACACCCTCATTGGAGAGAAACCTAATTGAACATAATACATCAAATTGATTACTTGTGATGCAAAATTCATGTAGTAGTTCATAACATATAACAATGAAAGACTTACCCGCTATCATCTGGCTCAATCCAAATCTTTGCTCAAATGCTCCTATGACTAGATTGTACTTCACTTTCTCCAATTGCAATTTTGTCCTGGGATTGGTTTGTGTTAGGGTCAATGGGTTGGGGAGTAAGCTGCACATTGTTCATAAAAGGAGGGTTTCGAGAATGTTGTAGGCAAATTAGCTGTACATGGTACTTTGGTTGGGCATGTATGGGGGTTGATGATGGAAAGCTCCAAATGGGGAAGGCATTAATCCTAAAAGACCTGATATGTAACCAGCCATTATGGCTCCTAGGTGAACTGGAATATGAGGTACTTGGGAGAAAGATGGATCAACATCCATTGCGGTTGGATCTACGGTAGAGCTCCTACGCCCTTGTCCTCTACCTCGAGTGGATGACTTACCTCAACGAGAACTAGAATCCATACCTGAAATAGGTGACAACAAATGCAAGTACAAATATATAATAATTGCTCATATCAACCATTTACTCATACATCATAATACGTAGGAAACACATTTTTTCAAAATTCATTCATACAATAAAAGTAAAGTCACAACCAACAGTTTCCTATGCAAACTACTCAAATATATAAGAATTCATTAGTACTCAATCATCTGCATCATCATCATCGTCATCATCATCATCATCATCATCATCACACAAATGTAAATTTTCCTCTACTTCATCTGTTTCATGACCATCATCCCACTCATCCTTTTCATCATCCTCATCATCCTCATCCTCATCCATTTCGTCATTAACCTGAATGAAACAAAATCTCATTTTATCATTAACCTCTTCCGGTGGTGCACTTTCATCCACTAATAATGTAGGGACAGCATCATTAACAGGTTCAATGATTGTCGGCATGTCTGTTTATTGATAGGCAGTAGGTAGAGTGTACTGCTTATCCATTCTCGCTCTTAGTTTGGCTGGTATGACAACAAGCCAATTGGCTCTATCCTTTGAGCAATCTACATGTGGCATGAAGTATGCTTGTGATCAGTGTTTGGGAAGATGAGTAGGTCGTACATTCGGTACCTCCTTATACGGTGCACCTTAATAAGTTTGCTTAGTTTATGAGATCGTGTCTCACGATTCAAAGTGGGAACAAACCACTCACAATTGGGTAGCACACATCGTTTAAGTGGTTCGCCTATATACCCAAGTTGGACAATATCCTTCAATATGCCATAATAATCATTTTCAATATCGTCTTCCCCCGTACCACAAACACCAATGCCATAATTATATGTTCTCTTCCCGACGCTGTGAGCTTCTGTGTAGAATTTGAATCCATTAACTCTATATGCCATCCACGTCGACACATACTGATTTGGTTTCGTAGCCAATTGTGTTAAGTAACAATGTTTGTGGGTGTCGAATAGTTGAATATAATGTACCTAAGGTGGCATAACTTGTAGTTTTAGTTAATATAATGTACCTAACTGTTATGTTAAAATTATGAAGGAATGAGTTGTAATACTTACATTCTGGCTAAACCAATTTGCAAAATGAGTTTCGATGATAGTGTCAACCTCAGCATCGTTACATTGGAACGTGCAGTTCTGACTTGTTCTGTGAAAATTCTGTCACATTTTGTGAAGGCCATTAATATACTTGCGTTTCGAATGATAATCTCAACTGGAATTTAAGGTAGCACTCACCCTATATAAGGTTTAACTTCATTACAATCTAACAGCACGTGAAGATGGGCAGCAATATATTCGGCATCTGTGCGATACCTTGATCTTTCCCTACCAATAGCGAACTCTTACGGTTCAAACACAGATAGAGTTGGGAAATTATTGTTATGTTCATCGCCATCCTTATTTTTCCTGCATCTACTATGCATGGAGGGCACATTAGAGTCGAAGTAATAGGAGGTGAAGAATGTCCTCTCAGCTTCTAAATATGCTTCTGTAATTGAACTTTCAGGACATGCTTGTTACTTTATCTTTTTCTTCAATCGGTTAAATAACCTAGCAAATTCACAATTGCATTCACTTGTAAGTGATTGCACATATAAGAATTGAGATAAGGTTTCAGCGAGTATAGCCTATTTTACCTCTCAAATGGATACATCCATCGGTATTGTACTGGACTACCAAGTTGAGTTTCTTCTGCCAAATGCACTGGTAGGTGCTCCGTTGCATTGAAGAAGCCAAGAAGGAAAATCATCCCCAACTTACACAAAGTGATGACAATGTTCTGATGCATTTCCTGAAGCATATCCTCTCGCAGTGTTGTTGAGAATAAGTTCTTGAAGAACTGACTTATCTCAATTAGAGGTTTCAACACATCATCTGGGAGCGTACCAAATGCAATGGGTAAAAGAGTCTCCATGAACACATAACAATCATGACTTTTCATGTTGTTGAACTTTGCCGCATTAGGGTCCACGATATTCCTCAAATTAGAGCAATATCCATCAGGCATCTAAAGATCCTTTACCCATTCACACAACTCTCTTTCTTTATCCACAGGAAGTATGAATTTCGTTTTTGATTTAACCGACTTATCACTTGGGCCTGGATCTATATATGAATTCATAGTAGTCATTATTAATATGACTTGAACTTCCAACTTCGTGAATTTCACTATTTGAATACCCAAAATTATATTGTTGAGGTTTTATTTTCCTATAGCTTATTCAAAACTGATACTCTTTCACAAAACCCTTTAACATAAGGTGCATCTTGACCTCATCAGGTGTCAAGTACACCCTATTTATGCATTGAGCACAAGCACATCTATACTTTCATCCATTCAAAAACTCTATCTGTCTACGTGCAAATTTATCGAATTGGTTTATTTCATCTAGAAATTCTTGCGTATAACCACTACGATCAGGTAGTAATCTATTATACATCCACCTACGATGTGGAGGACCATTCATATTCTGCTCAAATAACAATAACCACATAAGTTATTGGATAAGAATTAATTTTAATTAAAATTATAATAATCATATAGATTACTCAATTATATATTACATATGTTTGCTTATAAATTTCTACATGCATCCAAAAAAAAACTTATAAATTTCTACAAATACACTTATACTCTTATGAATTTACAAAACCAATAATTCGTCCAAAGTTGAGCACTTTATTCTATCAACATGTCAAATTTCAACTTAAAATTATCAAATCTAAGTCTACATTGCATTGGATAAAATCTTCAGACAAATAAGAGTTACAACTTCATACGAACATCACATTTGAACAAAGTTATAAACTAAAGTATCTCATTCTACCAACATATCAATTTTCAACTTCATATTACCAAATCTAAATCCTAAATTGCATTGAGCAAAATCTCCAACTAAATTAGAGCAATAACCTCATACAAATACCATATTTCAACAACATTATCAATTAAAGTATAACATTCCACCAACATATCAAATTTTAACTTCAAACTATCAAACCTAAACCTTAAATCGCATTTACCTAAATCTTGTAACAAATTAGAGTAATAACCTCATATAAATGCCACATTTCAACAACATTATCAATTAAACTATTTCATTCCACCACCATATCAAATTTTAACTTCAAACTATCAAACCTAAACCCTAAATCGCATTTACTCAAATCTTGAAACAAATTAGAGTAATAATCTCACACAAATACTACATTTCAACATAAATATGAACTAACTACGAAATTCTAACAATGTAATACAAAATTTTATAAAGATTACAACTAGTGTAGTTGAAAATTTTACCTCAAATTTATTGAAAACAACCGGCAAGAGGGGCGGCAGGCGGCGGCCGACGGCTACCGATGGCGGGGGAGGGCAGCGACGGTGGCAGAGGTAGCCGGCGGCGGCGGGGTGGTGGTCGCGGTGGTCGAATGGAGCTCCCAAATCGATCGCCACTCTCTCTCCCCCCTCAAATGTGTTTCGCGTCGAATGAAACCAGACCGAGATCTGGTTTCATTTAAATGGGCTGGCGATAGACAGGTAACGAAAATTCAGTCTTCAACCCTACCTTTTTAAAATTTAAATTTTTTTGGGATGGGCGACGGAAATTCCGTCGCCATATGTCAATTATGGCGACGGATTCAGATGTCTGTCACCTAATCTATCGCAGAGTCTGATTTTTTTGTAGTACTGATTTTCTGTTGCCTTGTCCGTCGCTAAATCTGTCGTTAAATTAGTCCGTCGCTGAATTCCGTCGTTATTTTGAACTTTTTTAGTAGTGATATTGGTCATGCATGATAAGGATATGAATTAGGGTTGGGTAAAAGACTAGATACCCATTGGACAAAGCGGATCAACCAGTTTAACACAAGGTCAATAAAGGTGAGATCAATAATGGATGGTGTTATGCTGGGATGACCCATTAAAGCATATTGATGGATCGTGTTGGATAATTCCATTAACGGCCCAGTTAGTGATTTATACTTTTTTCAAGCTAGTAGCCATATTAATTTATATATTATAATTAGTTAAGTTTATTAGCAGTACTTTTTATGTAATAATAATTATTATATAGAGTTATTTTGTGCAAGCTTATTTCATTTTAAAACAGACCAAAAGCGGATCGTCAATAGATCGGTCCGATCTAGCCCATTTATTTACATAAAAAATCATGTTCTATGCACTTTGTTAACCGACCGACTATAACCCGACCTAACTCACTTCATAAACCGGCCAAATTCAATCTAATGCCATCCGTTACTCACCGAATTAAGGTAATCGTATGGGGCGCCATTTTGTTAAACGGACGTTATAAAGCCAATTTTCATTCGGAGGAGCATCTACTCTCCATTTGGCCGTTATTTACATACGACAAAAGTGTGACACCGAATCCATTATTAGAAGGGATACCAAGAGGTGTTACATCAGTTTTAAAATTATTTACAGGTGCTCCTTTTGCAACCATTAACTCTTCTTTGGCAACCCGGCGCATATGGACAAAGCAACGTTAAGCATGTTGTCGCTGATGTGCCATTCCCTTAATAAAAATCCCAATGCTTCACCTTTTTAAGCCACGTCATTACGTGCTCTGCTTCCACACCCTTAAAGTTTTTTACTGTTTTTGATCGATTTTATCACGTTCGAATTTATTTCATTTATTATTTTGTTAAAAAATTTAAACTCTACATAAGGTAATTAAATTTTGGGCTGAAAATTCCGTTTTATTCATATGCATGTATGTGTAAATATCTACATTCTATAATTAATTATGCCAAGCCACTTTAAAACTTAAATATGCTCATTTTTATACAAACCTATCAATTTGAATAAACCTCTTGATAATATCGTAATTTCATGCGCATGTATTTGATTGAACCTACAATTGTATGATTAAAATAGAATTAAAAATAATTAAATCGGATTTAATTCACGGATATGATATAACTATGAACTCGACGCTGAGTATATTTTTCTTTTCCTATTTTATTTTTGTGCCATTTTCCCTTTGTTTTCCAATCATTATTATTTTGATCATGCCATCATATTAAACAAGAAAATTAGGTTACTTTATAATTTTATTGATATATTGCAATCATGTTATTACTTTATAACTATTTTAATTTATTATCTAATGCACTAATTTAATACATACACACGTGTACACACATTTTGACCATGCCATTATATTAAACTATTAAACAAGAAAATTAAGTTACTTTATTATTTCATTGATGTAATGCACTCATATTATTAATTTACAATTGTTTTAATTTCTTATCTAATGCACTAATTTAATATAAACAAATGTTCATATATATATGTGTGTGTATGTACACACACACTTGCATAATATTTTAAGGGTGTGAGCTTTTAATTATTTAGGGTTTTTGTTACATAAGTTAGTGTTTTTGTACACCTTTTCTACTTTATATATGAATCTAGTATTTTTGATGAGATTGTGAGGATTCTGACTAAAAAAAATCGAGTTTACTTGAAAAAAGATAAGAGAAAATAAGACCACGTAGATCCAAAGTTTAGTCGCACACATCGCCTAGTTAACCCTAGTTGTCATAATCGGTTAGCCTGGGTTAGGGTATACAGTCAACCTAGGTTAGCATATACGATTTAAAAACTTAAAATGCTCAATGACAATATCTACACTTGCAGGCCTGTTTAGTTAACAATGAATATTGCTTTCTTGATATTACTCATAACGTTTACACTTAAACCTGAGTTATCGGTACTAATCTTAGAGTTCGCACATAAACCATAAATACTCAATATTAAATGATAAAACTTAGGATTTCGTATCGTATTTGTTTCTATGATAAACTCTATTCCAAAACTATAAGTCACCTATTTGTTTCCTATTTTCTTTTATTTATTTCATGTCACCTTATTTATTACTTCTTATTTTGGTTCTTCTTTTTAAGAAACTCCTATGAAAGTGGAGAAAAATAATTTATTCGTCATTGATAAAGCTACCTAAAGCAATAACAATGATATTTCTTACGGAAAAAACAAATGAATAGATCATAAAGTTAATAAACTTAGAAGATCATTTTTGAGTAATGAACTAGAATGAAAATTTTGAATTTGAAAATTTAAAATTTATGTTTAAAATCGGATAACAAAATGTAATTAATTATTTATATCACGAAAAGAATAGTAGAGATAAGATTTCAAATAGTTTACTTAAAATAAAAAATATAAGCGCTGAATTTTCTTTTAAGTACAATGGAATATAAATAATAATTTTTACTTTAAAAATACTCACAAGAATGAAGAATTAAAAATAAGAGTAATTGTACACCTCATATTTAAGGTTTTTTTAATTTGATTTTTTTATAAGATCATTAATTGAATATGTAAGATTATTTACATTATAAAATGTAATTAATTCAATTTTATTGAAAATAATTTTCTAAACGTTACTATTTTGGACGTCATTTACAGTTAATTCTTTTTAATAAAAAATAGTGTTAATTATTAACAAACTACTTTGTAAATATAGATTTTAACAAAAAACATTTCATGTTAATATTTTAAAAAATTATTTTCATTGTATTGAAATTTACTTAATTTTAAAATTAATTTTAATTGACTTCCAAATTCTTTATTTTTTTGGAAGTGTCTTCATAATTGGTTATGAGAAGAGAGAGAGGAAAGAGATACACATGGCCACGTGGATAGAGAGAGGATCCATTCATTTTTATAACAAACGCAACAAAGTAAATCAAAATTAAAAAAAAGACAAAAGGCTGGTCGGCACACGGGTTCCGGGAGCCACCCAAAAGGACCGCCTTACTGTAAGTAGGGCACCTGTAAGTAACTTCAAAAATAAAACATCATTACAGATAGTTGTCCCCTATCAATGACACTGGCAGAAGTTGGTCGGTGAATGTACGCGCTTAGATCTTGCTCTTTTCGTAGAACTGAATTTATCCCTTTTCACCGCCGCTCACTTCTTTCTTTCTTTTTCACATCTTTCCATATTCTAAAAAAATTTTGCTTCTTTCTATTCTCATCCACTTTTATTCATTTTTCCTTACTCTTATATATAATTATTATTTTTTATATTTTAAAAATTTTTATAATTTATATAATTATATGTACAAATAGTCTGATAATAATTATAAAAAATTTTATTTATTTTTTGAATATTATAGACATATTTATTAGTCGTACCAAAAATTATAGATAATATAATTTTTGTTATATATATTGAAGAAATAATAATTTTTTCTAATTTGTTAAGCAAATGTTAATTTTTTTATTATTAGTACATATTTTGGATTTGATTTTGTATACGGAAGAGATGATTAAATTTTTTTCGTTGGTTACGAAATATTTGTTATAAGTTATCAAAGCGTTGATGGTTGTTGCTGTATGTGTAATAGATTTCGTTCATCGTAATTTGTGGCTAAATTTACAGATGTTTTTTCTGACATAATGAAGAAACGTGTAATTTTTTTGACATTGTTTGTACTTCGTGACAAGAAATGCAGATGTATTGTATGCGTATTTTGAGTTGATATTTTTTACGTGTGTGTTAGTAACAAAATATTGGAAGTTCTTCACACAAATTGCAGATGATTGTTTTCCGTACATTGAGGGTCTGTTCTTTTCGTCAGGAAATATGGGTTGGTAAATATGTAAAATTTGTTGAGATTGGTAGAAGTGAGTTAAAGTAGGTTGGAATAGATATTTTTTTATTAAAGTGGGTTGAAATAGGTTGAAGTGGGTATTTTTTGTTGAAGTGGGTTAAAGTTGGTTGAAGTGGGTTGAAGTAGATTGAATTTGTTTTGTATGATGGGTAGAGGTTAGTTAAAATAGTGAAAAATGGATCGAAATTGACTGAAATGAGATGAAGTTAGTTGAATTTGGTTGAAGTTAGTACTTTTTTATTAAAGTTCGTGAATTGGGTTGATGTGGATTGAAGTTGATTGAGGTTGGTAAATTTGGATTTACCAACAAAAAGAACAAGGCCTGAACATGTGTGTATTTTTTTCGTTGTTCGTATTTGATTAATATATGAAGAAAAAATACATCCGTAATTTCTTTTACGAATAACAAAAATTACAATTTTTTTAGGTAACAACGTCCACGAAATGATACTTCGTACCTGAGTCAATACAGGAAAATATTTTTTTTCAAAATGTTTTATCGTCAGTAATTACTATTACAAATAAAAAATTACGTTAAGAAAACAAAATACGTAGCTTATATCAACTCGCCTAATTTATTCAACTCCTTCTCACTTCTTCCCACTCTTCCTTTCCTTTCCTACATTTAAAAAAATACCACTCTTACCCACTCCCATCCACTTCTTCCCCTCTTTTTCACTCTCACTCATCTCACACCTGCAATTTTTCAACAAAAAGAACCGGACCTAAGTACTAATAAAAGGAAAGAGGGAGGGCCCGGGGGGGTTTGACACCCTTAAAAGACTAGATCAAGACTTGGATTTCCAACTAACAATTAGAAATTTGCCATGAGATTTTACGATTGAAGCTGTAAAATCAGATTCAACTTGTGGGGTTTTGTATAAGGAAATGCGCGCCCCCCCCCCCCCTTTCCCCTCCAGGGTTCTGCTGAAAGGTCATGCGGTTTCTTTCGGTTCAAATGTAAATTGCTTATTTGGATGTTTGGAAATAATTCTTATTTCCATTGACTCAATCTTAAATAATTCTTGTTTTAGAAGTGTGCCTTTACCTTCCTTTTTTTATCCTCTGCGGTCACTCCTTGTTAATAGTCTTATCGATCTCTGTTAGACTATTTTATGTTAGAGTTATAATAAGATAGACTTTTTTTAGAATGAGCATATAAGTTCTTAAAGGTTTTTAGATAATTCGTAACTAATCATACGAGAGTGACTTTTTGACATGGGAGTGGCTAATTATTTTTCGTCTAATAACTTTTGCAAAAGTCACCTCTAAATTAGCTATTAATCACACTCATGTCTATTATAGTTCACCATACACGTGTCCAACTCAATAAATTTTAGGTGATATGATTTCACACACAATTACTATTTTATGATTGGTCTTTGAGTTTAATGGAGTATTATTTTTGTATAGTCACCCCCAATGATTGTAAATGTCACCCTTCTTTTAACTATGATTGTCATCCTTGTTAAATATACTTGTCACCTCACTAGTTATATAACCCTGGTATGTATTGTAGTCATCAACTCCAATTTTAATATATAACCACTGCATGTTAGGTATAATAGATGCTTTTTGTTTAATACAATCGTGATTCCCTACCAGCTCTATGGTAGTCCTCCCTTGCTAAATGTAATACTCGCATACTTTTGAGTATAATACAATAGTCACCCCCTTAACTATAAGGCGCATCATCTTGCAAATGTGATAGTTAATTCCAACTATGGTACTTGTGCTGCTCCCTTAGCAATAATAACTGCTTGTCAATATAATAGTCACCCCCTTAACTGTAAGACGCATCATCTTGCAAATGTGATAGCTTAGTTAATTCCAACTATAGTGCTCGTGCTACCTTAGCAATAATAAATGCTTGTTAACTTCTATATGGTAAAGCCCATTGTGTTTTACTGTTAACCTCTATGTTTATTGTGGTGTACATGTTCTTTTGAGCTTTTTATGATGTATGTGAGAGTCACATTCGATACTATTGTTTTCCATTTCGACAATGATTGCAATAGGTTTTTGAAGTAAACGAACTGCTACTATGAGACAAGTGATGGAGACACAATAAAGAGCATGCTCATAGATTGAAGGTGTCTCATGCGAGAAAAAAACGAAGCAAATAGGTATAACAAATGCAACACAAACATACATACGCTTTTGCGAATCTGATACAATGTTAATATATGTAACAGTCACCCGTATTAATTACTAGTCCCTTTAATTTGTTAATTATAATAGTTATCTCTTGCGAATTTATTAGTCAACTTTCGTCAACTTACTAAAATCATTGGACATTAGCTATTATCTTTAACAGTCACCTTGCAATTTGCATCAAACTACTTGCAGTCGTATCTTTAATAGTGGTCTCCTTTCGAGTCCACAAATCACTTAATGTTACATATAATTGTTCCGCCTTTACAGTGTCGGTCATCCATTATTGAGTATGACAAGTTACCATTATTAAGAGTGATAACACATAAGTGTAATAGTACTTGTTAAATATAATAGGCATTTCGTTTTCAATTGTAATCCCAATCTTTGGTTTTGAGCACAAAAGTAAAAATATGCTTTTTTCTAGTAAAGTTTAATAGCCATCATTTTTTAAGTATAATATGTAGTTATTGGTTCTCAAGTATATCAGTCATTCCTTTTTAATTAACTATGGGATTTACTTCATGATTCAACAGCGTAATCACTGTCGGAAATATAGTAATCCCCTGTTAAGTATAGAAGTTATACAAAATTACATAAAATAGTCACCCTCTCCTTGATATGACAGTAATTAACCTTTATGTTATAAAATAGTAAACTACTATACAAGTTGCATGATACAACGATCAATTATTTATCATTGACAAAGAAATGTTAACTGTGTCAAGATAATTCACGTTAGGAGTTCTTGTCTTAGATTCTTAACCAGGATTTCAAGATGACACTTATGCATCCCATGTCGAGCATCTAATTGTCTCCTCCAGAAATGACTTTTAATCATTCACCTTAATTTCTTCCTTCTTTTTTCTTCACGGATATGATTGATCCAAGGTTTTAAAATTCTGTTCCTGAAGGGTATATGAAACAATGTTACATTGAGCATCAATTTTCTCAAAAGCATGATTCAGGTCTTATTTGGCAATAGTTGTTAGCTATTAGCTGTTAGTTGTTTGTGCTAGCTATGGGCTGTTAACTGTTTGAATTAATTGTTTACATTAGCTATTTGAATTAGCAGATTCTAGAAAAAAGTGTTTGGTAAAATTAGTTATTTTTGGGAAACATGTCTGGCAAAATTCCATTGATGCCCTTTCAAATGCTGTTCAATTGAATAAGTTTTTATTTATTGATCATCTTATTTTATTTTTAAAAAAATTAAATTTATGTCAGATGTATAAATTAACTTTTCCTTGGAACTCTATTTTTTATTAATTTCAAATAATTTGTGTTCATCATTACTTATTTCTTTTGTTTTCAATGCCTACTTACTTATTATAATGCCTACATCTTATAACTTTATTTTGTTCTTTTTAGAGATTCTTATTTTTTTATGAATTAAAATTGATATGAACCTATATCTATATTTTTTTAATGAATTGAAATATGTATGAATCAAATGATTTGATCTTCATTAACCCAAAGAAAACTAGGAATACAGTTTATTGGCAATAGGGAGGGTAAAGATGAAGGTGGGGAGGTCGAGTAGAAGAGATTGGAGGTAAAAGTTGTCTAAAATTGAGGCAAGGTAGGAACTGTTTAAAAAAGAGTTGTTTGAAATTTTACCCTCCTAGGAATAGGGTTTGAAAGTTGTCTAATATTGAGGCAAGGTAAGATTGAGGCAAGGTCAAACTAGGAATAAGGTTTCCTTGAAGCATGTAATTTCATGAAACTTTTGGGCAATACAGTAATTTCTACAAACAGCTATTCCTAAAAGGCTAATGGAAAGAGTTATTTGAAAAAGAACTGTTTGAGACAAAATAACTTTTTCAAACAGTTGTTTACCAATACTTTTTTAGATGTTTGACTCAGTTAAAATAGTCAAAGTCCCTCCAAAGAGCTCTTTTTTTTCTCAAATAGCTATGTTACCAGACACCCCTTTAGTCCTTGCATACAACTATAATAGTCACTTATAAAAGATAAAAATATAGAATTAATAATTAAAGTTACATGCAAAACCAAAATAGTCATCCCCTATGAATTATGTAAATCATATGTGTTAAAGTCATATCATGGCTTCAAATTGGAGTTGTATCTGAACCCGAAAAATCCGCCTTGAACTCGCCCCATTTATAATGGCCGTAGGTATGAAAGATTGGAAAAAAAATGGCTATGGGCAGGTATGAGATGGTTATGGGTTCAAGTATAGGCATCAACCGCCGCACCCCATAGCCAGACCCTCTGCATACCTGAATTTTTTTGTGGGGCAAAGTAAATTGTCGAGTAGAGTTTTGAACTTTCAATGTTAGTAATTCGTTAAAAAAAGGCCCAGTACCCCAACCTAGCCCTAACCGTGCAATCCATCCATTTTTGTCGCTCATTTAATCATTTACTATATTGATCCATAAAGTCATATGACTTATGACTTACAAACCTAAAATCCTAGCTCATTTGCTATGTCCCTATCTCCCTCGTTTGCTGCGTCCCTCACTCCTTTATTCCAGTCATTTCCAAAATATAATTTTTGTTCATGAGCTAAATACGAGCACTTGCACTTAATCTAATGGATATTGTATTTTTTTTAGAAAATTCTATCTATTTGAGTTTAGTTTTATGAATTTCTTTAGATGAAAAAATTATTGTACCTGATGAGAATTATATTTTAATATCCGTATATACCTGAATAAAAGTCGAAATATCCGAAATACCCAAGGGGTATGGTATGGGGACAGATTTTGAAAAACCGATGAATATGAGAGTGGGTATGGGGATGACTTTAAAAAATGCATATGGATGCGGGTACAACTTTACCCGCCTCATGCCCATCCCTTACTATTTGTAATAGTTTATTGAGCATGTAAAAATTTGGAAGCCAAAAATAATCACCCTCTTATTACCTATAATAGTTAAATTCCATTAACCCACTAACTCATTCAAGGTTCACAAATTATTGGATAAGACCGTCTCATATCAAAGTAATGATAAGACGCACTCCTTTAAGGGCGACTTTTTAAAGGTTTTGAGGTGACCAATACTTTATTGTAGAGTGATTTATCAATTTAGGATGGCTAATAATTTATGTAGAAGTGACTATTATTAAAGTCGCCCTAAATAGATTATTAGTCACCTTACTATTGCCAAAAGTCACCATAAAACATCTACGTTATGATATGTTTTAGATGAAATAGTCTCACTCAATAACTATTATAATGTTTTTTTTTGAGCTTGTATAGGTTTTCGATACCCAAGCACATTATATGATAATAGTCAATCCGCAAAAACTATTGGAAAACTTTCGAAGTTTGGTAGTTTTCAACCCATGGAAAAAGAGGTCTCGTAAAGAGGGAATAAGTGACCCGCATGAAATGTTTAACATGGGGAGTGGCGCTTTTTATATGAAACCTTTCTCAACCACTTTGAATACTACAGCCAAGGGTGAGCTTGGGAGATCACACACACGTGCATGCTGCATGCACTGGTCCGCCGACCGAGCTCGTGTGTGGGTTTTCTAGCTTCTTACTGCTAGTCGCAATTAATGCCTTGAAAATTATTTTAACAGCTAGTTTGGCTCATGGTGTAGTTCATGAAGCTTCGCTTGCTTATGAGACTGATTTCTTCCTTCCAAAACCTAGTTGTTCTCTTCTCAAAACTGCTTGCTTTCCCAATTCTAGCTGTTGCAAAATTTTTTTATAAAAAGGGTTGGTAACTTCTTCAGATTACACAGAGAAAAAAACTTTTGGTTCTTTACTTCTAGTTTTTTGGTTTGTGCAACATCGTTTTATCTCTAGTTGTCTAATTGAGAGTGCATAGATTGGATGAAACGTATAATCCTAGGGAGCAACCACAAAGGAGAGTTTGCATCTTTTCTAGGGCGAAATTGCTTTCAGAACACTGGTCTAGACCATGTCACGCTATTGTCGTTTGGATTTGTTCTAGATCTATAGCTGTTTTATTTCAATTAGTTCAAGTAAGATCTTTCCATTATTGCCATGATTGCTCAATTTTATTAGCAATGGAAAAGCGATTTAATACTTTAGTTATAGCAATTAACAAGGCTACTATTCTTGGCATGTCGAAACTTGAACCTCTTGTTGGAAAGAATTATAGGAGATGTTCTATCAGGATGAAGTTTAATTTTATTTGGAACATATTGAAATAACTTATGCGCTGGATGGGGAAAAAGTTTTTAATGAAAATACTAATGCTCATTATTTAGTCCAAATATATTTCATCTTTTATACCCTCATTTATCTTGTTTTTCTCTCATAAAAATAATATGATTTTTGAATTTCTATTTGTTTTATTTATGTTTGTAGGTGATAAGTTGAATCCACCATGAATCAAAAACTTGTGCATAATTTGACAACTAAAAAGCAGTGGCTTGCGCAAGAAGGAATCGAGAAACTTGAGAAGTAAGGAGTAAGGGTGAGCAAAAAAATCGGGTATTCAGTTCCAAACCCGGAACCAGCTTGGACCCGGCGGGTACGGACTCGGACCTGGTTCCACTGGTTCCAAAATGTAAAACCCTGTTATAACCGGGTCTGGTACCGGGTCCTGAAAATTTGAACATGAAACCGGACCCAGTACCTGGTACTCGGTTAAAATTTAAAAAATTTTGATAAAAAATATAAAAAGTAAAACCTTGTTCTTCAAGTGATGTATCTTTTGTATCGAGACCTAACTCCCAACTACCACAGTTTAACCCTTTGTCTTTTTACTTTCAATTTATTCCCGACTTACACTTTATGTACCTGACTGCCATGAATTTCTTCCTTCAAGCTTTAACTCTTCTCCATAGGAGCCTGCTGCTTACTACATATTTGGTTTTATATTATTTTGTTAGTTTCCCTCTTTTCTCTCTCTATTTCAAGTGAATTAAAACAATTTTTGGATTTCTCATTTGTTTTGTTATCTTGATTTGTGGGTTTCTAATTAATATTATCTACAATTCTCTGACCTTATTGTAAAGTACGTGAATTTTCTTTACTCCTTATTTCATATTTAATTTAGCCTTATAATTTAGTTTTTAGGAATTTGGCTTTATATATGAGTTCTCAACTTGTTTTAATCCTTCACTCTCCTTATTTTACTAGGAAAAAATGAGAACAAAAAAAATATTACTAAGCAACCAGGTATCCAGAATCGACCCCGATCCCGACCGAGTCGAGGACCAGGTCCAAATTCTGGGACCCGGTTCCAACCAGGTCCGGGGTCGGTTTCAAATTTTAGGATTCGGTTCCAACTGGGTTCAGTTCCGGTTCCTAGAATTTCAATCAGGTACCCGGTTCCGCTCATCTCTAGCAAGGGGGTGGCTGTCAATTTGGAAACTAAGTGTAATTTGGAAAGTGGGGTGCTTGAAAAATAAGAAATTGTGTAATTTGAAAAGTTGAAGGGGCTAACTATAGTATAAAGAGATGTCTTAGGCCCCCTCATCAAATCATCAATTCTTCCCCTATTTTCTAGGTGTAAGTTAGCCACTTAATACCACATTGAGGGAATTTAATTAGATTAGATTTATGTATATCGTGTATAATGTTGAAGATTTCAAGTCTCTTTGATTAGTTGGGGGTTGCTTGTAAGATTAATTTTCTTTCTATTTTAGTGTACTCTTACGTTGATTAGTAGTTGAATTTGGTTGCGTTGGTTGTGATTAGTATCTTTAATGGCTATTTGATCTTGTATAAACCTTAAACACGCACAACCAACTTACACTTCTAGTTTGGAATTTTCTTATACTTAGAAAGCATTTAATGATACTTGAAAGAGCTTTCATCTATATTTTTAAGTGATTGACTTATGCTGAAAGATGATGGTTGATGACTTCACCTTTCAACCCAAGTTTTAGACAAGAGGATGAAGGGAGATGTTAATGGATGAGCTCCGACGACCGTTATACTCGACGGTGGGGGAGCGGCAGCGTCCAATGAAGCAGTTGTAAGGCAATAGAGTGGGGGGCTGCATGTTGGGGGTTGAACTTCGGGAGTTGTGCGTGTATAGTGCGTGCGTATGGGGGAAAGAGGTAGAAGCAAACTCAATCTTTCGATGCTTGCCCAAATTTTTGTTGATATTTGGTTTGTTTTATTTTTATTTTATTTTATTTTCCTAAAATTCCAACTCTCTCACTCCTCTAACCCAAATACCCAAATCCAATACAAGTATTCTCGAGTGGGGCTCTCATTTGGGCTAATTCTATTTTTCATACATGGAATGCACATGTTGAGCCTGATAATTATGCTCAAATTGGGGAAATGGAAAGTTGGAATTCTGATTTTTTTTTTCCAAAATTTTAATTTTCAATTTTTTAAAAAAAAATCAATTGTTTAGTCTCAAATGTTGAAGTAAGCTCCAATATTGAAAAGACAATTTCTTGACAACAGTGCCAAATACTTATTACAGTCTAAACTACAAGTGCACGATGTAGTTGTATGTAGCAGCCGACATGTATGGGTCATGTCTGCAAAGAGTTGTGTTTTCAAATACTAATCAAGCAAGCAAATCTTGTGGTGATAATACTGAAAAACTAAACTAACTATGAAAGAAATAAATGGAGACATGATTTGTGATTTCATTACTTAATGAACAAATTAATCTATACAAGTTCTAGCTTCCCCAAGCCTATACTAGTATTTAGGAATGGCCGGTTGCAGTTCTTGCGCACTCTTTCAAGGTTCGAAAGTCAGTTAAATAGTTCTAACCACCTATTTTTGGAGGTTGACCCAATCAAACAACACAAGTAGCAACCTTGGACCTATTTCAGATTACGACGACTATTTTCATGTCAAAAACCTCAACAAGTTGGCCTTACCTTTCAACATAAGTCGATAACTTAAAAACATAGATGAAAGCTCTTTTTTAAGCATCATTGAATGCTTGGCGAGTATGAGAAAATCTCAAATTAGAAGCATAAACTGGGTTTGGTTAAGGTTTATACAAGATCAAATAGCCATTAAAGAAACTAATCACAATCAAAGCCACCAAATTTACTAATCAAAATAAGAGTACAATGAAATAGAAAGAAAACTAATCTTATAAGCAACCCCCAACTAATCAAAGAAACTTGAAATCTTCAATATTGTACACCATATTTATAAATCTAATCTAATTAAATTCCACTAATGGGGTTTTAAGTGGCTCCAAGGACTAATAATCAGTCAAAATTGCAGCGATGAGAAATTTTGATGGACTAACAGCCTGTTAGTTCATATTTTTTTTAATGAAAATCTTGATCGAAATCATTGTCCATCACAATGTGGATAATTTTTTGGTTTGTGAAAATGCAAGAGATTTTGACATGAGCACTGATGGACTCAGCCACAATTTATAACTGGCGCTATTTTCCCATTAAAATTGTGATGGAGTTTCGTTAAAAATTTTGTCGCATAATTGTCTTCAATTTTGAAAAAAAAAAAAATCATTTTTAGAATATTCTAGCTGGAGCAACAGAATACAGTTAGTGACATAATTTAGTTAAGAAAATAATAAAATATTAAAATTTCAAATTTGAAATTGAACATTTTGAATTTAAAAGTTTGAGTTTCATAGAATTCTATGCACCTATGAAACTTTAAATTTTTAGCTTTAAAAGTTAGAGCCCAGATTTAGCAAAAATTACATGAATAAAATGAAAAAAATATAATACCACAAAATTCTCCATTTTTTCCCTCACATTTGATCAAGCGCTTCTCCTAACCCTCTTGCTCCCTTCCTCCCTGATATCTTTTTTGTTTTTTTTTTTTAATTTGCTCTGGCTATTTAACTACAACCCTAACAAAAACCCAAAATAAAAAACAATTAAACTAAGATAACTAGAAAACTTTATCTTAAAAGTTAAAATTACAACCGAGATAACTTAAAATTAATTACATTCATAAAATCTTTTAGTCCATGATCTATCAAAGAAAAAAAAAAAGATTTCTTTTGCTTTCTTCTTCTCAATTCCTGTATTTAGTATAGTCTTCTATGGAAAACAAAAGAAAAGACAACTTGCCCTGATCGATCTGCTACAACTTGAAATGTCTGCATCGAAAGAGGGTCGCTGGTGATGACTCTCCCATATCATACCGTAAACATAAATTTCGCACCTAAAATAAATTAGATAAGAAATTAAGCAATAAATTGAATTTTTGTATTTATATCTAGATGGGTATAATCTCTGCATAACTGTTACAAGAACAAGTGTAATAAATCCTCTAATTCAATCTCGTTAAGGAGTCTTGAATGAATTTGCTCTTGAGAGAGGGTCTAAGAGGCTTAATTTCACTCAAGATATGAGTTTGACCTCTACACGTAGACGGCATGTATTTGGAATGCTCATTGTCTTCTGCTCTAAAAAATTCTTGAGCTCTTGTGAGTCCTTCTAAAATGCCGACCCCTGAAGGAGGGGGTAGCTCCCTTTTTATAGAGAAGTCGAAGTTAGGTTTTTCTCCTTACTTCTATTAAAATGAATAGTCATTTATTTTCTGCATCATTCATGCCAAGTGGCGCTTTTTAATTGGCCATAATACATTTCTATTAAATATTTAATTTAATGGAATGCCGTAATTAATTTAATAGGTAATATGCTATAATTAGCCAAAAATAAAAGTATTTAATTTTTCACATGGCAGATGTTGGTTGGTTTGAAATTTTTTTACCTTCTACAGATGCCCCATCGAGAGTTGGCCACATCCAAGGTTTTGCAGTATTTAGATGTGGTCATGTCTCAAAAAACTTGAATGTTAAAAAGAACACCTACTTGAATCATTGTAGCGTTGAGTATGTTGATTTTTTTATTTTGTTTTGGATTTTATAGTCTCTCGACTCGTGATCAATCCCCCTCTTTTTTTGACTCAAAATTAAATATATGAATATATTTAGGGTATGTTCTTTTTGTAGATAAATTAGAGTGGGTAAAAGGGTAAAGTAGGCTGAGGTAGGTTGAAATAGATTGAAGTAGGTAAGTAGGTAGAAGTAGGTTAAAATAGATTGAAGTGGATTGAATTTTTTTATGTGATAAATTGAACTTAGTTAAAATAATGAAAGTGGGTTGAAGTGGGTTGAAATAGGTTGAAGTTGGTTGACGTTGGTTGAAGTTGGTTGAGATTGGTATTTTAGAATTGACCTATGAAAAGAATATGCCCTTAATTGACATACTGATATTAATTGGTCTTTCAAGAATTTTTTTTTTTTTTAAAATTTAAGATTCTTTCTTTGATTTGGAGTAAGAAACTTGTATGAATAAAAGATATCAATTGGCATAGAAGATTTACGCTTTCTATTAATGCATACTACATCCATAAATCTTTTGAAATGTATCAATTTAGATCTTTATTTTTTTATTCCAGGACCTAATATATATATCATAGGTTCTTGAGGAGATGCAGTACACTTACCATAAAACTTTATCCGAGTCTTCTGCTAATTTGCCCAAAAAGATAGAAAGCTCAGGTAATTGTTGCATCCTGCTCCTTTTTTCGCTGTCTTCTCCTTTTTTATTTTTGGCTATTGTTTTAGCCCACCTTTGAGCCTGTTTTTCATTGGTCTTTTTTAATTTATCAATTTCAATTCATCTTAACTTACTTTAATCCACTCTAACCAACTTCAACTCGCTTCAATAAAAAAATTTAACTTCAACTGACTTCAACATATTTCAATCTACTTCAGTCAATTTCAGCCCACCTCCTTCAAAATTTTATTCTCACTATTTTACCTATCATATAAAAAATATACCAACTTCAATTCACTTCAGTCAACCTCAATTTACTTTAACCTACTTTAATATAGTTCAACCTACTTCAATAGAAAATATCAAATTTAACTCATTTTAATCTATCTTAATTTACTTCAATCAATTTTATTCTTTTACCATCTCAATTTATCAACAAAAAGAATAAGCACTAGTGGGACTTCAAAAATTTATATGTGGAGTTGTTCCTCGCGCTTCCCTCTTTTCTTTGACTTTGACAGCTTTGATCTGTGACCTTGTCATTTTCTTTCTTTTTCTTTTAACTGATTGGCCATATTGTGCATTCAGGCTTGTACATTAAAATTTAGGGTCTGTTCTATTTCGCGTTTTAGATAGATAGATAGATGTAAAGAGATGTAAGGAGCTGTAAAAAGGTGTAAGGAGATGTAAGGAGCTGTAAGTAGTAAGGAGATGAAGGAGCTGTAAGGAGTTGAAAGAATGGATGTAAGGAGTTGTTGAATTGTTGAAGAGTTGTATAGTATAATTTGTTTTACAATGAACATTTTGGATGAAAAATAGTAACATTAAAATAATGTACTTATCAAAAATAAACAATTAATTAAGTTAATTACACAACAATAAAATATATTAATCCATATAAATTTGGTGAATAAAATTTGGTCCAAGATTTTTTATATGAACATTAGTTTGATTGAATAAGCAAAGTATAACAAAAAAAAAACCCCCTTTTTTGACAAAATTGAATATAATTCTTCAAATAAATTCCCATTTTATGTAAATAATTTTAGATATAAATAAATGTATGGTCATCTATAATAATATATATATTTTATGTCGAAAATCAAATATAATTTACGTCGTTATATTATGTTTTTATGTTTATGTAAATGTTGTATTTATAAGATATTTATGAATTTTGTATATTGGTAGTATCATTAAAAAAATATACATAATTTCTGTAGCTAAAATAAATAAATGTTATAGAAAATCTATGAGATAAAGGAGATGTAAGAAGATGTGAGGAGCTGTAAGGAGATGCAAGAAGATGTGAGGAGATGTAAACTCTTAACTAAATCCTAAAAAACGCGAAATAGAATAGGGCCTTAGCCTCTCTTACTGGGGAATTGGGCATCGCAAATCTTTCCATAAAACAAAGCTCGCTAACATTATTGTTGTTGCAGATGCGACCATCTTACGTTGCGATTTGTTAGACTAACTTCACTTTGTGGGTCCATTTGTCATGAAGTGCTCTTTTTTGTTGTAATTGTTTTAAAAGAAATTTATCTAATAGTGTTGTTTCACTTAATACTTTTCAATCTCTGATTTTTCTTACTTAGAGGCGTTATTTTTGTCTGGAACAACTTTTGAGGCTGTCATCACTTATCTGCCTATAAAGACTTAAGTGCCCTTAATAAACTTTTGCAAAATGGGGAGAAAAGTCAGGTGAAGAAAAGTCAGGTGAAGAAAGAGCTGGGGTTTGATAGCTTGCGAAAGAAGACTCCCACAAAGGAGACTCACCCATATTTGGAGCTTCTACAGCTCGATAATGCGGAGGAAAAGGTGGGTGTGGGTGGGCCGTAAACGGAAGGTGAGGAAGGGAGTTTGTGTTGATATATGGAAGATGCCATTTTTATCATGGATCGAAAGAGAGTGAAGGGTTGAGGGCATTAAGCACTGTGCATGCTGTGTGGGTGGTGAGCTGTGGAAGACTTCCTATTTGCATTGTACACATGTAAGTGAGTTAATTAGTTGTGTTAACGTGTGTGTCAATTTTAACTTCGAATTGGGGGGATGGAGATTTTGGGGAGAGGGTACTCTTGCTTACTGGGTTAGGGGTTGGGTGTTGAGGTTGGGGAGATGGGGGTAGTATACCTGTGGGTAGTTAGAGCTTAGATTAAATTGATGTATGCAATTGTTGTGTACTTGTGGTTCTGAATGTATGATGCATGTGATCAGACAGTACTTGTTTGGTACGCATGTGCTCCTGCGTGCTGGTTATGCCGAATATGTCTGTTGAATAACCCGGGATAACAATTACAGTAGGGGTAGTTACTGCTGTTCATGGAAAAAGTGGTTCAACCCGTAAATGCGTAATGAATAATCCAATAAATAAGAGTGGTTAACCCCGTAATACGTATAGACTAACCCAGGTTAACCGCTTAAGAAGGTGTGGATGAACATGTTTGGAGTGATGATCTCTACTAATGGATGTGTAGAATGCTTGTAATTGATGTGGACATGTGTAGTGTTGGAGGGCCTATGAGTATGTGTGGTTGCTAGTAAATGAAAGACCAGAGGACCATTATAAGCTGTTGCCCTGTATACGTGCAGCTATTGTAAGGGCTAATCCTGATTGAAGAGCATTTCGGTACAACAAATAAATATCACAGAACATCTCCTAACTAGTGTGACAGAGGTGTAATATGGGCAGTACCCCAAAAAGAGGTCAACCAACCCTAGTCACTAACCCCAGGTGTGCATAAATTTCACCAGTTGGATACTGCAACATGTCAGTATCCCACTTAATAAATGTCACTAACCTAAGATGTGGATGTTACAATAACGGGACAATTGTCGTGAACCATATCAGCATCCCATATAATAAAGGTCAGTAACCCGGGAAGTGGATATATCTACCTGTGCACTATATACGTCTAACATGTCAGTAACCTAGATAATAACGGAGAGTAATCCGGCCTGTGGGATTAATAATAACAGGATCATTGAGGTGCATCAAATCAATATCCCAACAAACAAAGGAAACTAACCCGAGTTGTGGATGTGACAATAATTGGATCATTGACATATACCAATTCAGTATCCTTGCCCAATACCCTCTGATGTGTATTGCACCGACAGAAGCACTATAACTTACCCTATTTCACAGCTGTTGTTCTGCATTGGGCAATGGACAATGCAGGGATGTCTGCCTACTAATTATTGCTCCACCTCCCGTTCCATTTACGTAACACAGTATATTGTACGTTTAAGACAGGTTATAAACGTAGTGTTCACATCATTACAGGGTTCCCCATATCGATATCTCGAGATACACAGCTAACTAACCGGGATCTCCATACGGCTAGTTCAGGATATGTTGTCCAAGTCAACCCCCATAACACGTAGTCACCAACTTTAAGTAGGTGACAATTTCCCCAACCCCCAATGTCACTAATCCAGATAATTTATATAAGAAACATAGGAAACTACACTACATTGCAGGGCCCTGTGAAGTGGCTTGAATTGAATAAACAAAAACTCCTCACTAAGTACACCTCAGAAGGTGCTCATATTGGATGCATTTGTTACATACGGTATGGGTGATGTGGGAACAGGAAACCCTAATACTCATTTGCTTTTATGATGACTGCAGTCCGTCACCCATATTCATATCCCGACGTAATCTGCTCACTATCCTGGGTTATCCATTTGCCAATCCCAGGGGTACGCTGTCAATATCCCAAAAAATTAAGGTCAATAACCATGGTTATTGATAAACAGGAACAAAGGTACGCTGAAGTTTCTTATTAGTCCAACAAAATGACCTCAACATCCCAGGATTAGAGTGCATTTTGACATTATGATTCTCTACAAATTAAATAGTAAATTAGGATTCCTAAATATTTGCTGTTTAGAATCATAGTTTAGGGTTTAGGATTGGGGTCTATCGGTGAGGTATTGGATTTGGGGATTCGCTTGTATGCATTATGATTTGGAATTTGAGTTTTATAGTACATTTTGATATTATGATTATTTAAAATAAGAGATTTTTATCTAAAGTCATATAACAAAATTTAATTTTTTTTTAATAGAAAAAAATGAGTTTATTTATAATAAGAGAAAAGAATAACATGACTAAAATTCTTTAAATAATGTTACTCTCCATTGCCCATTACACGCTTCATTTTCATGTACACATCCCACACACGGACCCTCACTACCTGCCACATACAGGTAAGCGTACTCATCGTTCCCCTTCCTCAACTTCTTAACATCACCATCTCGTCCCAATGGTAACAACTTAAATCGATTACACTTCAAACTATACCACATTTGCCGACCCCGTACACCCTCCCCCATTGCCTCCTCCACTAATCGCAACAACTCAAGCACACCCATGTTCTCCTTTACCCACATAGAGTCTTTCCTCCCCCCCCTCGTAACGTAACTTTCCCCCTGGACCTTCCTCTAACAACCCTCCCCAGCATACATACAATGTCATCTCCCTGCCATAACTACCTCCTTCAATGGCATTTTCACATTCCATTGTGCTGTACACTAACGATTACCTACAAACACATGCACACTTGTTAACAACAGCTCCACACACAAGATATATACCACATTCACACCACAAAATATCTCATCACAACTTCACATACACCACTAACTTGGGTTCTAACAAATTATCAAACTCAAGTCCCCATTCAACCCAGCACATAAGACTGACTACCCTACATATGTTTTGTCAACAGTTCCTTATCCATTGTTTCCCGCCCTATAGGTAATCCAGGTTAGTCATGACCGATACCCAAGTTATCCACTAGTATGTCATCCGTTATTCAGTATGCAATTACGGTTCACTAATGCAAATGAAGACACACACCCTAACTCACTTAACTACACCTGCCCACCTCAATTACAAACATTCTACACATCTATTACTACAGACCAACACTCCAAACATGTTCATGCACAACTTCTGCAGTGATTAACCCAGGTTACTCAATACGTATTATCGGGTTCACCACTCTTACTTTCTGGAATATTCAATGCACATTTACGGGGTTAAACCATTTCACATCAACTGCCTAACTAAACTAGGCATACTATAATTGTTATCCCGGGTTATTCAATACACATATTCGGGGATAACCACTACAGAGCATCATACATTCAACACCACTAGCACAACAATTGTATACATCAATTTAGTCCAAGCCCTAACTACCCAAACGTACATAAACCCCGCCTCCCTAACCTCATCACCCAAACCCTAAACCCTCTTTAAACGCACCGCAACAGAACCCCCTAATTTTGACATTCCCAATTGCAATTATAAACTAACACACACAAGTTACATAACTGATTAACTCACTAACCTATGTTCAGTGCAGACAATAAGTCATCCACACCTCCTCACCAACACAACATGCACAGTGCTCCACTGCCTCGAGCCCTTCACTCTCTTTCGATCCTTCAGAAAAATGAGTTCATAATTTGTCAAGCTCATTTCTCCACCTTCAGTTTACATCCCACCCATACTTACCTCTTCCTCTACCATTGACGACTTGGACAAGCTCAGAAAATTGGTGAGTCTCCTTTGTAGGTGTCTTCTATAGCAAACTCTGAAAATCCCATCTCTTTCTTCAACTTAATTTTTCCCTTTTTGCAAAGACTCGTTAAGGGCCTCACCGTCTTTACACACAAACAAGAAATGACCCCCTCAAAAGGTGTGTTAAATAAAAATAACACCTCTAAGAAAAGTAACAAATTGAAAAGTGTTAATTGAAACAACAATATTAGGTAAATTTTCCTTGTTTTAACTGTTGTTGACCCAGAGGGGTCTGAGGCCACTTCTCGCTTTTTCTCCCTCCTTTTTTTTATTTAGTTACTTAATCCTTATCTTAGAATATTTACCTTATAAAGTTATGATATGTACGATAGTGCTTGCAACTTATTGAAACATATGTGAATGCTTTGTGGTTAACCTTTGAATGTATAACTTTTTTGGGTACATCAGGATTAACCTTGAACCCTCTTAAGGCGAACTTCCCAAGGTGAAAATTCTCCAAAGGCAAATGTGACTTAATTAATGGCTAACCTTTGAATGCATAACCCTTTTGGGTGCATCAACGGGTTAACCTTGAATCCTCCTAAAGCGAACTTCCCAGAGGTAAAAATTCTCCACAACGCGAACTTTAATTTAATATCGGTTAACATTTGAATGTATAACCCTTTTGGATACATCAACGAGTTAACTTTGAATCCTTCTAAGGCGAACTTCCAAAGGCGAAAATTCTCCGAAAAGCGAATTTTGATTTAATATCGGTTAACCTTTGAATGCATAATTCTTTTGGGTACATCAATGGGTTAACTTTTATCCTCCTAAGACGAAAATTCTCCACAAGGCAAATTTTGATTTAATATCTGTTAAACTTTGAATGTATAACTCTTTTGGGTACATCAACAGATTAACTTTGAATGCTCCTAAGGTGAACTTTCAAAGACGAAAATTCACTACAAGGTGAATTTTGATTAATATCGGTTAGCCTTTGAATGTATAATCCTTTTAGGTACATCAATGAGTTAACTTTGAATCCTCCTAGGGCGAGTTTCCACAGGCGAAAACTCTTCACAAGGTGAATTTTAATTTAATATTAGTTAACCCTTGAATGTTGACTCTTTTAGCTACATCAACGGGTTAACTTTGAATCATCCTAAGGCGAACTTCCAAAGGCGAAAATTTTCTACAAGGCGAATTTTGATTTAATAATCGGTTAACCTTTGAATTTATAGCCCTTTGGGGTAGATCAATGAGTTAACTTGTTTGCTGAAGAGGCCTTGCATTTGTTCTTGTTGTTTTTTTTTTGTTTTTGGTTCTCCAGTGCTGCTATGTCTAAGATTTTTTTATTTTTTGTTTTTCTAGTCCTCATTCAATTATTGAATTGTTATGACTGCTCAAGTGACAAGTCCTACAACTCATTTTTCTTTATTTCTGCTATTGATGCAAGGTCTATTCAAGATGGTTACTTTTATGAACAAAATCACTAGCGGACGACACTATCTACACATCCAACCAAGTGAAAATGACATAGATGGGGAAGAGACAAAGTTGTCCATTTGCAATTCTACAGTGTCCTTGTACAAGTTTGATTGCATTAGAGGTCCCCCGAGCCTTCCTTGGTGGTCTAAAGAGAATTTGAAAACATACGAAACATTTTTACTTTCTACATTTTTACTTTCTTGTCACATTAAAGTAAAAGAGAATCTCCTCTCGTACGAATTGCTACGTTACAACATAGAGTCCGGATGCAAATAATGGTTTAGGTTACTGTTGCATGGAGAATTTTCTTACAAGTTGCTTTATTGGGAGTGGTTAGAAGATATCCTCGTTCGTTGCAAAGATAAACTTACAACCTTTCATCTATTTGATACTTTGTATGCTTCGCTCTTCCTTTATGATCAGTGTTTGAACCTCATCCAAGCAGTGCGCGAATATTGGTGTCCCGATGCATACTTCAAACCGAAACGAAAACATTACATACTTCAAAAGGTGAGGTGTCCCTATCTATCTTTAATATTTATAGTTTCCTCGGGCTCCCACTTTAAGGGCATCTTTATGATGAAGTTGTTCCCACCTAATGAGAACTGACAAACAAGCTTCCATTGAATTGTACTTATCTATTCACTGCTTACCACAAACTTATGCAAGGTCGCAAGGGCAAGCCGACCATAGAGCAATGGATTGTTTTTGGTTTCGAGGACCCAACAAGTACCATGTTTCTAGGAAGTCTGATCAAGGTAACTGGATCCCTCATCTAGGAATATTATCTTCCATCATCGATGCAAGAGCCCGTAGGTGGGGTGATTGTCAGGTCATTTTCGACAAGCTAGGAGTGGCTATAGTCCAACATACTGAGACCTTTCTAGCTGCATTTCTCTCCTATTGGCTATGCACATTCATCTTGTCATTTAGAGATATTGGTTGCGTACATCCCGACACTTTCAGTGTCGCCACATTCATGGCATCAGGTGTAGGGTATTGCTCCCTACAGTAATTCATCCGAGTTTTTGTAAGGGACTCAATGAGATTTCTCGTTCTTCACATCCTGGTAGAGGTGGGGGCTATTTTCTTGCCCATTTCTTTTATGCTTGGTTAGCCAAAAACTTTAATGTATACGGCTAGCTATTGAGACTTCCTCCAATCCAGGCATGATGAAGTTTAGTATCCTTGGTCAGGTCAAGCCAAGCCGTTTCAGCTTGAAGAGGCCCGAAAACTCATCGATTTTGGGAGGGGCTTTCGCTGGCATTCATCCATCATCAATCGACTTAAAGAGACTCTTGTGGATGATGGCAAGCTATCAAGAGCTGTCTTTGCTTACTTTGTCAGCATTTGTTCAAGTTTTCTCTCTTACTGTTGTGAGGACAACCTCGTCATGGAGCGTTACTGCCCTGACCGATTTAGTAGACAATTTGGTTTCCATTAGGATGTTCCTGTTGATCTGGACTTCGATAATCTTTCTAATCCAAAAATAATGCTTCGTTATCACCACATGCTCATGCTATGGAATAGGGTCTTAAGTCTTACATCCTGGGCAATGCAATTTACTCAAGAGAAATACCACTTGTGCATTTCGTGAATGGTGGTATAAGATATTCATTTCCTCGACTTGAAGTCCATATGCCAGTGATTCTAAGAGGAAACGAAGTGATTTATTTGACGCGAACATTTCAAAGGATGAAAGCAAACTTGGTTCTAAACCCAAGTTGAAGATTGTTCGTTCTGGGAAGCCCTTACATCCTTTTGTTCCACTGATGAAGGATGGCTCTTCTCATGTCAAGATTCTAGGAGTAGATGTTGTCATCCCAGTGATACCCATCCCTACAATCCCTATTCAATGCATTACGCCATTACCACAGGTAACAAATGAGACTAAAGAACCTTTTAAATCTTCCACCTGCTGAGACATGTAGACAAAAGTCTAAACCTATGATTAGTCTTACTATGAATGGTCAGGACGAGCTACCTATCGTAGTTTGCGAGTCAAGTACCAAAAAGGTAATCGAGCTTCCCCCAGAAGGTGTTAGGAATATCATGGATATCCTTGATGCTGAACCTAATCCTACTCAATGTATGGTACTTGTTCGTGCCAAAAATGTGTCATTTTTAAGGTACGTTTACATCTGTTGTATGCTCATTATAATTGTATTTTTAAGGTTTTTATTTGATTTTATTTTGTATTGTAGGTTTTGAATAAAATGAAAATAATTACGACAAAAATGTGAAAAAAATGATGAAAAATGTCAGAAAATGAAGAACTGGGCCAAATAGATCCGACCTAATTCCCTGGGCCCGTTTTCTTTTAGCCCAAAGAAAAAAGAAGGAAAAATATAATAAAACCTAATCTACCCAGCCTTCACGTGCTGTGCACGTGATCTCTAAACCCTCCTTCACGTGCCGTGCACGTGATCTCTAAACCCTCCCTCACGCGTGTAGCACATGACCCTTATTGCTTCCCCCCCTAAAACCTTCTCGCTCCTCTCAGCCACGAAACCCAGAAACCTCAAACCCAGACCCTCCCCTACTTCATCCCCATCCCCGTTCAATCTCCCTCTGTCTACCCCATCTCTCTCTCTCATCGACAACACCAGAACACTATAGCACTACCAACAGCACCATCAACACTCATCAACATTGCTAGCTGTCCCCCATCGTGACCATCCACGAAAGCCGCGAAATCAAGGGTTGAAGATCGAAGAGGGCTCGAGTATAAAATGGAGGAAACGACAATTGAAGGAGGTAATTTTAGATAATTTAGGGTTAGGTTAGGTTTAATTTCAGCTTTAGGTTTAGTTTTAGTTTTAATTTTGTTTCCGTTCCAGTTATTCGAATTTTAGGGTAAATTTCGATTTTAGGGTTTGATGCTAGAATGGGTTTTGGGTTCGAATTTCATGAAATAATAATGCTACAATATTGAGTTTCCCAGTTGTAAATCACAATTTTAGTTTGATTTTGATGTTGGTTTTATTACAAAATTTGAGAATCCCCCTTCCCCTGAATTTGTCCCCTGTTCGATTGCAACGAAATGAAGCGTGCAGGTTGCCCTTCTCTTCTCCTTGTGAATTAATGCTAATGATGGTAAAATTGGTGTAATATTCAATGGTAGAACTTGTCCTTCTTACTTTCGTCTCCCCTATTCCAGGTGTTGAAGTTTGCTCGTTTCCTCTGTTCGTTTTTGTTCTCAGTTTCCTTTCCTAGTAGCCTAGCTTGGTTTTTTTCTTATTTTTGTTTGGTGATGTAATTATATGTTGTTTCTAGTTGGCTAATTTTAGAGGCTTGGTCTCTTAGGTTTGGTTAATGCAACTGCTCACCCTCCCATATTTTCTTTGATTGTTGGATTCTGCTTTGGTGAATTTGGAACCTCTATTAATGGAGGTTGCCTCAACTAAACTGATTTCTAAGCCCTTGATTTTCTGCGTTCAGGGAGTTTTGGCAAGAAAATAAGCTTAGGTCTTGGTCTTGTTTCCTTCTCCGCTGTTGCCGATATATGCCTTGGCTGATATGTTTGTTCTAGTTCTGTTAATCTAGCTGGATGTTGCCCAAGTTTGATTCTGTTGGTTTAGTTGAGTTAGCATGGCAAATTTTGGATTTGGTACATTGCATCTGTCTGAGCTTTTTATTTGTGTTTTTGAGGTGATGCTGCTTGAGTGAGATTTTTAGTTAAGTTTTGAAGTTTTAGTTGATTTAGTAGTTTGGTTGAATTGGTTGATTTAGTAGTTTAGGTGATTTAGTTGATTTTAGTAGTTTGGTTGATTTAGTTCGAATGGTTTTCATCATTACTTAGGTTTAGATCGTTTTGATGATTCGAAAGATTTGATTTGATTTGGTTGGTTGAATGCGTTTAGTAGCTTGGTTTGGTTACTTAGGTTTCACAATGGTTATTTCTTCAAATTACTAGTTTAGTTCTTCTCGTTGAGGTCCTATTAATCACTTAGTTGAAATTTTCTAGGTCAAGTATTTCCTTAGGTTTAGGTAATATTAGTTTTAGAAATTTCAATGACCTAAATCTTTTCCATCATCCCTGAGGAGACATTTCTCAAGTACTACAGCGAAAGCTGTATGCTTGAGGCCTTTAGTTTATCACTTAAAATATCCCAACAAGTTTTTGGCGTCGTCGCCGGGGACGACGGTATGAGATTAGGTCATATTTTGTTTTTCTTCGCTCCTTTCTTATTTGTTGCTTTGTGTTGTTTATTTGATTTATTAGTCATTTTGTTTAGTTGATTTGATTTGTTTAGTTGATACTTATTTAGTCGTTTTGTAACTTTATTTTAGTATCGATTCTTACTTTCTTTATTTTGGTATTGATTGTTACTTAGTTTAGTCATTTCGTGAAAAATTCAAAAATCCCAAAAAAAAAAAGAAAAGATGAAATCTCTAAAAAAAATTAGCAAAACCTTCAAAAATCACTAAAAAAATGGAAGAGCCTAAAATTGAAAAAAGTTTAGAAAAACTTGAAAACCACAAAAAAAATTTTGAAAATCCAAAAACCCAAAAAAATTGAAAATTGAAAACCCTAAAAATTGAAAAATTCTAAAAACTTTAAAAACTTCAAATGTCAGTTTTCCATTTCCCACAGTATGAGCATGAATCTTTTTGGAGTTATCTTTCAAGGCTTAATAAATATCGTGCTCAAGTAAATCATAATTTCAAAAATGAAAAATTTGTGAGGTCATTGTTGTTGGTCTAAATATTAAATCAAGGAGTTATATTGAATCAATTTGTCCTGGAGATTTAATAGAATTATTACCTAAAACTCAAAAGGAAGTTTGGGATTTTTTTAAAAAATTAACTTGGGAAACCCATGCGTTTGAACAGGCTAACGAGGCTTTTAAATACCCAACTCATGAAGAGTATGATTTTTAGGCTAATTCTTACCCTTCAGGCCACTTTGTGAATTCATATGACCCATCTTATTCTTGTGTGCCTCCTATTTTGTGCGACTATTATGAATTCCCTGATCATGATGCTCATACTTGCCATTTCGTGCTTATGTTGATACTACATGTGCAAGTTTTGAAAAGGAGATTAATGAAATGACTGATCAAATGGTAGAGACAATGAAAAAGAGAATTGCTGCATATTCTCAATGTTTTAACCAAAATAAAGAGACTTATAGTGAGCTTGATTCTAGTTTAGGATCTCCTAAACCTGACATTAGTCTCTATGATGATTTTGAACCCTCTTATTCTACTAGGCCTAACTTAAATGAAAACATGCCTTTACCTAATCTAGAACTAGAGAGTAACCTCCCTACATCTCTATTAACAGACCTTACATCCCTCACTAGCTTGCCCAAAGATGTCACTGAAGATATCTTAATCTATGTCGACCTACCCACCACTTTGAATGACTTTTATGAATTTAATGTGGGTGAACAATTTGATACTATTAGTAAGTTAGATATAAGTATCACACCTAAAGTTGAGCTTCATGATTTAGGTGATTCGAAAGCTATTTCGG
Source organism: Carnegiea gigantea (assembly GCA_029747015.1). Classification (NCBI taxonomy): domain Eukaryota; kingdom Viridiplantae; phylum Streptophyta; class Magnoliopsida; order Caryophyllales; family Cactaceae; genus Carnegiea; species Carnegiea gigantea. The sequence continues at coordinate 43,609 of JAKOGI010001153.1, forward strand.
AGGAGTTGTGTGATAAGTGATTGAACTCACTATGTTGGATTTTGATGATGATATTCTTTATGTAGAATATGAATCTTTTTCATATGGACTGGATGTTACTAAAGGTCTTGATGTGGGCTTTCATGTTGAATATGAATCATTCTCTTTTGATCCCATCATTCCTGACCTTCTATTTTAATTAGATGATAATATTTTGTATATGGAATATGAATCTTTTTCTGGTGAGTTTGAGATCCATGGAAGTTCTAATGATGGTGTTTATGCTGACTATGAGTCTTTCTCTTTTGATCCCATTTAAATTGACTTCCTTTTTGCATATTGCAAGTCTGAATTTGTTGAGTCTGAGATGATTGCCACTAAGAATTTCACTTTAGACCAGACTCATAAGCATATTGGACATAACAGACTTGTGAAATGTGCACCCCTATTTTACCTAGATTGTTTGTTCATGCTAATATAGTTTCTAGGCCAATGACCTCCATACTGGGTTGTTCTGAGTATGTTCATTTCCTTTCTGATTAGGCCCAACTATTTGATAAGTTGAAGCGGGCCCTTACCTGTGCTTTATTGGCTATGTGGATACTTTTTCTGGTTCCAAGTCACTACTTTTCACTGTTGCTATATTATTGAGAGTTGGGCTTCTTGTTTGATAAGCTGCTACGTGCTTTGATGAGTTTTGATTTGATTTGCAGTTTTCAGGTTATTATGGAGTGGCTGATGCTCTATAAGCCTCATTTGCATAATTTTCGTGAGGCATGGTTTGGATACAACCTGTATCCAACCTGGTATGATCGTTCCACCCTCCCTTCTTCTCTTTTTCATTTCTTTTCCTTCTTTTTTGTACTTAGTTGTGAATATTTAGGACTGTAAATATACGGGTGATCAATTTTGAGGAGCAATTTGGGATATGTTGAGCCGTGTGGACTATGATCACCCTTGGTTGTATTCTGATTTTGTGAATACTTCCTAGTTGTAGATATCTAGGGTTGTTTCATTGTTTTACTTTGTTTTGTTTCTTTAGTTTGGTGAGTTTCGGTTTTTCTTTGGTTTAGTTTTTGTTTAATAGTTTCTTTTTGTTTCCTTTTTGGTATTTTAGTGTTTCTGTTTTTTATTTTATATTTAGCTTTTCTTTCTTTTGTATTTTGTTTTCTTTTCATTTAGTTGGTGTTTAGTAAGAGCTGGGTTTGGTTTTGTTTTTATTTTAGGTGATTATATTTGTTTTGGCCTTAATTGCTTTTGTTTTCTTTGATTAAGTTTTGGGTTTTATTTAGTTATTTTGCTTTTTGATTTTTTGTGTGTGGGTCTTATTTTGTTTTGGGTTAGTTTTGATTTTGGCCATTTAGTGGTTTGGTTTGTTTGAGAGTTAGTTTTGTTGCTTTTCTTTTCAGATTTTGATTTTGGTGATTTTGTGTTTGTTTTTGATATTTATTAGTGTCCTAGTTTATATATATTTTTGGTTTAATATGGTTTTATGGTTGTATAGCTTATGTGCTTGCTTTTTAGCGCCTTAATTCCCACCATGAGGATAGTATGAAGTTTTGGTGTGGGGGTAAGGTGCCCATTTTTTTGAAAAATCCAAAAATATTTTCATTTTATTTTTGGGAATGCTTGTACTGTTTCTGATTAGCTTGAATCCCCTGTACTTTGGTTATTAGCTTGTATATAAGTAGGATGTACATCATAGGTCTCCAACTTCAGTGTGACATTCTAAGCCCTAATTCTAACTCCAGTATTCAGTATAGATTGTGTAATCCAGTCCTTGTTTATTCCTTCATCATTATCTTTATGTCTTAGTTTTCCATGAATGATTCTTCCACTAGCTTGTGATACGATTACTCTGAAAAAAAAAATTGATTGAAAAAAAATGTATTATGAATAAAGAAGAAAAAGCAAAAAAAAAAAGATGAAATAAAATTTGGAATGGCAAGTATCTCTTTAAGGCATGCGCTACTTGGCGTTACCCTCTGAGGTACGTGCTACTGGATGTTACCCTTTGAGGCAATATTGCTACTGGAAAAGCTTGCTTCCAAAGTTAGTATGATAATAATATAGTTGTGTTAGTCAAGTGAGATTGAGTCTAATTCTGGTGAATCTAAGCCTTGGGATGATGATACGCTTGCACACGAGCACTAGGATGGATTTAAAATCTTGATGTATAGTGGGGTGAAAAACTAGTGCTCTGATGTCATTGATGGGGATGAGGACTTTGAAGTATATTCTGTGTATATGTAGGTCAATAACTTGGTTACATGGGTGATTTAGTTGATTAGAACGTGTGCATATCTTTCCCAAATTTTGTACATATTAGTTTTGAAAAAAAAAAAAACCAAAAAGATTTTCTTTTATTTTTGGAATAATTTTTGTGGGTAGTTCACTTAAAAACCCTCACGAGATTTCACTCGTCCACATGGGAGACCGAGGGGTTTAAAAGGCTTGTTGCATACGCTAAATGCAACCGTGATTTCTACAACAGTGACTCAGAATTTTCTTTTTCTTATTTTTCATTTTCTTTTAGTTAGTTTAGTCTGGTTTACTCGAAGACGAGCAAAATCTTAGTGTGGGTGTATTTATTTGTGCCAAAAATGTGTCATTTTTACGATACTTTTACACCTGCTTTATGCTCGTTATAATCTTATTTTTAAGGTTTTTATTTGATTTTATTTTGTTTTGTAGGTTTTGAATAAAATGAAAAACAATTACGGAAAAAATGTAAAAAATGATGACAAATGTCGAAAAATGAAGAATTAGGCCAAATAGAGCCGAACCAATTCCCTAGGCCTGTTTCCTTTCAGCCCAAAGAAAAAAAGAAAAACAATATAATAAAACCTAATCTACCTAGCCTTCACGTGTCGTGCACGTGATCTCTAAACCCTCCCCCATGCATGTAGCACATGACCCTTATTACTTCCCCCCTTAAACCTTCTCTCTCCTCTTTGCCACGAAACCCAGAAACCTCAAATCTAGACCCTCCACTGCTTCATCCCCATCCCCGTTCAATCTCCCTCTCTCTACCCCATCTCCCTCTCTCATCGACAATACCAGAACACTGCAGCACTACCAACAGCACCATTAACACTCATCAACATCGCCAGCTATCCCCTATCGTGACCATCCACGCAAGCCGCGAAATCAAGGGTTGAAGATCGAAGAGGGCTCGAGTATAAAATGCAGGTAGCAGCGATTGAAGGAGGTAATTAGAGGTAATTTAGGGTTAGGTTAGGTTTAATTTCAGCTTTAGGTTTAGTTTTAGTTTTAATTTTGTTTCCGTTCTAATTATTCGAATTTTAGGGTAAATTTTGATTTTAGGGTTTGAGGCTACAATGAGTTTTGGGTTCAATTTCAAGTAACAATGGTACAATTTTTGGTTTTCCAGTGGTAAATCACGATTTTAGTTTGACTTTGATGTTGGTTTTATTGCAAAATTTCGGAATCCCCCTTCCCCTGAATTTCTCCCCTGTTCGATTGCAACAAAATGAAGCGTGGAGGTTGCCCTTCTCTTCTTCTTGTGAATTAATGCTGATGATGGTCAAATTAGTGGAATATTCAATGGCAGAACTTGTCCTTCTTACTTTCGTCTCCCCTGTTCCAGGTGCTCAAGTTTGCTCTTTTCCTCTGTTCGTTTTTATTCTCGGTTTCCTTTCCCGGTAGCCTAGCTTGCTTGTTTTCTTATTTTTGTTTGGTGATGTAATTATATGCTGTTTCTAGTTGGGTAATTTTATACGCTTGTTCTCTTAGGTTTGGTTAATGCAACTGCTCACCCTCCCCCCTTTTCTCTGCTTGTTGGATTCTGCTTTGGTGAATTTGGAACCTCCATTAATCGAGGTGCCTCAGCTAAACTGATTTTCAAGCCCTTGATTTTCTGCATTTAGGGAGTTTTGGCTAGAAAATAAGCTTAGGTCTTGGTCTTGGTCTTGTTTCCCTCTCCCCTGTTGTCAATATTTTTCTTGAATGATATGTTTGCTCTAGTTACTGTTAATCTAGCTAGATGTTGCTTAAGTTTGATTCTGTTGGTTTAGTTGAGTTAGCATGAAAAATTTTGGATTTGGTAAATTGCATCTGTCTGAGCTTTTCATTTGTGTTTTTGAGGTGATCCTGCTTGAGTGAGATTTTTAGTTAAGTTTTGAAGTTTTACTTGATTTAGTGGTTTGGTTGAATTGGTTGATTTAGTAGTTTAGGTGATTTAGTTGATTTTAGTAGTTTGGTTGATTTAGTTTGAATGGTCTTGCTGATTACTTAGGTCTAGATGGTTTTGATGATTCAAATGATTTGGTTTGATTTGGTTGGTTGAATGCGTTTAGTAGCTTGGTTTGGTTACCTAGGTTTTACAATGGTTATTTCTTCAAATTACTGGTTTAGTTCTTCTCGTTGAGGTCCTATTAATCGCTTAGTTGAAATTTTCTAAGTCAAGTATTTCCTTAGGTTTAGGTAATGTTAGTTTTAGAAATTTCAAGGACCTAAATCTTTTCCATCATACCCGAGGAGATGACCCTCAAGTACGAAGGCTGTACACTTGTGGCCTTTAGTTTATCACTTAAAATATCCCAACAGTACTGCCTCCTTTTTTTTATAAATAGAAACATGCTTTCTTTTCAAATGTATATCTCAACTTCTTCGTCCCTAAATACATCTTCTTTTTTTTTTTAAATGGGGAGAAAGCGATGATGTGAACTTCAAGGAAGAACTAGGACATGTTCCTCTGCCATCAGGAAGTCAATGTTTTCCCTTAATTGGACGAATACCATCATTTGGTAAGGATTTATTTGACAACAGATCGAGATTACTTAACTCGCAAGGTGTTTGTTCCTCGGATGATGATAAGGTTGAGTCCATTCGTAGAGCCAATGCTCCTTCACTGATACGTAGCCCACAGCGCCCTTTGAGGGCTCCATAAGGGGGGATTTTTGTCTTCAACGCTGATGCTATTGTAAAGTAAGTAGACAAGAATGCTGAACAGGTGTTTGGCAAAGCCATACTTGACAAGGTGTCTCGTACCCTTTTTGATGGACTTCCTTCTCTTAAAGGCGATTTTGATAGCCTTTATGCCACTATGCTTCAAATAGGTGTCGACGTCACTCCCTTAGAGAATAAGATTGAAGGATTGATCAAGTAAGCATGTGACTTCAAGGACTTGCAACAGAGCTGCTTCGATTAAACATCTGCTGAAGGACATCATAGTTGTAATATGGAGGTATAAAGTAAGCTTGATGAGGCATCCCATTGGCTGAACATCGAAGGCGCCCATTATGAAGCAAAGACGGTCGAGTTGAAGCAGGTTGAATCGAGGCATGAGGAGTCGCTGAAAGAACTTTAACTTTTGGAAGATTAAAAGAAAGATCTTAGCTCTCAGCTAACGGCCACCGAGCATTTACTTCAAGAAGTTGAGCAGAAAGTTATTGACTTGAAGGGTCAGATTGACATACTCAATGCCACTGAAGTGATGGATGCAGCCACAAAAGTCACTTTAGATAAGGTTGAAGCCTACATAAAGGAGTCTTTCAGATATATGAAGAATTTTCAATGGAATCCATAGTTAACTCTTCTGTTTTTTTTTTTTTTTTTTAAAAGATGGACTTGTAATGCACTTTGCACTTTTGTGATGTAAGTTTGATATCTATTGAATAAAGCTCGGATGAAAATTTTCTTTTACTCATCGCTGCACATGTGTCTTGGTTGATTTTCCATGTGATTTAGATTCCATAATTATCAACTTTATGACAACAGATGAATTTATATCTAGCCAAATTTTTATATTTCTCCTTTAATCTCACAAGTTGTATAAAACTCACAATCCAATGAACTTTTTATTTAGCCTCAACAAACTTCTTTTTTTATTTATTTTTTTATGATTATGATGACTGTACTTAGGTGTATACCAAAGTTGCCCACGTGCCTAAAAGGGAACCCTAAAGGATCAAGTCATACATACAATGGAATTTAACTTGAAAGAATGAACAGTTTAGACTCATATTTAGGATCTTACATGTATTAATACATTAAGGATAGTAAAGTTTTAGGAACTTGCCATTTATCGGTCTAACTCACATTCCGTCAGTGCTTACTATCCTATAAGCATCGTTGGTGTAGACTTCCCGAATCATATAAGAGCCATCCCACTTAGAAGTGAACTTACTTCCAGTCTTATGCAGGCAATGATTGGCCTTCTTACAGCTAGCACTTGATCTCCAACCTGAAATGAATGCGGTCATACCCTTTTGTTGAATGCTCGTGATAAGCGAGCTTGATAACATTCCAACTTTTATTGCGCTTGAAGTCTTTTTTCATCAAAGGCCTCGAGCTTGGCCAGGCAAAGCTTTTGATTTTCATCTTCAGTCAAGCCTTCCTGTGTGGCAATACAGAGTGAGGGATTTGAAGTTCTAAAGGCAATGCCGCCTCAACCCCATATACCACACCAAAAGGAGTCGATTGAGTTAGCGTTTTATACATGGTTCTGTAGACCCAAAGAGCCTCCCCTATCCTTTCATGCCAATCACATTTTAACTTCGCCACCACTTTAGTTTGCAAGTTGCAAAGCATCTTATTGAAAGCTTCTGCTAAGCCATTTGCTGGTGCATTGTACATTGAAGACTTATGTTGGGCAAACTTAAGCTTTCTGCAGAGACCAGTCACCAGCTTGTTGATAAACGATTTACCATTATCAGTGATAATGTATCGGAGCAACCCATATCGGTAAACGATATATGCTCGAATGAAATCAGCGACATTCTCTTTCTTAACTTCTCTTAGGGGATTGCTTCTACCCATTTGAAAAAGTAGTCAGTTGCCACCAAGATGTACGAGTGGCCGGTGGAAGACTTTGGAGTGATGGGTCCCACAACGTCGAGCCCCCAAGCTTCAAAGAGCTAAGATGCCACAGTTGGATGGAGCGGTTCAGGAGGTTGATGAATAAAATTGGTATGAAACAGGTAAGGCTAGCACCTCTTTATGTAGTCCATGCAATCTTGCACCATGGTAGGCCAATAATAGCCCATCCTCTTGATTCGATCATACAATTTGGGCCCTGCCGGGTGTCCACCGCATATTCTTGAGTGCGTTTCCTCTATTGTTTGTTTTGCCTCTTCTTTATCTAAGCAGAGCAACCAAAGGCCAATGACGAAACGTCGATAAAGCGTGCCATTAAAATAAAGGAAGCAGGGAGCTCTTCGCTAAATTTCTGTCTTATGCTTCAGGCCATTAGGAAGCTTTCCATGTTGTAAATAATCAATAAGTGGCTGGTGCCAGTCTTCTTCCTGTACTTCCTGGGCACTAACTACATTGACCTCTTCCTTACGCTCTTCATTAGGGGGTGCAACAACCCACCAGTTGCAAACAGGGACATTGATGCTTTCTTCTGCCCCCAGTGCCAAAGTGGCTGCAAGGCTTGCAATAGCAATAAATTACAAATGGGTACCTCTGGTTTTGGGGAAACTATTTTAAGGGCCCCTTAATTTGAGAATATATTCTTGGGTGACATTACTGTTGGGGAAACAATTATGTGGTGCATTTTCGGTGGAGGAGTTAATAGTTTCTGGTGTGAACTTGTCGGAAAAGAGTCAGAATTAGTGTAATGCCAACAATACCCTTTTATTAGTTGAATATATATCTTGGGTTTTACCCCCATTCTTCACTCTGCCTACCTTCTTCTCTCTCATCTTCCTCTCTTCTTCCCCAGGCATCATCTTCTTCATCTCCTCCATTGAAGGAAGCGTGACTGTGCAGGTAAATTTTTTTTTTTGTCTGGTTTGGTGTCTTCCATTAAAGGCACCCACAGTGACGGAGAAATTTGTTCATGTCCTCCATTCACTCTAACTTCTTTGTCTCTTCTCAGGCCAGATCTGGCCTGTCTGTGGGTGGGGAATGTTTTCCCTTTTTATGTCTGCCATGTTCCCATGAAATGGTAGAAGGTCTTTCCGTCTCTGTCATTGCTTGCACCTTTTGGTTCCTGAAAAATGTGTTGTGGTATGTCCTTGTTGGAAGGAATTCAGTGGGCCTTCTGTGTCTCTTCCCATTTGATGATGGAAGAAGTTGACAATATTGTAAAAATAACTGAATTTGTATGTTTAGCTGGGTCTAGAACATTATGTAATTTTTCTAATGACTGCTCCCGGTCAGAAGTTAGCAATTGTAATTATTGTAATTACTGGTCTGGAATATTATGTAATATTATTATGTTGTGGTTTATTTAACAATTCGTGAATTATTAGGTTGGATAATGGAAGGGTCTTCATCATCAAGGAGCAAGCTAGCAAGTGAGGACATAGCAGTTTGTCGAAGATGCAATTGTGAAGATGTCCGAAAGGTGTCTCACTCAAGCCAGAATCCTGGAAGGTTGTATTTCAAATGTTTGAGGTGCGACAAGTTTCTTAAATAGGTAGTAAATAAAGGCCCTCAAGAGAGACTAGTGGTTGTTGATGTAGATATAGTGCAGAAGGAGCTTATGGAGATGAGGTTGATGTTGAAGTTTATTAAAAAGGGTCAAACCTTGATTGTAATATTATTGATTGTGGTGATAGTGTTAATTGCCATGGTAGTGGTGATGTAAAATTAGAAACAGTGAATGTTATGCAGGTGTAAGTGTATTCAAGGGAATGACAAATTAAATTGTTGGAGCATTTGACTTTTTCCTGTGAAAGTTTAATTTCTGCAAAGCAGAGCCTCATAGCATTTGACTTCCAAGTGTAAGCTGAGAAAAATGAACTAAAAATCTAGAGGCTTGGTCGTAGAAGAGACTTTGCTAGTATCAAACATAAAAACTGATCAAGACATAAAACCTAAAACTCAAGAGGCTTGCAACTGTGTGAGCGTATAACTTATACAAGGAATAATAAGCATGAACACTTAGCACAAATTCTTTTCCTTAGAAATGAGTAGTAAATAGCACACTCATTCAGCTACTTGGAAAACTGGAACCAAGTTCAAAAGTTTACAAGTCACAGAGAACTGAAATTATCTAACTGTAGCAAATAGCACAAATTCTTGTCCCTAGACATGAGTTCGCAAAAGTTGACAAGTCCTAAAACCATTGGTTCTGTAGCTGCTGACAAGTAGCAAAGAGCACAACAAGTTCCCTTATTTGCAACCAGAGGGATAAGCTAATTCTTCCATGACACAGCGCTACTAAAATGCTATTACATATTGCAATTAAGATTGACTAAATTGGGTTGGGGGGCTTCTATTGCTATTGATGTAGGATTGGATGTCCCAGCTGATGTGCCAGTGGTGCAGAGTGTCTTCCTTGGCCTTCAACTGGTCTGGTACTGGTCTTCCTCTTTTTCTTGTATTTCTCCAACAGCCGGCCACTTTCATCTCTAGGTCTCCCACAAGTCAAGCTGGTATGTCCCAATTGTTTACATTGCTTGCACCTTTTGGTGCCTGAGAAATGTCTGGTTGCTTGAACTTTAGGTTGTGGGACTGCTACCTAAGAGGCAGACTCTCTTCTGTTATGCTTTTCTGGCCTTCCTCTTTTTCTCCGCTCAACTGGTGGATCAAGTGTAGGCAAGTTTGTGTCTCCCCACATGCATGGATCAGAGATGGGATGGATGATGTTTTTATAAAGTTTCCTGTAATTGTCAGTTGAAAACCATGGAGCACAATAATCCTCTAACTGCCCTTTCATCCTCAAAATACGTCTTGTACTATGTTTGCAAGGCAAGCTAGTGATCTGCCATTTCTTGCAGTCACAAAAGTGCTCCTTCAACTTCACTATGAAGTTGGTGCAACCTTCAACAACATCAAACTCCCCTTGACCAGCATGGAGAACACTAAGGCAATTTCTAGCATCTTGTTCAACCAACCTCAGTTTTTTCTTTGCAAATGGTGTCACCTTCCCCTCCCAACAAGATGCATTCTAAAACCTTTTATCAAACCTGGCCCCCACAAGCTTTCTAATCTCTTCCAACATGGTCAACATTGGCTTCCCCCTAAGTTTGCTAATTGCATTATTGAAACTTTTCACAAAATTATTTGTGTTGTCCGTAAATTTCAGGTTTGCATCAAATTTAAACCTATCCCAGTACTCTAATGTTTCATTGTCCCTTAACCACTGATATGCTGTAGGCTCTTTTTGCTTAATCTTATCCATGGCCTTTAAATGAACAAAAGACGAATATGCATTGGTAGCAATGTAAAAGAAACAGTGGAACCATGCACCTTGAAATTACAATGAGCAAGGGAGAAAGACATGGTCAGTACAAGCATTCTCCAACTTCTCTCAAATGTCCTTTAACTAAATTCAGACAAATTAGTTTCGCTTACCAGGGTAGTGGGCAGCAAAGTTTTTGTAGAAATTGAGAATACAGATCCTTCTTGATGCTTAGGGCATAATGTTCTTCAAAGCTTTGATGATGCCCTGCTAGTCAAAGTAAGTTATTAGTCAATACCTTCTGTGTATCGCATGTTTACCTTTAAAAAGCACAATTTATATTACCTTGTGCTATCAGACATAATGATGTAGTTAGAGCTGTTTTCCCTAGCATCAAGTGTCCTAGCAAGGCCATCCAGAAAACAGCTCCATTCCTCCTCATTTTCTTAAGGTGCAATCCCATAAGATAATAGGAACTGTCCATTATTACCATCCAAGTCCATAGCTATCAAAAGGAATCCGTTATATGGACCTGTCAAATGGCATGCATCAGTGTTAGGTTATACAGAATATAATGAAACAAGCATGCATTTATAAATGCAAGTGTGTTATACCTTTTAGATGGCAAGCATCAATGCCAATCAGGGGTCTACAATGTTGTTTGAACGCTGCTATGGCCACTCCAATACATATCTGGCACCTCTTGAATGTAGGATTCCTCCCAGGAGCTTGATCTGTCCACTGGATCAAACATAAAGACTCGGGGTTCCTTGCCTTGAACTCCTCGATATACTGTGGAAGTTTCATGTACCCTTCATCATGAGAACCCTCAACCTGTATTTTCATAAGTCTCCTTGCCCTCCAAAGAGTGTGTTTTGGAACTTTCACCCCATACTTTGTCATGATGAAGTCCTCCATATTCTCCACAGCAACATTCAGGTTTGCCCTATAATATAACAAAAAGTTGGATTCAACCCATCTTGAACTAGCACTCTTGTTACCTTCGATCCTACCACATATGTGCTTCCCTGAATGTCTCCTAATCATCCATGTGCTTTTGCCAACAAGCACAGATGCATGTATTCTCCATGTGCACTCTATATTTGCACACTTTTGGGTATACCTCCTTCTGTCATTCCTAATCTTCCTCAGAGTAATCCCTTACTGCACACAATAGTCTTTCATAACTGTTAAAAGGTCTTCCTTATAAGTAAATATGTCACCTTGTTTTAAGCTCACACTTCCATCTCTATTCCTGCTCCACAACCTCCCTTGTTTAAACACCTTTGCCATCTTACTAATAACCACATGGCCCTGACTACCATCTGCATCTACATGACCTAATCTCATCTGCTTCTCTGTATCAAGCTCCAAATCGAACTCATCAAGCACCTCATTGTCATCTGACTCGTTATCTAATGAAACCTCATCAGACTCCTCTTACTCATCGACATTGAAGTCACTGTCCTCACTATCTGACTCCAAGTATTCCTCTACTTGCTCCTCCACATTCTCATCAACTTCACTATCAAAGGCATCTAATTGGGGAATTTGTGGCTGCCCTAAATCTAACACATCAAAATCATGAAAATCATCTAAGTCAACCCTTACTATTGATAAATCTTGGTCTGAGTAGAGTAAAGTTTATGACTGTGCAGGATTCAGCGGCTGAGGTCTACTCTTTGTTCTTCTTCCTGTTGCCACAGAAGAAGGTTGAGCTTGCCTCTTCTCAATTGGAATTGGGCTCGTTTGGGACCTAGTCAATGGCTTAGTTGGGGATAACACCACGTGGGATAGACCTTCACTAGGCTGTGAAGAAGAAGGAGTTGTGGGGACAGCTGATTTGGTTGATGGGCTACTTTGAGACCTTGTTAAGGGTCTTCTAGGACTGTTCACAGGTTCAAGAACAGTGTTTGCTTGCTTTGATGAGGGCTGCAGGGAGGAAGGAGAAGGAGAAGAAGAAGCATTTGGTTTATCTTTTGCAGCCTTAGGAATGGGTCTCCTAATCTGTAATTTCTGCCTCCTAGATGTAGAAGGTTTTTTTAAAAGCATGTGGAGTAACTTTTGACATGGGCTAGACTTGTACTGTTGCATTTGGGTCTATGTATACAGATGATGGGGTCACAATCAAATTATTAGCCCATATCCTAGCTTCAGTCAAAGAGGGGTCCAGTGTAGGTTCACATGGGCTTGTAAATTGCGCAGTTTCTTTCTCTTTTGCTTTTTGCAAACCATCCAAACTTTCAACTACTTTTTACAGCTGACTAGGCACATACAACTCAACCACATAAATAGGAATGACTGAACCCCTTATTAACTCCCATTGATGCACTAACATCACCCAATCATTATCAGTGTTAAGAGGCCACCTCTGATTCTCCATCCCAGGTGGATGCCATTTAAATCCAGCATACTTAGGTAACACTATGCCCTATTCCACAGCTAATCCCGTCACATCCCTAAATAGGTCTATCACCGGTACATATCCAAATTAACATCAACTATGGTAATCATTCTGTCCTTGCAATGAACCACTACATTTTTAATCACCTGTTCAAATAATATGACAAACAATCTTTTACAATATTTACAGCCAACATCTAAACAGAGTGGCAGTCAACCACAGACAACCACAAAAACAACCTACACATGTACAGAACATAGAAGAAATGGGAAAAAGCACGAAATTGCAACAACTGGAACTCATCCCTCCTCAATTGCAACACAAAAAACCCAGCACTAAATGAATCAAACACAACAACATTTTACCTACCCCAGGGTGCAAATCAACATGAACATATTAGACCACATCAAACAAACACATGCACAAACACGAAAAACACTCACCATGGTTGTCCGAAATTTTTCAGTCCACAAATTGCAGTCAACTTACAACTGTTTCTTCCTCAAGTATGGCGACCAACTTCAGAAATCTCTTCACATCTTCACAAAATGTAGATCGGCTCTGGAAGACAGAGATGGCGATGGCAAGGTGCAGAGCAAGAGAGAGAGAGAGAGAGAGAGAGAGAGAGAGACGAGTTTCGTGGGTTTGGGGTTGGAAATAGTGACCGTTGCTGTTTTTCTTCCTCAAATAAAAAAGGGCATCAACGTCATTTCCCTTCTCATATGAAGCCCTCCACCGAAAATGCACCACATAATTGTTTCCCTAACAATAATGTCACCCAAGAATATATTCTCAAATTAAGGGGCCCTTAAAATAGTTTCCCCAAAACCGGAGGTACCCATTTGTAATTTATTGCTTGCAATAGCCATCCTATTGGTACTCCTAGGAACATGTTATAACATGATGGTTTCAAGCTTATCAAGTAGTTGAAAGGCATATTTATGGTATGACACAAGGTTGTTCCTTTTGACTTCATATTCCTCGAGAAGTCGCTTGATGACTAATTGAGAATCACCATAAATGTCAAGGTCTTTGATTCCCATTTTAATGGCTATTTGAAGGCCCAAAATCAATGCCTAATATTGAGCTATATTATTAGAATATAACTGAGTTAGCACGAGGACATGTTTTTCTGGGGAAACAAAGACTACTCCTGCACCTGCACCATCATGTCCTGCGACTCCATCAAAATACATCTTTCAAGGTAGGAGTATATCTACGAAGAACACATCTTCAGCAGGCAAGTCATCATTTAGCTCCCAAGCATCAGGGATTGGGAGATCTGTAAAAAAATCTGCCAATGCTTGTCCTTTAACGGCCTTTTGTGGCATGTAAACAAGGTCATATTGCTTCATGATTATAGCACACTTTGCCAGTCGCCTGCTTAGAATTGGCCTTAACAAGATATACTTGATAGGGTCATCTTTAGAAATCGCACTGTGAGCTTGCATGTAATGCCTTAACTTTTGAATGGCGAGCATATGCGCTAAACACATCTTTTCAATTGGGGAATAATTCAGTTCAGGCCGACCTAAAGTGCGACTTAAGTAATACAGAGCTTTTTCTTTGCCTTCCTCATTTTCCCGCGTGCTTAATGCCCCCAAAGACTTCTCTTGAGTTGTAATGTAGAGTACAAGAGGCTTCCCTGGAATTAGTGCTCCCAGAACTAGTGGATTTGACAAGTATTTCTTGATGTAATCGAAGGCTTTTTGGCATGACTGATTTGAATTGTTCACCCTTCTTCATGGGTGACAACAACTGGAAGAATAGGTGGTAACAACTGGATAGGCTAGATATAAACCTTCTAGTATAAGCCAAACGACCTTGAAAACCCCGTAATTCTTTGAGATTTTTTTGGGCAGGCATCTCTCACATTGCCTTGATTTTGGCTTGGTCAAACTCAATGCCTCTATGTCAAATTATAAAGCCTAAGAACTTCTCGGAAGTGATTCCAAATGCACATTTAAGTGGGTTCATCTTTAATTGACGTCTCCTCAACCTGTCAAAAATTCGACAAGGACTTGTCGGTGGTTTGGTCTCCTTGTCAACTTGAGCACAAGGTCATCAATATAGCACTCCACTGTTTTTTTGCAACATGTCGTCAAAAATAGTTTACACTGCTCTTTGGCATGTTGCTCCGACGTTCTTTAGACTAAATGGCATCACCTTATAGCGGAAGATGCCTTTGGAAGTATGAAACACTGTGGCTTTTTGGTCTTCTGGCGGCATTTGGATTTGATTGTACCCTACTGTACAATCCATAAAGGACAAGGCTTCATGTCCTGTGGTTGAATCGATCATAAGCCCGGTGACGGACAACGGGAAATCATCTTTTGGGCAAGCATTGTTAAGATCTCTGAAGTCTACGCAAATGCGAAGTTGGCCATTCTTCTTTCTTATAGGGGTAACTGATAAGTGCTTAATATTTACATCTTTTTAGGGTTATTTTGCCTCGTTTTTAGGAGAATTTTGTACTTAATGATGCTATTTATCTCCTATTCTCGATTTATACTTAGGTATAGTTGTTTTATGTGCTTTGCAGGATTTTTAGTCTTTTTACCCAGCATTTGCCCTTCAATGGCTATATTTTGACCTTCCCCATGGTCATCCATGTTATATCACGACCATAGAGCAAGGAAAGAGCAAAAAATCTGGATCCAGTGTAGACCACGGTTAGACCGTGGCGAACCCCACGGATCGTGGTATGCCTGTAATTGTTGCCTCTTCATTTTTCTTCGGCTGTGTGGCTAAGATCAATCGAAGTTTTCTATAAATAGAGACGTTCAGCAGTGAAGGTAGGAAACTCCAAGCACCTCGAAGGCAATCCAAAGCAAGCAAAAAGGATTAGGGAAGTTTAGTTTCGTTTCTCTCAAATTTTGCTTTTTGTTTAGTTCTGAGTGAGTTTTGAGTGTGAGAGTTTTGATCCTGAGGCGGTTCTGAAGCCCTTAGTGAAGGCCATCTCAATCGAGTCCCTTCTGCTCAAGATTTTGTCGATCTCTTTGGTTAGTTTATCTTTTATCATGTCTGAATAGTTTTCTTAGTCTAGGAATTTAGTAGTTCTTGGAATTGTTATTGTATCATGTTTTGATTTTGAAGGAGTTGTTCTCATTTTCATGATTGGTTTGATTCCGTTCTATCAAGTGTTTGATATGTTGTGAGTTGATTTTTGGCCAAAATTTACTTGCACACTTGAAACAATCAAGTGCATTCGAAAGACGAAATTTGGTTGTTGGACTGCTTGAATAGACATAGCATAACTTCATCTTGAAAGAGAGATTTATAATGTTAGGAGGGCTAGTAAGTTATCAAATATATTAAAGTTGAATTAAGTCAAATTAGTTTGAAAGAATGACGTTTGCTTAGTTTAGGCAAATTTGATTGATTTCGAAAGAATAGATCAAGTTTCTTAATAAGATTGCAATTCTTCGGAATTAACCAATTAGAGAATAGCACATGTTTATTCATTTTGATCTAATTCTCTTCCATAACTGCGAAAATTCCTAGACGTGTTTTTCTTATTAATTTGGACAAGTTTATTTGTAGTAGTTAATTGAATCCACTTGAAATTGAGTTTTGCTTAGTATATTCTGACAAGACTAGGCTCGATAGATTACTTTAGTCCCTAAGGAACGATATCTTTCATCTATACCATGAACACCCGTGCGCTTGCAGTAGTGTCATACAACAACATTTGCAATCGAAGTAGGGTATTGCACCTCACGAATAAATCCTGCCTCTATGAGTTTGTTGACCTCTTTTTTGATTTCAGGTACTAACTCCAGACGAAAACGTCATTGAGGCTGCGTTTTTGGCAAAACACCCCTCTTGAGGGATAAGCGATGGACTGCAACTTAGGGATCAACCCCTGGCTTTTTCTTGTAACTCCATACAAACACGTCCTTGTACTCTGAGAGGAGATTGAAGTACTTCTTGTCTTCGTCAGGTGCAATACTTACACAGATGCGGCAGGATTCCTTGGCAGTTCTGAGATTCAGTTCCTTTAAATCATCAACTGTAGCTTGCCCCCCGTCTTCAAGAGTTTTAGGAGTCTTTGTAAGTTCTGTCTCTTCCTCTGAGTCTTCACATTCTTGGACTGTGAAATGATTAGAAAAGTCATTTCTTCTCACTCATCTCCTTTATTGATGGCAGAACTACCTAGCTAACCAGTAAAGATCACAGTGCGTCTTTTTACCCTTAGTGAACCATATATCTTCACATCAAGGGTTGGAAATTACTTCATACTAGAAAGGATAGAACTTTGTACTTCGTTTCCATCACCAACTCTATTAAACACTGAATCCTTTTGTTCTTGGGGCAGTGGGTTCAATGACTCTCTTCCTTTCATGATGTTATTGAACACCGGATGCCTTGGTTGTGCATGATTCTTTACTCTCTAGAACATACAAGACTTAGGGTTTTGACCTCCCCCAATTCTCGTGAAGACGGATGGGCATTTCCTTGAGGTGGATGGTTGTAACCTATCAAATACAGAAGGCTTTATAACAGGTTGAGCATCTTCATCCTCACTCTCATTTATTTCTTCAGCAGAGATATGTTCAACCACATTCCGCCTGGCCTTGCGTTGCGTTGATATCCTGATCGGCTGCACTGGTGTATAACCAACACCCACTTTTGGGACTTCTACTAGACGTCCTTATTCTTGAATCTTCTTCTATGTTTTGTTAAGGTCGTAAGTTTCCACCTCCACTACCTTCCCTAACGCAACAGGATTGTTAAAATCATAACCTGCCTCCTCCATAAGCTTATATGCATTCGGGTCAAATCCTTCCTTTGTTCGCATATTTGGCAAGTTCTCCTCTTCGTCTAATAAAGTCTTAGAACAAGAGACAGAGCTAGGCAGATGAGGTATGCTCACCTTCGGTTAGTACATGTTCCGCGTTGGTAATGTGACACTTTCTTTAAGGGTGCTAAGGTTGGCCGCGCTATCCTTCTTGATAGCCTTGCCCCCAGTATTTGCACTTGTGCAGTCGCTAAAGGGCGTTTCCCCCTCCTTACAATGACCTTTCGGAACATATCTTAAGACTGGTAGCATGTGATTTGTGGAGACCACCATTTGCTTAGCAATGTGTTTAGCAAGTTAGGTGATAGTCTCTTATTCAACGTCCCCCATACGATATTCTTGTTGTTTCACGCCGTCATGCTTTAATATTACCTGGGAATTATTTGCAGCCTTTGGCTCACCTCTGCCTGTGGAGGAAACTATGAAGGGCATAGTCCTTTAGGTGCATTGTCCTCTTCAAAGAATTTAGAATTGGCAAAATACAATTCTACCTTTATAAATGGCTTGACATCCCCATTAATCTTCTCCTCGCCACCACGATAATACTTAAGACATTGATGGAGGACAGAAGCCACTATTCCATGTTTATGGAGCCATGGGCGTCAAGTAACAATTTGTGTGACATTTTAGAGTCAATTACATGAAAAATTGAAGATGTTAATAGATATCCAATCGTTATCTCTAAGCGAATCATGACGAACGCATGCTGACTCTCCAAGCTAAACCCTTAAATCACCATACAACTCTTAGAAAGCTCTTCTATCGTGATACCCAGTTCATTCATTGTAGACTTAGGCATGATGTTTATGGCTGAACCTCCATCTACCAAGATGTGCTTGACTTTTTGCTCTCTAATATAACCAGTCACAAACAAAGGATGATTGTGAGGTTCGGAGCCTAACAACAAGTCGTCATCAATGAAAGTAATAGCTATGTTACAAGTGGCATACTGGGCAAGTCCTTTCCAGGATTCTCCAACATTTTTGACATTGTCAAGATAAAGCTCTGGGTGGTGGAGGGTGGTGGCAACACACTGATGCATCTCTTCCGATAAGTGAAAGATTTGTCTCCAACCCATACATGCTGATAAGGCCTCTAAGATAGTTAGAGTTGTAGCATCCCCTTTTGGAGAATCTTCCTGCCTTTCTTCTTCTCCATCTTCTTCATCTTCAAGCTCAGTACATAAGGTCATATTAACAGTGACTTTATCAAAAAAGCCTATTGGGAAGTACTCTTCTAACATGACAGGAGTAAGCAGCTCTTGCTCAAGTAGGTCTATAGGTTGAATCTCCTGCTTCTTGTTTATTTTCAAGCTCTTCCTACCTCTTACATACAGAGGTTTCTTTTTCTTTCCTTGACTCTTTCTACGATGCACGGGCAGTTGTTAGTCCCGTTTTTGGTTCTTGGGCCTTCTTCGAGTAATAAGGTTCCATCCCTCTTCATCATCCTCTGGGATATTGGCAGTGGGTTTGATTTCTAGAGGAGGCATTTGTACCATTAGCGGTACAACAACCGGCTGTAAACTTTCGAATTGAATTATGGATAACTCCATCCTTGGCGAAACGGTCAAATCATGTTTTTCCTATTGGTAGAGTTGCATATGACTTTCGCGTTACAAAGGCGATGATTCTAATTGAGCGCCGATACAATTCGCTTCAGCGATTTCATCCAAGTCTAGTATGATCCTCTCATCCTTTACCAATTGCTTGCTACGCTCTTTGAGAGTAATGCATTTTTCTAAAGGGTGACTAATGACCCTATGATAATGACAGTACTTTGGGTCGTTTGTCCTTCTATCCTCTTCTGGTCGCTTAGATTCAGGGAGTTCGATGGTCTTATTTTCAAGCAAGTTATCCAACATTCCTGACAAGTCTGAATGAGGGAATGGGTACTTCCTCTCTTGAAGCTCCTTCAATGTAGGATGTTTCTTTGTTGTCTCTCTAGAGAATGAAGTCTTCTTCCCCTCTGGCCTAGACTTGCCTAAAATCCTTATGGGCTCTCCAGTGGAAACAATCATTGTTTCCTTCGTTGAGTCCTTTGGAGGTTTAGAACCCTTCTTGAATCGCCTTTGTCTTTCTTGAACTCATATGAAGAAGATGACTTGCTGCAACGGTTTGCTATCATCATTTTCATGGCTAGCTCTTGAAAGGTCCTAGGCTTGCTTATCTGCAGGACATAAAGCAAGTCCCACTCCATACCCCATGCGTAAATTTCGATGGCAGAGGCGTCGGATAAACGTTCTTTACACTCAAGGCTGAGAGATCTCCAATGACTGATATAATCAAGGACTTGTTCATCCTTCCACTACTTAGTATTTGTCAACTCTGTCATACTAACAATGCAGTGAGTACTGTAGAACTTGTTAAGGAATTTATGTTCTATTTGTTCCCAACTGTTAATAGATTTGGGCTCCAAGTCTGTATACCAACTGAAGGCGATCCCTTTAAGAGATCGAACAAACTGCTTCATCAACCTATCTCCCTCGGTACCAGCATTGCTGCACGTCTCGATGAAGTGAGCAATGTGCTATTTGGGATTGCCCTTACCATCAAATTGGTTGAATTTAGGGGGTTGGTAGCCATGCGGCATGCGAAGGACATAAATCCTTTTCATATAAGGGTTGGTGTACAAATGTATCTCGCGGGATCCTCCCCCCAATTAAGCCTTAACAGCATATGCAATTAGGCTTTGAATATGTTCAATAGACACTGAGCCCAATGAGGATTCTTTCTTTTTTATGTGTTCGTCGTTAGAGTCTTCACTGCAATTAGACTCCCTGTTAGACTTTTCGCCATCCGAGCCTTTGCTAGAGGATTCAAATGGTCGCTTTTCTAGCTTCCTCATCAGAGCAGCAATCTGCTCACTTTGACGCTTGATTTAAACGTCTTTTTGTAAAATCTCCTTAGCAAGCCTCTCTAATGTTGCTTTTATATTTGCGAGCTGTTCTTCTATGTTATTCGCCCTCGTCACCATGACTGGCATAATGATAAAATTTGAGGATTCGGTCTTCGATTGAGCGACTAACTCTCTTGGAGATGCCGGTGAGTTTGGAGCTCATTCATCCCTTGAGGAATTGTTTGATGCATTTTAAAGCAAGTAACAGACCTTTGCTTCAAAGGATGCGAAGTGATTTTGTTGACTGCTTTAGGCGGGTTGGAGTTAAGGCTTGGGATTTTACAAGACTGTGAAGGGACAGTCCCAGTTGATTATTTTATGGCAATCACAGTAGCAGCTTTATCCATACTACTAGTCATGATTCCGCTACTTGTAATGCTAGTGCTTGTCAATCCTTGAGATGTGGATCAGATAGCTTTCCTTGAAGGTAGAGGGATGGCGGTCTTAATGAGGGGTCATGTCATCTTCGAGGGAATGTAGAGTTTGTGGTTTCGAGAAAGAGATGAGAGGCAAAGAATGTTCACCAAGCGTGCCAAAAATTTGTAAACACAAATTTCGTGCCTAGAATAAATTAGATAAGAAATTGAGCAACAAATTGAGGTTCTGTATTTATATCCAAGGATGGGTATAATCTTTGTATAACTATTACAAGAACAAGTGTAATAAATCCTCTAATTCAATCTCTTTAGGTAGTTTTGAAATTTGATCTTGAGAGAGGGCCTAAGAGGCTTAATCTTACTCGAGATATGAGTTTGATCTCCGCACCTAGGCGGTGTGTATTTAGAGTGCTTGTTATCTTCTACCACAGAAAATTCTTGAGCTCTTATGAGTTCTTCTAAAATGCCGACCCCCTGAATGGGAGGGTCGCTCCCTTTTTATAGAGAAGTCGAAGTTAGGGTTTTCCTCCTTACCTTTATTAAAAGGAATAATCATTTATTTCTACATCATTCAAGCCACGTGGTGCTTTTTTAATTGGCCGCAACATATTTTAATTAAATATTTAATTTAATAGAACGTCGTAATTAATTTAACACATGGTGTCGTATAACTGACCAAAAATAAAAGTATTTAGTTTTCCATATGGCAGACGTTGTTGGTTTGACTTTTTTTTTTTTTTTTGGCCTTCTACACATACCCCAAAAAAAAACAAAAAACCATCTGGGTTCTATACCCAAAATCGATCAAAGAGGACCCAAACTAGAGAAATTAAAGAT
>JAKOGI010001153.1:70000-152500 GCA_029747015.1 Carnegiea gigantea
TGAGATCTTCTGTGCAGTAACACTGGAAGTCAACCTGGTGTCGAATTCCACGGAGTGGATTCTGGATACTGGAGCAACAAGACATTTTTGCGCCAACAAGGATCTAATGCATGATTTCGAAGATGCGCCTAATGGCGAACATGTCCACATGGGTAATGCTGCCACTGCTGGAGCCATGGGTAAAGGGAAAGTACTCCTTAAATTTACTTCTGGAAAATCTCTATGCTTAAACAATGTGCTGTATGTACCTTCCCTTCGTAGAAACTTAGTTTCTAGTAGTCTTCTTGACATTGCTGGTTTTGAGGTGAACCAAAAAGCGGAAAAAATTGTTATTCTTCGCAATGGGGTTTTTGTTGGGAAGGGGTATTGTAGTGGGGGGCTCTTTGTTCTGAATGTTGCTTTTGATGTTGTTAATGGAAATGCTTCTTCTGTCTATATTGCTGAGTCTGTGGACTTGTGGTATGGTAGACTTGGTCATGTTAATTATGCTTCGACAAATAAGCTATGGAATATGAGGTTAATTCCTAACAACGTCACAGAAAAATGTTTGAAATGTGACCTTTGTGTTGAAGCAAAATTTGCTAAAAAGTCATTCAAGTCTATAACAATTAGAAAGACTGAGTTGTTTAAATTTGTACATTCAGACTTAGCAGACTTTAAGAACACAGTAAGTAAGGGAGGAAAGAAATGGTATATTACCTTTGTAGATGACTACTCTAGATATATCAAAGTCTACCTCCTTAAGTCTAAAGATGAGGCTGAGGAAATGTTTCTGAAATACAAAGCAGAAGTGGAAAATCAATTAGACCGAAAAATAAAGAGACTTAGGTCTGACAGAGGTGGAGAATATGATACCAACTCCCTAACTATTTTTTGTGAGAAAAATGGTATTATACATGAGACTAGTGCACCTTATACCCCCCAACAAAATGGTATAGTTGAACGGAAAAACCGTACCCTTAAAGAAATGATGAATGCTATGCTTATTAGCTCTGGGTTGCCTGATAATATGTGGGGGGAGGCTGTATTAACTGCTTGCTTTATCCTCAATAGAGTTCCTCATAAAAGGCTAGATCAGACTCCATATGAACTGTGAAAAGGGTATGCTCCTAATTTGAATTTATTTGAAATTGTAGGGGTGTCTGGCTAAGGTTGCCTTATCTAGTCATAAACGTACCAACATAGGCCCTAAGACCTTTGATGTTATCTTTATTGGCTATGTTCAAAACAGTGCTGCGTATAGATTCATGTCATTAAGTGATTATTCTATTTCTAAATATAGAGATGCAGAATTCTTTGAGCATGTTTTCCCTTTGAAAAAGAAAGCGCCTAATGTGGTATCTGATGCTGTGCCTGAAAATGTGAACTTGCCTACTTCTAGTTCTGATGCTAGAGTCGTAGTGACTGAACCTAGAAGAAGCAAGAGACTTAGAACTGAAACCAATTTTAGACCCGACTTTGTCACTACATTCCTAATAGAAACCTTGAACCACTTGGACATAGATGTCATAACTGAAGAATTGGTGCCCATTTTCTTGATTGAGGAAGATTCCAAAACCTATCAGGAGGCTGTAAGGTCCATAGATGCTGCCTTCTGGAGAGAAGCTCTTAAAAGTGCAATAGATTATCTCGAGTTAAACAAAACATGGGAATTGAATGACCTGCCTAAGGGTTGTAGACCTATTAGCAGTAAGTGGATCTTCAAAAAGAAGTTGTCGTCTGATGGTTCAATTGATAAATATAAGGCCAGATTGGTTATTAAGGGGCTTTGACCAGAAAAAGGGCATGGATTATTTTGACACCCACTCTCCTGTGACCCAAATACCCACCATTAGATCTTTAATCACTTTAGCTGTAATTTTTGATCTTGTTATACATCAAATGGATGTCAAAATAGCGTTTCTTAATGGTAACTTAGAGGAAGAGATTTACATGACCCAACCTGAAGGTTGTGAGGTACTTGGTCAGGAGGACAAAGTGTGTAGACTGAGAAAGTCTCTTTACGGTCTAAAGCAGACTCTCAAACAGTGGTACAAAAAGTTTGATAGCCCCTTAGTGCAAAATGGCTTTGTTGTGAATTTGTCTGATTCATGGGTATATTCAAAATTGATTGGATCAGATTGTGTACTTATATGTCTCTATGTTGATGATATGCTGATCTTTGGTACGAATCTGCTTGTTGTTAATGAGGCTAAAAAGCTATTGTCTTCTCTTTTTGAAATGAAAGACATGGGAGAAGCAGATGTGATCTTAGGGTTTAAGATTCGAAAAACCAACACTGGTTTTTCATTATGCCAGTCATATTACATTGAAAAGATGTTAAAGAAATTTGACTGTTTTGATGTAACACCTGTGAGAACCCCTTATGATCCTAGCATACATTTGAAAAAGAACAAAGGATCTAGTGTGTCTCAAACTGAGTATGCTAAAATTATAGGAAGTGTAATGTTTCTCATAAATTTTACTCATCCTGACATTGCCTACGCCGTCAGTAGGTTAAGTCGCTATACGCATAACCCTAGCCAAGAACATTGGGATGCACTTCTTCGTTTGCTAAAGTATCTTAGAGGTACTATTGATTGGTGTTTGCACTTTAACAAATGTCCTGCTATATTAAAAGGATATTGTGATGCAAATTAGGTTTCTGATAACGATGAAGTTAGTTCTACTAGCGGTTATGTATTTACTCTAGGTGGAGGGGCTATTTCGTGGAAGTCTACCAAACAGACTTGTATAGCCCGCTCTATCATGGAATCTAAATTCATTGCTCTTGAGTTGGCAGATCAGGAAGCAGAATGGCTTAAAGGTCTACTAGCATACGTGCCACTCTGGGGAAAACAGGAAACACCTATTTCCCTACATTGTGACTCATAGGCAGCAATAGGAATGGCGCACAACAGTGTCTATAATGGAAAGAGAAGACACATCCGTATCAGACACAGTGCAGTGAAACAATTGCTGAAACATGGTTTCATATCCCTACAGTATGTGAGATCCGAGAAGAATCTGGCAGATCCTCTTACTAAAGGGTTGACAAGGTGAGTGGTGCTGGAAACGTCGAGGGGGATGGGACTTAAGCTTATGGCTTGAAGTGGTATGGTGGATACCCACTAGTGGTCAAATGAAACCATATTAATCTTCAAGATGCACTACATTCCTATCCCTATGGCATGTGGTAGTGCTTAGAGGATGAGCTTACGCCCTTAATGGATTCATACCCATTGTGGGGGTGCTAGTGAGAAGCACTTGATGAATTCACCGTTTGATGATTATGAGGATGAGCTATATTATGCTCTTAATAATTTCATAGCCATAGTTATGGTAGTCTATATTGAGATAGACCTGATGGAATTACCTACGTAAGTGTGAAGGCTTGGCCGCCTTCTATGAGAGACATAGGCTGCCTCTCTAGAGCACTTCTGAGACCCAAGGTGTGCGCATGGCCATAAAAACGCCAGTGTGTCTATCGCAGAGTATGCAGTATCTTGAGGGTTGATATGTGTTGTGGGGGTCTCAATCGAGGTCTTTCTAGTTCAAGAATTAGTTCACTAGTTCGACTATTGGTTGTTGCCTCACATTACTAATGTATCAATTCAAATCGAAAGATATTGATGCTTAAGTATCTGACCCACTTTTGCCCAGAATGCCTTTCTTAAATTTATTTTGCCTTGTATGCCGTTAGTGGGGGACTGTTAGAGTAATGGCAATAAGATATACTTTTCTTCCCCTCTCTCTCTTTCACACTTATCCCACATGAAACTTTTGGGTGGTGATTGGAGGGGCTCATATATCCCATTCTCCTTACCCTTGTTGAATAACTTGAGATCAGGCTTTATGGGGTTGAGTGTGTCTAGGGCCACCACACGCGCGCGTGCGTGAGCCGCCCATCCTGTCCCGTCCGTAACAGATTTTCGTAACTTTTTGGGAGAAATCTGCTTAAACATTTTTGTAACAGATTGCACTAAATTCTCCATGAATCGCTCCCTACCGTTATAGTCTTTCTGATTTTTCTTCTCACCTTGAATGCTGCCAGATCTTCTGCCTCATTCTATGTTCTTAATGGCCAAATTTTTGGCCTCATCTTACACCATTTTAATGGCTTTGTAACAGTCACTTTTCCCCTATAAATAGAGGCCTTAGTAGCAGGGTTCAACACACCAACTCTCACTTTTCTCTCCTCTCTTCTTCTTCTTCTCTGCATTCTAGGCTACGTACTATATACTCCAAACTCTTAGCCGCGAAGTGCACGCATTCAAGAGTGCTAAGTTAACCTTGGGGAGCAACCGACTGTATCAATTTGCACCATAGTCGCGCCGTAATTGCTTTCAAGGTAGGGGTTTATCCACGACTCAGTTTATTCTGTCGATCTTCCAGCTATTGCTATTCTTATTTTTTCAACATATACATATACATACATATATATATGTGTGTGTGTGTGTGTGTGTGTGTGTGTGTGTGTGTGTGTGTGTAAAGTTGGAAAGAATGCATGTGTGATCAACACGTGGGATGCCATATAGGAATGATGTCATCTAAAGTACCACTTGGGATAAGAATGCCATGCAAGATAGTAACGTAAAAGTATTCTATCATATAATTAAGAAGGATGCAGGCTATCAATGTAGTTTTGATTCAATTTAATTAATGAGTGAATTTTATCTTAAAAAACTTAGATATAGAACAAGCAAATGATTTAGAAGCTACCCGAGAAAAAGATTGAATTGTGTTGGACATTATTCTTGAGGTAAGTATACATTGGACATCTAAATCTAAAAATATTTATTTATATATATATATATATATTTTGAGTGAATGTATCATGAGTTGATGCTTAAATGCTTATTGGGGTGCTTATTTCTGAATTCGCGTATTGTAAATCTTGATTGTTTAAGCATGTTACATAATTGGATTTAGATAATATGATACACAATAGGACTTTAATGCGATTGTGGGTTTTACTAATGATTACTTTAAGTTGATACAATATTTATTTTCATTTCAAATTTGCAACTTATGTTTATGATATTACAAAAAAAACGTTTTAGTGATTTATTCAATTTATATTTCACTTGAGATCATATTTTGCGCTCATAAATCACATAGTATAATTAGTTCTATTAGCAAATTTAAATTTAAATTTAATATATAAGTTGATATATAAGAGTAGTTTGTCTACATTCCCACAATAAATCATAACTGGCTTCATAAATTTGTAGTACCCCCACCCCCAGCCCCTAAAAAAAAGAATGTTAAGAGTTTTCCTAAATTGAAATTGTACTAAAGTTTCTTCATCTGCTACTACTCTCCCTTTCTTCTTCTTCTTTCTTAATTTGTTCATTTTTCTTTTGTTGGTTTTTTTAAAATAATTATACACCGAAAGAGGTAAGATTAAGATCAAAGACTTACATGTCTTTTTGGTGTTATTACCAACAATTTTCTCATGCTTTTTTGATCATGAGAATAATTGATCAAATTTTATTTTCATTCAAATCATAGGTTAAATAGTAGGAAGGACCATCATTACTATTAAATAATATTAAAGAAGCCGTTAAACTATTTAAATAATCTGCAATGGACATATGAAGTAAGTGCATGCATAATGAATACAATTAAATCAATAGGAATCTTTAGGGGAAAAAAGACACCTACGAATTTGACCTTCGATCTCACATGTAGTAATTAATTTTTTGCTAATTTATTCTTATAGGTAAATTACCTTATTATTCCATTTGAATGCCTATCTTTAATATTATATAATCTTTGCTAAATTACCTCATTATTAATTTTAATGCTCACCTTTAATTATTATGTTATATATTATTTTTGAAATTAATTACCTCATTATCCCCACAACTATTCATTTCACCCATAGTTTATCTTAATTTTCAATTCCTATAAATAGGTCTCAATTTTGTAGTATCTCATATAAGTTTGTGTCGTCATTTGATCAAAAAGAAAATTTGCATTCCCATATAACTCTTAGTTGTGGAAGGATACAAAAATGAGTCCTAACAAGTGTTAATTAGCTAAAGAACAAAAATCTTATTCTTTTCTCGATCAATGTTGAAATGAAGGTTATAATCCCTCGAATTTTTTTGCATTCATCTGAGATAAAGTAGTCATTCGTATTAAAAGAAGACAATTTCCTCTTTGTGTTTGCTATACAATGATTATAAATAATGTTTAGGGAGAATCACTGAAATATGTGGAAGTTTACTTTTCAAAATCGGTATTCAGTCATGGACAATTGTATATTGCCATATCACGGATAACTTCACCAAAGGGTTTGAACTTTATCATTAAACATGACAATGAATAGTGTTAAGGATACACAAGAAATATTGTCTACAAAGAAGTATCCAACAACTTACTAATGGTATGTATGTATGCAAAATAAGTTTACTACTACAAATTATCAAAAAAACAAAAAAATTACAAATTGGCACTACAGATCTTTTAGTATTACTAAACTCCTGCAAAATATTAGTTCTACTTATGCATAGACCATGACATATTATATATGATTCTTAGAATTAAATACAATCGGACATTAAAATAATAACAATTAATAAATTTCTCCAATGTTATGCAAGCGACTTTAGATAGATTAAATATATTAGAAGTTCACAATTGAAATACTTCTCTGTAGATAACTACAAATCAATACAAGATATTATCTTATATTTTTTACTAAATGTATAAGCGTGTAAAAAACCACTACATGCAGTTAATAACACATCATTGATGATAAATAATAAGGACCAAATGAAAAATTAGAACCTAACTTAGTATAATATATGTTACTTTTACAGGTTACTTAATTTGAGAACGAAAGTTGGCGACTAATAGAGAGTAAAGACGACAAAACTGATGTATTATTGAATATTTCATATTAAAACTACTTTTCACACATTACATTTCATATTACAATATGATGTATTTTTAAAAATAAAGTTCAAATTTAAGAAAGACAACATTAAATTACTGAAAATACTATGGTTTTTCTTTATTCCTTTGCTCCCACCGTTAGTATCGTTCTTTCAAAATCATGATCCTTTTAAACTTTTTTAAAAAAATCATGCAGTGCCAAACCACATAATACCTTAAACGAAAAAGATAATAAAAAAACTTCTTAACTAACAAGAGTAAAAAAGATAGACTGTACATTAAAAATTCAAGTACATATAACTATGGTGACTTCATATGAAATAAAGTCAGAAAAAAGATGCTACTAACAAGTTCATAGAACTCAGTATAGTATAGCATCAACAACAACATCTACAACAAGATACTGATACGTATTTATCAACTAAAAAGTGATAGCCACCGTGCAATACACGGATAAAAAAGTGGTTTAATGAAGTAGTGGTTAATTTTAATTAAAAGAAGTAGCTATAAGTATGCAGTGACTATATAACATAAAATTAAAAGAAGTAACCATAAATATGCAATAACTATGTATATAAAAATGCCTATTTAGATGCCCTATGGTAGTGGGAGAATTATATGAACTGTAAAATTTTGGGTAAAAAATAATTTTAGTGAATAGGGCGTCCTATTATTTGTAGACTTCAATTATGTGTCATGGCTGAAGATGACTATTAGCATATGCCTAACAAACACTACAGTTAAACCAAAAAGAAATAAATAATGCAAATAGCTAACTTTTTTTTCAATCAAAGAAAGGGATAGGGGTTTAATCATTACGCAAAATGAGGAAGTTACATAAGTCTTCAGCCACCAAGTCTAACACATAACCTGGGTCGTCCTCAATCCAAAGCCGCTCACCTACCTCAAGAGGTTGAAGGTGAGCCAATGAATGAGCTACCCTATTCCCATCCCTTTTTACATGAGACCAAGAAATAAAAGAAAACGAGTTCGACAAAGACATAATTTCATCAATAATTAAACCCAGCTCGTTATTAAGATTACTTTTGCTCTTCAGCTTAGAAATCAGCTTCAGGTTGCCACCTTCAACAATGGCATTTCGATAACCCGCTTCCCATACCCGTCTCATTGCAAATAGGCATGCTTTGGCTTCCTCAATATCGGGCACTGTGATAGTCGACCCTTATTCCACTCCCATGGCCACTGCATCCCTAACTGAGTCCTGAATTATGAAACCATATCCGTGACCCACCCCATCCAAACAAGCCATGTCGAAATTTATTTTCCACAACCCGCTAGGGGGTGGCCTCCAATAAGTCTCATGGAGATATTGCCCAGACTTCATTGTGTCCTTTGACGTGCAGAAATTTTGAACAAAGTCAACAGCTCTCAAACCTAAGACCTTCGGCTCTCGATCTGGTGTAGCAAACAAAAATCGATTTCGTGCATTCCAAATTTCCTAGAGAATAGCCACAAGCAAGCCCAAGGTGTCCAAATCCACATTGTCAGCTTAGTATTTTAACCATTGCCTTGGATGAATCCCCCTTTGTTCTGGTTTGAAACCTCCTAGAACGCACCCATCCCAAACCTCCACAGCAACGAGGCAACCAAAGAAGACATGTTGATCATCTTCCTCAGCAGCACCACACACCGAACAGCAAGTCTCCACACCTTGGATTCTCCCAGCTAAATTAACCCTTGTAGCAAGAACTGAGGCACATACCTTCTAACCAAAGAGTTTAATACGAGGAGGGACATTTAACTTCCATAATTTCTTCCAGACTGCTTTTGTATTTAAAGAAGTTGAAGGCTGTAGATCGCCTATTTTAAAGTCCCGAATGAGGTGATATGTCGATTTTACTGTGAATAGCCCAGATGTGTTATAGTGCTAGGCCAATTTATCAAGAGGCCATAACTGTGAGAGAGGGATGTGGAGAATAATTTTAGCATCACATGGGAGAAAAACCTCCCGAACAAGTTTATCGCACTAGGTCCCAAGCTTAAAATCGATGAAGTATGCCACAACCGTGTTATCCCAGCCTGAATTTATGGGGGAAACAGGACAAAAGGACACGGCCTCGGCATCCATCTCGACCTCCAAATATTCAGATTAGAACTACATCCAATAATCCAACGAGAACCTAGTTCAACAAATCTCCTCACACCCCAAATACTCCTCCATATAAAGCTAGGTCGGTACCCCAGAACTGAGTCCATAATGTCATGATGTGGATAATATTTTTCTTTCAATACACGAGCAGCCAGGGAGTGCGGATCTTGGATAAGGCGCCAGAGCTATTTGGAAAGCATAGCGTCATTAAAAGTTTCTAAGTCTCAAAAACCAAGCCCACCAATCTCCTTTCGGTCACATAATCTTTCCTTACCCACCCAATGAATTTTTCTCTTCTCAATATCATTGCCCCACCAACAACGATTGATAACAGATTGGATAGATTGACATAGATTTCTTGGTAGTTTAAAGATAGTCATCGCATAGACAGGAATTGCTTGAGCCACAGCTTTTATCAGCACTTCTCTACCGGCCCACAAGATCAACTTATTAGCCTAACCTGAAAGTCTCTTAGCCACCCGATCCTTGAGGAAAACGAAAGGTGTTTGTCTGGACCGACCAATGTAAGTTGGGAGTCCAAGATATTTCTCAAATCTAGGTGCTTCAGGGAAGCCCAAAACATCCATAATACGTGCTCTACAACCTGGTGGTATCCCCTTCGCAAAGCAAATGTTGGATTTATCATAATTGACCTTCTGACCCGAGACTCTTTCGTAGCTATTAAGAAGAGTTTTAACCACTGTCGCTTGCTCCATGTTAGCCTTGCAAAATATAAGTGAGTCATCCGCAAAGAGAAGATGCGACACAAGAGGAGCCAAAGTTGAAATTCTATGACTAGTAAGGGCATTCGACTGTACTGCCCTATTGAGGATCCCCGAAAGAACATCGACACAAAATAAAAATAGATAAGGAGAGAGCAGATCGCCTTGTCTCAGTCCCCTTGACAGAGTAACATGACTATGAGACTGTCTATTCATAACGGAAGAAAGCGACGACGTTTCAACATATCGTATGACCAAATTAACCCAATCAACATGGAATCCCAATCGAAGCATGCTGTTTTTAAGAAAACACCATTTCACTCTATCATAAGCTTTAGCTATATCTAATTTAATTGCCATGCTGCCATGTGACCCCATCTTCCCATTCATGGAGTGGAAAACCTCAAATGCCACCAAAATCTTATCAGTAATGGATCTTCCCGGAGTGAAGGCATTCTGATTTTTAGAAATTATATGGGGCAAAAAAGGCTTTAATCTATTAGCTATAACCTTTGTCACAAGTTTATACGTCACATTGCATAAACTAATGGGGTGAAAATCCGTCATAGCCATGGGGGATTGCTTCTTGGGTATAAGAACAACATTTATGTGATTGAAAGACTCATGGAAAGGAGTACCTCTTAAAATAGCCAACACAGCTCTTGTCACATCCCCACCTATCACACTCCAAAATCTTTGATAAAAAAATGGGTTTAGGCCATCGGGACCGGGAGATTTCCCGGGCTGCATTTGGTTGAGAGCTGTTAATATCTCGCTTTCGGTATATTCAGCACATAGCACCTGATTCATTTCGATTGTTGCTCTCGGCTCAATACAAGTTAGAACCTCATCCATAGTAGCTACACCTTCAGAGGAAAAAAGCTTCTCAAAGAAAGTGAGCACAATTTCAATAATATCTCCTTCATTCTGGCAGATGGTGCCCTCCTTATCTTGCAATATCTTGATACAATTTGTGGTTCTACGGGCTTGAGCTCGATTATGAAACCATCTAGAGTTTGAGTCACCAAATTTGAGAAAATCAGCCCTAGCCCTTTGCCACCAAAGAATATCCTTCTTATGTCTCCAATCATGAATCTCTGCAAGTAGTTCCCGCCGCTTCTCTGCTTCTGTAGTACAACTAAGTGATCCAGCTCCCTTAGTTTAGTTTGCACATAACCAAAGTGATTTCTATTCCAGTCCTTCAAAGCCTGAGTACAAGCGGCTGATTTAATTAGAAGATTATCAATATCATTGGAACATCCTGTGCTATCCCAAGCTGAAGATATAACCTCAGAGCATGAGGGGTCATTAGCCCACATATTTTCAAAATAAAACCGTTTCCCCCTTCTTCGAGTACCACCGGCCCCCACTTGAAGCTTCAGCAAAATAGGCGCATGGTCAGAAAAATCCTCACTGAGATGATCAACCTGAACATTCGGGAATAAGGCCGACCATGAAGTACAGAAACGGTCAAGACGTTCTTCCACTGATCGTGTGCCGCTACATCTATTCCACCATGTGAAAGGGTGCCCTTCGAAGCCCAAATCAAAAAGACCACTGTTATCAAAAGTGTCTCGGAACCGATCAAGTATACTCAAGTACACTTTGAGGTTTAAGGGGCCCCCCAGTATTTTCATGATTGTAGAAAATCTCATTAATATCCCCTCCTACTAGCCATGGAAGAGAGGAGTCAACTTATTATCAATAATCAAATAAAAAGACATATATGATCAGCCAATAGTTAAATTATACTCTAAAAGAATATAGAATACAACTCAATAAACAATTTTTAGCAAAAAAGGCAATAAATGAGTCAAATACAAATATGAAAAATAAATTGCTAGAATAATTTACATAAATTTTTTTTAAAAATTGTTATCTTTGATTAATTATTTAAAATACCAAATTATTTATTAAATTCATTATTACTTATTTATCATCGTAAATAATGGAAAAAGTAACTAATACTCTTGCAACACAAGAGTATGACCCTAGCAATATCTAAAATTTAGCACATACATGATTTGAGTGACAAGCGTCCTTATATATTCAGAGCGAAACTTATTTTTTAAATTCATTTTCAATGTATTTATTTACATAACCTCAAGTTCAACAAATGTAATTATTATATTATACTTATGTTTTCTACCAAATTTTTATATTGGCTGTATAAGTAGGGATAATCAACTTCGATTCACAGTATACAATGTGATTTTCATGATGAAAAAAATGTACCATATTTTCTTTTGAATATGTTCGTAAATTCGTGCACATTAATAGTATTGTGTAAGTTCATGCATAATGAATTAGTCCATGAAAATATAATACACGGGCTAACGTTATGTTGAATGTTAGGATTTTGAAATACAATGAATTTGATACAAACCTTTTTTTATTGTTGATGTCCACCATTATAAATATTCACTGTGTCAACTCAAAGACAATCTTAATTAGCTTATATATAATTTCCTAATCGTCTTGGTCTTGGTTTGAGACTCACGTCATGTTTTCTGGGTAATTTTATATATATATATATATATATATATATATATATATATATATATATATATATATATATATATATATATATAATATATGTGTGTGTGTGTGTGTGTGTGTGTGTGTGTTTATTAAAAGTTGGATACAAAGCATGTATGATTGACACGTAGGATGTCATGTATGACATCATGTATGTGCCACTTAGGATGAGAAAGTTATGTAAGATAGCAACTTAAGAGTCTTCTGTCTTATAATTAAGATAAATTTAAATGATCAATACAATTTTAATTCAATTTAATGATGTGACTATTCACATATGTTATAACTAATTAATTAGTAATTGAATTCCATCCTTAAAAACTTAAATACATATGAAAGAAATGATTTAAATGCTGGATAAAATTAAAGTATGTTGGACTTTTTTTTGTTGAGCTAATTAAGCATATTAAGCATTAAAAATGACAATTAGGTAGAATATAAAAAAATATAACCATTGAATAAGCTAAATAATTAATATATCAATTTATTATCACTGTTTGGAAACCATCACTATCTTTTATGTAATAATTCCTAACAATCGTGCAATGCAAGGAATACAACCCTAGTGTGTATATGTAGATCGATCGAACGAACTCCAGCACCACTGGTGTACCAGGCACGGCGACCAAGTCGGTCGTGCATCAATATAAAAGTAAACCAACACTCAACCCTTTCATCGTTGAAATTAACGTAGTATCAGGGAAGCTACCCTAGGCGCTGCAGAAAGCGGGAAAAATCTTCATTCACCCCGCCATCAGGTACCCTCATGCTCACTGTTCTTGGTTCTTTAGGGTTTCAATTTTATGTCGATGCCCACAAATCTTGTCACAGTTCTTTGCTTTTGAATCACCGAGAAGTAACACGAGAAGGTTTCTGTGCTTTTGCCCTTTTTGGGTTTTGAATTTTTGGCACCCTTAAACCCTAAACATTGAGAATTGGGTTGTTTCAGCGATTGTCCAGAAAATAAAGACTAGGGGTGGGGGAGATGAGGTTTTGAAGAAAACCCATGTTTTAGGTGCTGATTTGGCTTTGTGGGTTCTTGTTAATGCAGATTGCTGGGCATGAAAATTTGACAGGGGAGGCTTTTAATTGAGTTGCAATCATGGTGAGTCATAATTAAATTTTGTTTATCCAGTCATTTAAGGCTAGGCCTACTTTTGGGTTTTGATTGATTTTGAAAATTTGAGCAGCCGGATATTAGGAAGTGGTTTATGAAGAGACATGACAAGGGAAATGGCAATGCCGCCTAGCCGGCGGGGCCGCCTAAGTCACCTGCTGGGAAACTGTTGCTCCTTCGCAACCTAAGAAATCTGTAAGTCAATTAATCACATTGTTTTACATTGTCAAATTTATGTGCTTGCCTTTGTTTTAGGCCACTTTTGTATTTGCTTCTCATCAAACCTGTAATGCTCATTATGTCCATTTAGGACTGATGGTGGGGGAGACGTGTGTATTAGTAATGGTAATAGAATGCTTTTGAGTTAGGATATTGAGTTAGGATTGCATTTGGGAATTCCAATTCAAGCCGGTATGACATTAGGTCACAGTTTTCAAGCTTCGAATCTATATGATGCAGTAGTCACCTGTTTTTTCCAAGGGAATACCCACAAAACGTATATGTTTCTCGTACAAATGCGCAAGGCAGATTCTTCTTCGTTTTCTTTACATTTTTTCATGGATGCCCTAACAAATATAGTTGCTTTTCAGTTCAGCCTCATTTCTCTTTGCCCTCTAATTTATATTGTCTTGATCATTTACTAGCCTATTTCAGTTTGTGTACTATCTCATCATGCGATGGGATTCCTGAATGATCTCATTGTTGCAATTACCCAGCCATTTAATTTAAAAAGTTCAATTTTAAACGTAATTAGTAATGTTCATTTTTTTACTGTACTTGCTCTTTTTTCACGATGGTCTAGTTCCAATGATAGATGTGCTTCTAACCCTGTATACGCCATGCCGTAATAAGTCGGAATTGTCCAATCATTTGCTGAAACAAGTATAGTCCTTCAAATAACCAACAAAGAAAAGAAAACTATTAAAATGAAAGAATAGAGGCTCTGAGGCAGCCTTCACCTTTGCGGTGGGGTGTTTTCTTCAATTGGTTACCTGTGTTAATAAATTTTTCTTTCCATAAAAACATCAAAGTGAAAGAGTTGAGATTGTTAACAATGAATATGCAAATGAGCTTGTACATTCATATGTTTGGCTGCCCATGTGGTGTTTTTTCCAACATCTTATTCTTTTGTTTATAAGGGTGAACAAAAGAGTGAAGCACGCCAAGTTTAAAAGGTTAGCTGATTATCCTGAATTGTGTTTTTGGCAATTTATATACTAATGTTACTTTTAGTTATCCCAAGGTACAAGGGAATTTTAAATTTAAAGAAAGTTAAGAAAATTTGATTTTATTTTAACTTATATTCAGATGTCCCTTTTGTTGGATTATAAATATTTTATGTAAAATAAAAGATTTGCAAGAAATGTTTCTTTGATGGCTACACACTTGGCCATTGCATTATATATACACAAGAGAATTAGGGTACAAGAAGATACAATCTTCTGAATATACAAAGATAGAACTCTAAATATATACTACCTCTAACTTTGTATAATACAATATTGATCAAATCAGAATAATATCCTAATATTCTCCTAATATTCTCCCTCAAATTGGAGTGTGAAGGATAGACACACCTAGCTTGCGAAGAAGATGCATGATGGAAATGACAATGACCCAACGCCTTGTGAAAAGGTCAACAGGTTGTGCCTTGGAAGGAACAAATCATGTGAACAATCTCACCAGACTATAGCCATTCACAAACGAAGTAACAGTTAATCTCAATGTGTTTGATACGTTCGTGAAATACAGGATTGGATGCAATGTGTATAGCAGCCTGGTTATCAAAGTAAATCTAAGCTGGAGAAACAAATGTGCAGAATGATTAAGGTAAATTACGAATCCAAATAACCTCGCAAGTGGCGTTGGCCATGGTGAGATACTCAGCTCCAGCAGAAGATCAGGACACTGAAGGTTGCTTCTTTGTTTTCCAAAAAATAGGTGTCGAATAAAGTAGGATAAAGTAACCACTAACAAAGCAGCGAATTATAGGATAGCTAGCCTAACCAAAATCACAATTGAATGAAGACTGAGATCATTAGAGGTTCACAACAAAATGCCTTGTCCTGTTGAGGACTTTAGGTAGCGAAGAAGATGCATAGGCACATCCCAATGACCTTGTCTAGGATCTTGCATGAATTGACTGAGGATGTGAACTGCATAAGTTACTTCAGGACAAGTAACAGTGAGATAGATCAGTCTATCAATAAGCCAGCAACATTGACTAGGATCAGGAATAGGATCACCCGTATGCGAAGAAAGCTTATGTTGCTATTCCATAGGAAAAGGACTGGGTTAGACCCTATCATACTGATCTATGTCAGGATATTAAGACTATACTGTTGCTGGCATAAGAAAATTCATGTAGAAGCACGAGCCACTTCAATGATGAGAAAATATTTCAAAGGGCCAAGATCTTTCAACTTGAAACACTTATGTAAATAATATTTGAAAGCGGCACATCATTGAGCATCATTCCCTGTAAGAACTAAATCATACATGTAAATGATGGTAGCAAGAACGACCTTCCCTTGTTCAAATGTAAATAAAGAGTGATGTAGCGTAGACTGTTAGTCACGCAGTGCGGATGCAAGTTTAAAAAACCATTGTCGGCGTGCCCGCTGAAGACCACAGAGAGACTTTTTGAGCTTACAAATCACATTGGTCCGAGCATTGTGAAAACCAAGCGGACGCTTCATGTAGATATCTTCATGAAGATCACTATGGAGAAAAGCATTATGCACATCTATCTTATGAAGAGTTCAACCTTTGGCAGCAGCAAGTCCCTAAAGAATATGAACCGTAACCATGTTAGCAATAGGGGCAAAGGTTTCATGATAATCTTCCCCTTCAATTTGATGTTTACATAAAGTTACAAGACGTGCTTTGAAGCGTTCAATGGAGCTATCAACATGATATTTAATTTTGCATGCCTATTCGCATCTGAGGGCCTTTTTACTAGGATCAAGTGGTTGGAGTTCCCAAGTGTTATTTGCCTCGATTGCAAAGATTTTCATGGTCATGGCCTCATTCCGTCGACGATCCTGAAGTACATGAGAGAATGGCGGGACTCATCCACAGTGGCGATGGCTGCTAGATAGGCACGGTGAGACCTAAAAAATTTTGTTAAGTCTAAGAATAGCATAAGTGTATGTAGACCATTAGAACTTCTTCATATTGATTTCTGTGGACCCATAGCAATACCAAGTTTAGGACGTAGCAAATATACTCTCATAATTGTATATGATTACTCTAGGTTTACATGGGTATCCTTTCTAAAAGAAGAAAATTAGGCTTTTAAAGAATTTTCAAAAATATGCAAATAATTGCAAGTTTATAAAAATTCATCAATTGTGTTCATTAGAAGCAATCATGGTAGAGAATTTGATAAAAAAGAATTTACTAAATTTCCCAAGAATCATAAAATTGCTCACAATTTCTCAACACCACCACATACACCTTATTAAAATGATATTGTAAGGAAAAAATTGCACTTTAGAGGATATGGCATGCACAATTATGTGTGAAAGCAATATTTCTCAAAATTTTTGTGCTGAAGCCATAAACACTGTAAATCATTTTCTAAATCGATAATTAATCCATCCTATGTTAAAAAAGACTCCTTATAAGTTATTGGAGGGTCATGGACCTAATATTTCCTACTTGTGACCTTTTGGATGTAAATGTCTTGTTCATAATAATGGTAAAAATAACTCGGGTAAATTTGATGCTAGAAATGACGAGAGAATTTTTGTAGGCTATTCTATGCATAGTAAATCATTTAGAGTTTATAATGAACGCACTAAGAACATAGAAGAATGTATCCATGTAATTTTTGATGAATTTAATGATGAAAATTGAGTAATTCCATAGCACAAGATTTCAAACTGGACAAGCATAGTGATATGACGAAGCAAAGTTACGAGAAGTAAGTGCTCTTATAGGCAATTCCCAAGAACAACCCATCAATTAGAGAAGTTCCCATCTAATGAAACTTAGGAAGAAGTTACTCAAGAACCCTAAAGAAGTTGTAAAAATAAATTATATGATCCTATGGCTAATCTCTTGACAAATGTATCCACTTTGGGTAAGAACCCATTCATCTTTACATAACTTTTGTGCATTGTTGCATTTGTATCACTTATAAAACCCTAAAATCACTTGGATATGGATAATTATCATGCAAGATGAACTTAATCAATTTGAAAGAAATCAAGCATGGACCCTTAGAATTCAACCAGAAGACCATCCTATAGTATGAACAAAATAGGTCTTTAAAAATAAATTTGATGAAAACAACAATTATGTAAGAAACAAAGCAAGATTAGCTACTAAAGGATATAACCATGTAGAAGGTATTGATTTTGATTCAACCTTTGCCCTGTTGCATGATTAGAAGCTATTCGAATATTATAAACTTTTGTTTCTTATGCGAACATTAAATTATACCAAATAGATGTAAAATGTGTATTCTTGAATAAATATTTGCAAGAAAAAGTTTATGTAGAAAAACCTCGCTGTTTTGAAAATCAAATTTTTCCTAATCATGATTATAAACTTCAAAATCTCTTTATGGTTTAAAACAAGTTCCTGGAGATTGCTATGAATTATTGAGTAAATTTCTTTTAGAAAATAGACTTAAACAAGGACAAATTGATAAAACTTTCTTTACTAAATCCAAAACTTATGATTCTATAATTATTCAAGTTTATTTGGATGTCATATTATTTGGTGCCACTAACAATACTCTAAGTGAAGAATTTTCCACCCTTATGGGCAAAGAATTCAAAATGAGCATGACAGGAGAACTAAATTTTTTTTTTTCTTGGGCTTCAAATCAAACAGTGTAAGGATGGAATTTTTATTAATTAGGTCAAGTATGTCAATGAGCTACTAAAGAAATATAAATAAATCAGGTTCAGGCATGCTAGAACACTAACACCACAAATATAAAATTATACCTAGGTACAGACGGAAAACTAATTAATGAAAGGTTTATAGAGGGATGAATGGGGCCCTATTTTAATTGATGCTAGCTGTCCTGATATTATGTTCGATGCATCTATATGTGCTAGGCAATAATCGACATAATTAATTAAATTCATGCAAAGAACATAAGATAATAATCGATAAAGCAATACTCTTTTATTGATCACAAGACTTTAAGGATTACAAAGCAATTCACTCGAATTACAACAAGGCAACACGGCACAAATGCCAAACAAGCAAGCATGCAAGGCCATAGACAAGCACATCAACCACTAATCGAGAATGCCAAGTCAAGTGAAACTCACGAATTGCATCCCTCACAAAACACAAGGGAGTAGGCGTGTATTTATAGCCTAAAGGGGAGAGAGTCGCCCCTCACATCCCTGTGAGGAGGCGTGTCTTTTGTCAAGGGGTGCGCCTTCTCCAGAATCGCATTTCTCCTCAAGAAGCATGGCTACGCATCTCTCTTCCCATGCTGCATTCGTAATCCACGAAGAGGCATGAGTGAACGGGTGTGTCTGACACACCAACCGCCAAGTAACCGACACTTGCAACCGCCCTACCCAAGCAACATAACCCTTCGGCCAGCCCTCTCACGGCTGCCAAGGGACACACCTACTAGGCAGGCGCCTTGCCCAAGTGATGCCACCAAAGGGACGTGTCTTTTGCGGGCATAACCGCCTAGCTGGGATGGACACCCAGTAGGCAGCCCACGGCTGTCTAGCTGGTGCCACATCCTGCTGAGGTGTTGCTCCTAGGTAGCTTCACTAGCTGCCTAGCTCGGTCGTCTAAGTCAAGAGCTCCCACAACTCGATCAACTAGTCCATCGTGAACTTCCAGCTGAGCATATACTCGAGCTGAGTCCTATTAGCTCATTTAAGCTAAGTCAACCTTAGCGGAGCTAAGTAAAGTCTCTCCGAAACTTTAGCTATGACTTTAACATGCCATAGCTTACCGAACACATCGACAAAGCTTACAAAATCCACTATGTGCCAAGTCCAATCTCACATGGACACAGACGAAGGGTCAAACCCTTGTCTCACCAAGTAATCCAGCCTGGCATGTTGCGTACTTTGTCTCGGCTCACTCCGAGAGTACGACTAGCATGATTCATACTAACAAAGTGCTGGACATTGTCGTACAATGTCTGAGCATTCAACATGCCTAGCACCACCATAGGTGCTTGATGTCATCGCACAACACCAATGGTCATCTTACTGGTGCCCCTAGGTCAAATGCTTACTCATTGTCCCATCGAGGAATCCACCTCGACAATGCTCCATTTGACCCTGTCACAACCAAAAGCTATTCCATGTGACCCAGTCTTGACCAAGGGATGTCCTGCGTGACCCAGTCACAATTGACGGACAATGCCAATCACATTGGCAAGTTAGGCGCACGAATGACCAAGGGGTAAACAACCCCATCCTTGTCAAGACCCCGTTAAGGCAAGCAAGGTGGTATGCCAAGCCACTATCGACTAGCAAGGGGTCTTACAAACCACCCCCACCAGAAGAACTTGGTGCCCTTGTAAAGTAGTGTTGAATATGGTCCTCAAACTGTCAAAGATCTACATTCCTCTCCCAAGTAGCCTCAGCCTCTGACTGTCCCTTCCATTGGACCAAGAATTCAACCCTTTGGTTTTTCTTGCTCTAACCCTTCACTCGCCTATCGAGGATCCATTCCACATCCTTGTCATACTAGTGACAGACTATGGGAGGATTTCTATGCATAGGTGGATGAAGCCGGTCCAAATCAGGGAAGTATGGCTTGAGAAAACTTACCTATGTACTTTAATCTTTCCGGCAATTCCCGGTAATAGGCCACCCGACCTATCTTTGTAGAACCTTGAAAGGTCCATCATATATCCGGATCAAAGAACGCTGTGCAGTCTTGCTATTAATCCATTTCCAGACTTGGAGAGTAAGTTTTAACAAAACTTGATCTCCCACATCAAACTCAAGAGCCTTTCTCTTGAGGTCCGCATACTTCTTCATGCGGCGAGCAGCCTTCTCTAGGCTATCCCTTGCCTCCTCCATCATCTCTTACCTATTCAGGACGAAGCGGTGTGCCTCTGGGTAAACACCGTCTTTGTTCTACTTAGCAACCTTATGTGGAGTTAGCAGTTGTCATCCCATGGCCAACTCAAAGGGACCATAGCCAGCGGCATTGCTCTTTTACAAATTAAGTAGAATTGAGCACTATCTAGGAGTTCGAACCAATTACGTTGAGAAGCCTTCACATAGTGACGCAGATACTCCTCAAGTAAAGAGTTAATTCTCTCCATTTGCCCATTAGTCTGGGGGTGATTAGCCGTAGAAAACTTCAACTCGGATCCCATCAAATTAAAGAGTATTGTCTAAAACCAACCCGTGAAGCAAGTGTCACGATTACTGATGATGTCTTCTAACAAGCTGAAGTACTTCACCACGTGATTGTGAAACAACTTCGCAGCTTGCTCCATAGGACAAGCACCTGGTGCTGCCACAAACACTGCATACTTAGAGAAGCGATCAATGATAACCATGATCGACTTACACCCATTAGCACTTGGAAATTCCGAGATGAAGTCCATCGAGGGTGATTGCTAAGGCCTCTCTGGAGTCGACAGAGGTTGAAGAAGCCCCGCTTCTTTCCTCCTCTCGGTTTTGTCAAGTTGACAAACCATGCACGACTTGACATAGGCTTCGACCTTATCTTAGGCCAGTAGTAACTTCCAGCCAACAAAGCTGGGGTTCTCTCCTGCCCTCGGTAACCGGTCCATTTGGCATCATGAACTTCTCGTAGAAGCTCAT
Source organism: Carnegiea gigantea (assembly GCA_029747015.1). Taxonomy (NCBI): domain Eukaryota; kingdom Viridiplantae; phylum Streptophyta; class Magnoliopsida; order Caryophyllales; family Cactaceae; genus Carnegiea; species Carnegiea gigantea. Next base: position 91,157 of record JAKOGI010001153.1, read on the forward strand.
GTCGTAACTGCTCAGTGGGTACGTAAAGCCTACGACCCTGTGCAACAAGCAAGTCATTTTCCAACCAATACCATCACACGGTACCGTCGAGCACCTGCTGACGCAAACGCTGGTACATAGCATCCTCCTTAGACTGCTCCAGCACCCTTGCTGCAAAGTCAGTCTCAATTCTGAAAAATGTGGCTAACATAATTGTCACCAAAGCTATCATCTTCCGACTGATTGCATCTGGGACTAAGTTATGCCTCCCAGGTTTATGCCCCCATAGGAAGTTATATACCTAGAGAAATTCCTGCCAACGAGCCTGTTTTAGAGACAACTTCTTCTGGGTCTGGAAGTAGGTGTTAGCTACGTTGTCCGTTCTCACACTGAACTTCGATCCCATAAAACAGTGTCGCCAAACTCGAAGACAATGCACTACAGCCAAGATTTCTTGTTCATGAGTCGAATATCTCAATTCGGAACCATGAAGCTTCCTTCCTTCGAAGGCAATGGGTGTCCCTCTTGGACTAATACCCCTCCGATCTCTTTATCAGAAGCATCAGTATGAACCTCGAAAGGTTTATGAAACTCATCTCAAGACTGGCTTTGAGGCTACTTTAGCCTTAAGTTCCTTAAATGATCACTCGACAGGTGGCATCCCATGCCCACTTTTGATCCTTTTTCAAGAGATCGACCAAGAGTGCCACCCTCCTAGACTAGCCTTGGATGAACTTTCGGTAGTAATTGACGAACCCTAGGAAAGACCTTAACTCAGAAATCGACTTAGGTGTAGGCCAATCCATGATTGCCTTTACCTTCCTTTCGTCCATTCATACAAGACCTTTACTGATCTTATACCCGAGAAACAATATCTCTGTTTGGGTGAACTTACATTTCTCCTTTTTGACAAACAACTTGTGTTGTCTCAGTTTTTGAAAGACTTGCCCTAGGTGGACAATGTGATCCTCAAGACTTTGTGAGTAAATCACTATGTCATCAAGGTATACTACGCAAAAATCATCAAGGTACTGAAGAAACCTCTTTTATTGTATTAATAAAAATGGTGGCCGAGGCATGTGTAGCCCCAAGGCATTACAGTAGGAGTAGATTACATAAGAATTGATAATACTTATATAAAACGAGGACATCTCCCTTAGAATTACTTAAGAGAGATTGCCTTTACAAAGCAAGGGCATACCTCATCCGCGATGAGCATTCCTTGAAGGTGAGGAATTATCATTAACTTGGCTTACTTTAGAAACTTGTTCCGTAGAACAAGATCGAAATCATCCAATGGAACAGCGGTGAGATCCACATATACCATCCAACTGTCCAGCCAGGTCTACACTTTTTGGCCACCCCTTGTGAACCCAAAGCCTTGGCGTTCACGGTCTTCAAGGTGGTGCCAGTCAAACAAAGCGTAAGCCAAGCCTTTATGCCTTCTCTACCCAAATAAAATTGTGGGTGGTGTCGAAGTCAACCAAGGCTATCACGGGGCTACTATTGATCATGCAGCGGATGTACATCAAGCCTTTGCGGAAATCAACTTTTTCAGCCTCATCCACTAAGGCATTAAGTTGTTGCAAAGGATTGACCTTCACAGGGGTCATCTCTTGTTGGGGGTCACTTCCGTTGCCCTCCTCTGTCATGGAGGCAACATGATGCTTCTTCGGACAATTATGAGCCAAGTGAGGCCCACGGTAAATGTAGCACCCGTCATTTTGGGGCTTCTTGCTAGGGTAGTCAATTGACTTCGCCTTGCCCATGACCTTCTTGGACTCGGACTTATCCCACTTCCATTTCTCAGAAGTCTTGTTCTTGGTGGGATAAGCTTCTGAACCTTGTCCCCCTTGTTCTTTGGGTTTTTTTGTGGGGGTTTGAAGTCCACAAGTGCCTCGGCGACAGCAATGGCTGATGGTAAGTTAGTCACCTTCTACCGGCGCAAGTCATTTTACGCCCATGGCTTCAGGCCGCTTACGAAATTAAAAAGTTTGTTCTCATCCGACATACCTTTTATATCCAGCAGGAGTGAAGAGAAAGTCTTCACATAATCACGAACAGAACTTGTCTGCCTTAGGTCCCTCAACTTATCTCGGGCAACCCAAAACACATGGTGGGGAGGGACTGGTTCCTCATCCCCTTTTTCATCTCCTCCCAAGTGGAGACGCCTTCACGCCTTGACCCTTTGTCATCGATCGTCCGTGATCTCCACCACATCTTAGCGTCAGCAATGACCACTTTATCCTTGTCCCCAATATGGGAGGCAAGGAAATACTACTCCAAATCCCATATGAAATTCTCAAGAGCCTTCGAATCCCTTGAGCCATCAAAGGGTTTTGGATCGAGGACCTTGAATCGCATTTGATTCGTCCCGGATCCACCCTCGACTTTCTCTCTCAAGGCCTCCAAATCGTCTTTAAGGCTCTTCACATGGGGAGTGTCATCAACGTCACTCTCCATGTGATGAGGAGGGGTGCCCTTCCCTTTATCTGACAATGACACTAACATTTGGTTCATTTCATGAACCTGGCCAGTTAGTTTGGCCAAACTGCCAAGGACTGTGTATCCCGACGCAACATCGAGTTCCTCGGTAACCCCCAAAAGTTCCTCGATCTTTGAGAGTCGTGCCAAGGTCTTAGTAACTTTTATTGCCATTTTAATTAAATCATAGAGCGAAACCCACTTTGATACCAACTGTCATGGGGTATATATTCGGTCAATTTTTTGCCCGAATTTACACAGTATGGTGGTCAAGTCCAAGACTCAAACCAGCTTACTCACTGCCCGATAAAGAGGTTTATATAATTTTATTAAATTCACGTAAAGAACACATGATAATAATCGATAAAGCAAAAATCTTTTAATGATCACGGGACTTAAAGGATTACAAAGCATTCACTCAAATGACAATAAGGCAACACGGCACAAATGCCAAACAAGCAAGCATGTAAGGCCACAGACAAGCGTGCCTATTACTAAGCGAGAATGCCAAGTCAGGTGAAACCCACGAATTGCCTCTCTCCCAAAATACAAGGGAGTAGGCATGTATTTATAGGGGAAAAGGGAGAGAGCCACCCCTCACATCTATGTAAGGAGACGTGTCTTTTGTCAAGGGGCACGTCTCCTCCAAAGAGGCGCGTCTCCTCGAGAAGCACGACTGCCCATCTCTCTTCCTACACTGCACTTGTAATCCATGAAGAGGCACAAGGAACGGGTGTGTTGTTTGACAGACCAAACGCTAAGTAACTGCCACCCTCAACCGCCACTTGTAACCACCATACCCACGTGACAAAACCCTTCGGCTAGCCCTCTTACGGCTGCCAAGGGACACGCCTACTGGGTAGGTGCCTTGCCCAAGTGATGCCACCAAAGGGGCGTGTCCCTTGGGGCCATAACCGCCCAGCTTATTGCTTGGTGTGCTTATCTGTGGCCTTGCATGCTTGCTGGTTTGGCATTTGTGTCGTGTTGCCTTATTATAATTCGAGTGAATTGCTTTGTATTCCTTAAGGTCTCATGATCAATAAAAGAGTGTAGCTTTATCGATTATTGTCTTGTGCTCTTTGCGTGAATTTAATTAAATCGTGTAAACCTCTTTATCGGGCTGTGAGTAGGCTGGGTTGAGTCATGGACTTGACCACCGCATGGTGTAAATCCGTGCAAAAAATTGGCCAAATATTTACCTCGTGACAGTTAGTATCAGTGCAGGTTTCGCTCTACGATTTAATTAAAATGGCACAAAAAGTTACTAAGACCTCGGTACGACTCTCAAAGATCGAGGAACTTTTGGGGGTTATTGCAGATCTCGATGTTGTGCTGGGATACACAGTCCTTGGTGGCTTGGCCAAACTAACAGGCCAGGTTCATGGAATGAACCAAATGTTAGTCTCATTGGCAGATAAAAGGGAGGGCACCCTTCCTCGCTGCATAGAGAGTGACGTTGATGACACTCCCTACGTAAAGAGCCTCAGAGATGATTTAGAGGCCTTGAGGGAGAAAGTCGAGAGTGGATCCGAGACAAATCAAATGAGATTCAAGGTCCAATCCAAACTTCTTTGATGGCTCGAGGGATGCGAAGGCTCTTGAGAATTTCATATGGGATTTAGAGCAGTATATCCTTGCGTCCTATATTAGGGACAAGGATAAAGTGGTCATTGCCATCATGTTCTTTAGCGGTGATGCTAAGATGTGCTGGAAATCACGAACGGTCACTGACAAAAAGTCAGGCCATGAAGGCATCTCCACTTAGGAGGATATGAAAACGGGGACAAGGAACCAGTTCCTCCCCAACCATGTGTCTTGGGTTGCCTGAGATAAGTTGAAGGACCTGTGGCAGACAGGTTCTGTTCGTGATTATGTGAAGACTTTCTCTTCACTCCTGCTTGATATAAAAGGTATGTCTGATGAGGACATAATTTTTAATATCGTAAGTGACCTGAAGCCATGGGTGCAAAATGAGTTGCGCCGACAGAAGGTGACTGACTTACCATCGGCCATTGCTACAGCTAAGGCACTTGTGGACTTCAAACCCTTACAAGAAAGCCAAAGAACAAGGGGGACAAGGCTACGAAGCTTAGTCTCACTAAGAACAAGACTTCTGAGAAATGGAAATGGGATAAGTCTGAGTCCAAGGACACAGGCAAGGGGAAGTCAATTGACTACCCTAGTAAGAAGCCCCAAAATGACAGGTGCTTCATTTACCGTGGCCGTCACTTGGCTCATGATTGCCTGAAGAAGCATAAGGTTGCCTGCATGATAGAGGACGGCAACAAAAGCGATCCCCAATAGGAGATGATCCCTATGAGGGTTAATCCTTTGCAACAACTTAACGCCTTAGTGGATGAGGTAGAAAAAGTTGATTTCTACAAAGGCTTTATGTACATCCACTGCATGATTAATAGTAGCCCTGTGAGGGTCAATCCTTTGTAACAACTTAACGCCTTTATCCGACTGGCACCACCTTGAAGATCGTGAACACCAAGACTATGGGTTCACAAGGGGTCGTCAAAGGTGTAGACCATTGGGTGCATAGTTGGATGGGATATGTGGATCTCACTCCTATTCCATTAGATGATTTCGAACTTGTTGTAGGGAACAAGTTCCTGAAGCAAGCCAAAGTGATGATAATTCCTCACCTTAAAGGAATGCCCATCAGGGTTGAGGCGTGTCCTTGCTTTATAAAGGCAATCTCTCTTAAATAATTCGAAGGGAGATGTGCCTCGTTTTATATAGGTATGTATCAACTCTTATGTAATCTATTAGATTTGGTGTCCTTTATTTAAATGTCCTACTGTAATGCCTTGAGGCTATACATGCCCCGTCCACTATTTTATTTCTACAATAAAAGAGGTTCCTTCAGTACCTTGATGATTTTTGTGTAGTATACCTCGATGACATAGTGATTTATGCACAAAGTCTTGAGGATCACATTGTCCACCAAAGGAAAGTCTCTTAGAAACTGAGACAACACAAGTTGTTTGTCAAAAAGGAGAAATGCGAGTTCGGCTAAACTAAGATATTGTTTCTTGGAATAAGATCAGCAAAGGTCTTGTGCAAATGGACGAAAGGAAGATAAAAGCAATCATGGGTTGGCCTACACCTAAGTCAGTTTCTGAGTTAAGGTCTTTCCTAGGGTTGACTAATTACTACCGAAAGTTCATCTAAGGCTACTCTAGGAGGGTGGCACCCTTGACTGATCTCTTGAAAAGGATCAAAAGTGGGCATGTGATGCCACTTCTCAAGCAGCATTTGAGGAACTTAAGGCTAAGGTAGCCTCGGAGCCAGTCTTGAGATTACCTGAGTTTGATTAACCTTTTAAGGTTTATACCGATGCTTTTGATAAAGCGATCGGAGGGGTATTGATCCAAGAGGGACATCCCATTGCCTTCAAGGGAAGGAAGCTTCATGGTGCCAAATTGGGATATTCGACTCATGAAAAAGAAACGTTGGCTGTAGTCCATCATCTTCGAGTTTGGCAACACTACTTGCTGGGATCAAAGTTCGTTGTGAAAACGGACAACGTAGCTAACACCTACTTCCAAACCAGAAGAAGTTGCCTCCAAAATAGTCCTATTGGTAGGAATTTTCTCCAGGAATATGACTTCGTGTGGGAGCATAAACATGGGAGACATAACTTAGTCCCGGATACGATCAGTCGAAAGATGATAGCTTTAGTGATGATTATGTTAGCTTCATTATCCAGAATTGAGACTGACTTTATAGCAAGGGTGCTGGAGTAGTCTAAGGAGGACGCTGTGTGCCAACCGTTTACGTCAGCAAGTGCTCGACGGTATCCTGCGACGGTATTGGTTGGAGAATGACTTGCTTTTTGTATAGGGCCGTAGGCTTTATGTACCCACTGGATAGTTACGGCATGAACTTCTGCGAGAAGTTCATGATACCAGATGGGCTGGTCACCCAGGATGGGAGAGAACCCTAGGTTTGTTGGCTAGAAGTTACTACTAGCCTAAGATAAAAAGAGAAGTCGATGCCTATGTCAAGTCATGCATGGTTTGTCAACTTGACAAGACCGAGAGGAGGAAAGAAGCGGGGCTTCTTCAACCTCTGCCTACTCCAGAGAGGCGTTGGCAATCATCCTCGGTGGACTTCATCTCGGGATTTTTAAGTGCTAATAGGTGTAAGTCAATCATGGTTGTCATTGATTGCTTCTCTAAGTACGTGATGTTTGTGGCAGCACCAGGTGCTTGTCCAGTCGAGGAAGTGGCAAAGTTATTTCATAATCACATGGTGAAGTACATCGGCTTGCCCGAAGACATCATCAGTGATTGTGACACTCGCTTCATGGGTCGATTTTGGATGGTACTCTTTAATTTGATGGGATCTAAGTCGAAGTTTTCTATGGCTAATCACCCGCAGACCGATGGGTAAACAAAGAGAATTAACTCTCTACTTAAGGAGTATCTGCATCACTATGTGACGGCTTCTCAATATAACTAGTTCAAACTCCTAGATAGCACCCAATTCTGCCATAATTTGTAGAAGAATAGTGCCACTGGCTATAGTCCCTTTGAGTTGGCCATGGGATGGCAATTGCTAACTCCACATGAGGTTGCTCAGCAGAACAAAGACGGTATTTACCTAGAGGCACATCGCTTTCATCCTGAACAGGAAAGAGATGATGGAGGACGAAAGGGATAGCCCAGAGAAGGCTGCTCCGCATGAAGAAGTATGCAGACCTGAAGAGGAGGGCTCTTGAGTTTGTTGTGGGAGATCAAGTTTTATTAAACTCACTCCCCAGATCTGGAAACGGATCTGTAGCAAGACTGCGCAGTGGTCTTCGATCCTGAGATATGATGGGCCTTTCAAGGTTCTACAAAGGATAGGTTAGGTGGCTTATCGCCTGGAATTACCGGAAAAATTAAAGTTATACCCTACTTTCCATGTAAGTTTTTTCAAGTCGTACTTACCTGACTTGGACAGGCTTCATCCACCTATGCATAGAAATCCTCCCATAGTCTGTCATCAACATGCCAAGGATGTGGAACGGATCCTTGATAGGCGAGTGAAGGGCCAGAGCAAGAAAAACCAAAGGGCTGAATTCTTGGTCCAATGGAAGGGACAGTTAGAGGCTAAGGCTACTTGCGAGAGGGATGTATATCTTTGGTAGTTTGAGGACCATGTTCGGGACTATTTGACCAAGGCATCAAGTTCTTCTGGTAGGCGTGGTTTGTAAGACCCCTCGCTAGTTGATAGTGGCTTGGCATGCCACTTTGATTGTCTTGACGGGGTCTTGACAAGGATGTGGTTGTTTACCCCTTGGTCATTCGTGCACCCGACTTGCCAATACGATTGGCATTGTCCGTGAGTCGTGACTGGGTCATGCAGAACATATCCCTTAGTTGTGACTAGGTCATGTGGGATAGCTCTCGGTTATGACAAGGTCACACAAAGTATTGTCGAGGTGGATTCCTCGATGGGACAACAAGTGAGCGTTTGTCCCAGGGCACGAGTAAGATGACCATTGGTGTTGTGCGACGACACCAAGCACCTATGGTGGTGCTAGGCATGTTGAATGCCCAGGCACTGTGTGACAACATCCAACACTTTGTTAGTGCGAATCATGCCAGTAGTACTCTCAAAGTGAGCCTAGACAAAGAACGCAGCATACCGGGTTGGGTTACTCGGTGAGACAAGGGTATGACCCTTCATCTATGTCCATGTGTGATTGGACTTGGTTCATGGTGGACTCCATAAGCTATGTCGATGTGCTCAGTAAGCTATGGCATGTCAAAGTCGTAGCTAAAGTCTCAGAGAGACTTAGCTTAGCTTAGCTAATGTGGACTTAGCTTAAATGAGCTAACGAGACTCAACTCGAGTATATGCTCAGCTGAAAGTTCACGGTGGACTAGTTGGTCGAGCTGCGGGAGCTCTTGACTTAGATGACCAAGCTTGGCAGCTAATGGAGCTACCTAGCTGGGTAGCATCTCAGCTGGATGCGGCACCAGCTGGACAGCATGGGCTGCCTGCGGAGCGCCCATCCCAGCTGTACGGTTATGCCCCCAAAAGACACGCCTCTTTGGTGGCATCACTTGGACAAGGCTCCTGCCCAGTAGGCGTGTCCCTTAGCAGCCGTGAGAGGGCTGGCCGAAGGGTTATGTTGCTTGGGCAGGGCGGTTGCAAGTGGCAGTTGAGGGTGGTGGTTACTTGGTGATTGGTGTATCAAAAGACACACCCGTTCACTCGTGCCTCTTCGTGGATTACAAGTGCAATGGGAGAAGAGAAATGGGTAGTTGTGCTTCTTGAAGAGATGCGCCCCTTTGGAGGAGATGCACCCCTTGGCAAAAGACACGACCCTCACATGGATGTGAGGGGCGTGGATGCGAGGGGCGTCCCTCTCCCTTTTCCCCTATAAATACACGCCTACTCCCTTATGTTTTGTGAAGGAGGCAATTCGTGGGTTTCACTTGACTTGGAATTCTTGCTTATTGCTTGGTGTGCTTGTCTGTGGCCTTGCACGCTTACTGGTTTGGCATCTGTGCCGTGTTGCCTTATTGTAACTCAAGTGAATTGCTTTGTATTCCTTAAAGTCTCGTGATCAATAAAAGAGTGTTGCTTTTTTGATATTATCTTGTGTTCTTTGCATGAATTTAATTAAATCATGTAAACCTCTTTATCGGACTGTGAGTAGGCTGGGTTGAGTCATGGACCTGACTGCTACACGGTGAAAATCCGGGCGAAAAATTGGCCGAATATTTACCCCATGATAGTTTGGGGGTAAATCTGATACCTAGCAAGTACTACAAATCTTGGTTCATGATACCCTTGAGGGGAGATTTTTCTTTCATCGGATATAAAGTTGATAGAAAAAGTACGTCAGATTGTTGTCAAATTCTTGGACAAAGTTTAATTTCTTGACATTCTAAGAAATAAAATTCCGTAGCACTTTCCACAGCCGAAATCGAATATATTGCCACTGGTACTTTGGATTATGCAACAACTGCGTGGTTTAGACATAAATCTCAAAAATATGCCCATAAAGTGTGATAATCAAAGTGCAATTAATATTACCAAAAAACAAGTCCAATATTCTCGAGCTAATTACATTGAGATACATCATCATTTCATTCGAGACCATGTGGAAAAAGGAAGTACCACACTAGAATTTGTGCCTACTGATGTTCAATTGGCCGACATTTTTACAAAACCTCTTACTGAAGATCGTTTTAACTTTATTCGCTAAGAACTTGGAATGCTAATCTTTGACGCATGAACAAAGGGAAGTCCTCTCTAAAGACTAATATAGTTCTTGAAGTAAATTATAGGAATTACTAATTCTGCTTCTTACAAGGTGATCAAAACTTAAGAATATGAACAATGGATTTAAGAAATTGAAATGCTCAGTCAATCAGGTACGAGAGCTCATGCCTAGATTAAAATAGTACGGCTTGAATATTCAATTTCAATGTCTTACAATGAATCTTACACCCAAAAAATTGAGAAAATTCGATTGAAGAAAAATAATCAATAATTTCCCTTCATTCTAATTTTTTTAGGCAAAGATCACTTTTCCTATTTCAACTAAGTTGAACATAATTGCTTTTCTTTTTTTTGGGGGGGTTCAAATGGGATATACCATATATCTTTGAAACTCAAACTTGATCTTGCCGTTGATTCATGATATGTATAGCTAACACCATGCAATAATTTTTTCTCTCCTTAGCTAGGACCCTATGTCCTATAGCCCTAAGAAAGGTTTTAATGCTTGCTCTTCCTTTGACTTTTTATGAAATTAGAAAGACAATATTTTTCTAATGTTGTGCATATCCCAACCTCATTATTCCGAGCTATGCCAAGCTTGATGCTAAACTATCCCAAGTTGTGTATCTCCCAGCCTTACCTCTCCTTCTCCCTCATCTTGAGTAAAATTAAAACAAAAATGATAATTTTTCTCTCACTCCCTTTCTCTTACTAGATAGCACCCTTTCCCTTTTAACTTTTGGGAGACCAAATCATACTGTCTCTCTCTTCTTTCCAAATACCCAAATCTTCTTCTCCCCCTTTCTCTCTCGTATCCCTCCCATGCTAGAGGCACTGCAATCTTTGTTTAATTTTTACTAAAAATATTTTATATTACTTTCATTCCTTGTTTCATTTTTGCCAAAAGAATTCTATACTCACACCCTTTATCTCCTCCCTCTCCTCTCTTCGGGATCAATAAAAAGAGATCCATCTTTGTTTTTCTTTCTTCTTTGTTCAGTAGCTAGGTGACAGATCCTCCACCATCCTCCTTCCTTCTTTAACACAAGATACAGGAAATCTTCCTTGTTTTTATTCAACCTTCTAAAAGCTTCATTGCATCAAAATCATGTATTCCTACAAATCATAGTAGATGATCCTCCCATGATATTCTTTCCAAATAAGCCAACCTCAAAAAAATCTCCTTCCATATATGTCTCTCGATTCAGCTTATAAAGATGCCTTTCATAGTCTCCTTCATCATCTTCATCTCTATACCATGAAACCTCTAGCAAGGACTCCTAAAGTCTCTTCAAACAAAGGTACTCCATCCTCCACAAATAGAACCTCAGTCCCTCTCTCTGTTCAAAAACCCTCAACCCAGGCCACCCTCACCGCCTTGCTTTAACACAGCCCATGCATCATCATTCCTCCACCAAACCTGCCAATGGAGCTCTCAGATTTAGAATGCTAGGGCAAATCGGGGCTCCATCCCCAACTACACCACCAACCCTCCACCCTGCAGTCACACTAATGCCCCCAGCTATCCCGACCACCGCTTTGCCGTTGACCACCAAAGCCTCACAAGTATCACCCTCACCACTCTAGCCTCTACAACCCCTCTCGCCATAACCCCATTTACACTCACTGCCTCTGTTGTTCATGGTTGACTTTGTGATCTTAATTAAGAAGAAACTCTATTCCTTATAGACCTCCATTGATACCTTAACCAATATGCTGATTGCCTATAACGACCGTTTCAAGGGCATAGTCGACAATTAGGCATCATTCAAGATAATCTCACTTGCCACCAAAACTATTTCCATTGCCAATATGCTATAATTCTGCACAAGCTAAATGATATTTGCAATATCATCACCATCACAAATGCGCTATAAAGGTGATTCCTGTAAATCCCAAAGAAAAAGCTTTGGTTTAGGTGCTTGTCGATCTAATTATTATCAATGCTTCCAAGTCCTAATGTTGAGATTACCTATGAAAAAGTTTTGAAAATATTTCTATTAAGTTATTTTGACTTTTTGAAAATCATTATGCTCAAACATGTTATTTAGTTTTCTTGTTCTCCTTTCTTTTTGACAAAAGAGACTGAGACATTAGTAGGTAAGTGCATTTTCTAGCCTATACTATTTTTCCATGACAAATAAAGGGTTATAGTTTATTAGGATGTGCTTGCTTTCAACATGTTTTGCTATATCTATGCTTATTACATGTTATAACATAATTCTTGATAAAACGCCCTATAAGCCTTAAAAAACATTACATACATAATTTTTCTTTCATCAAAAGGAAGGAGATTGTTGAATTCCTTCTCTCATAATTCTATGATTTTGATGAAATACAATATTAGCATAGGCTGAGGAAATAACATGCAAAGAATCTTACAAAATAGATAAATGGATATCATAATATAAATTTCCAAGATTAATATTTGCGTATCATTATTTGAATTTTGAATTATATATACTCAAGTCAAATAAAGAATCACATTAGATTCTTTGACATTTTTTTAATAAGCATGAAATTATGTCATGAGTTGATCTCTATATAAAACAAATATAATTCCTTCCATGATTTTGTTAGATACTATGATTATCATGCTTTACATAGTTGTGGATCTTAATAATGAAGTAAATCATTTATACAAGATGATGATTGTCATATCATAATATTGTAGACGTATTATATTGCATCACAAATTCATAAACCAAATTGATTGCATGAGCCAACTCACGTTTAGCATAAAGAAGATTAGAAATGTTATCTTACTTTGGAAAAAATCAAAATATTGATTAATTAAATAAGCTTTTGATAAGCTCACGATTGGTATATTGCGAAAGCAAAATAAGTTTAATTTAATTGATTGTGATTGATTCTATGTATGCAAATATTCATATGATTCTTGCCATGTTTAACAATATTTTGTGTATTTTGTTAAATGAGGAAACAAAGGATTTGACTACTTAAAATCATATCTTGAAAAATCAATTAAAGATTTCACTTATTATTCCTTCCATTTTGGTGCAGGCAAATCAAGAGTCAAGATGAATATAAATGTGAAAGATGTCCATTACCATTTGGATTATACAATTACTCAAGAGTAAAAGTTTTGAGCTTGCGAATTGCTATTCATACTTGAAACACCATTTCAAATATCATATTGAGGTTAAAAATTGAGTTGTGAGAAAATATTGTTTATTAGATAGTGAACTTAGAAGTTGTGAGGTCAACTTCCCCCGAGCTTAAATCAAGAGGTTGATTTAAAAGTTGGGATCCTAAAAGTGGGAAAGCTCTGAAATCTTGTAAAAGTGTTCATCCTAATATGAGAAGTAGATAGTTGAATCCTAAAGTTGGATACTCTTAGCGGGAACTCTAATTGATGCCCAACCTCATTAAGATATTGATATGCATTTCTCAATTAAATGTCTGCTTGTGCTTTCGTGTTTAATTTTACTATTTGCAAACACCCTATTCACCCCCTACTAGCCTGATTGGGTGTTTGCAAAAATTAAACTTAAACACGAAAACAAAAGTAAAAATTAAATGGAGATAATGCATAACAATATTTCAATGAGGTTGGGCCTCAATCAAGCTTAAGCCCCGCCTGGAGTTAGTCTCTACTTGTTTTATTAGGATAAAATCTCTTACAAAATCTGAAAGCTTCACCACTCTTAAGATCCCAGCTCAATCAACCTTTTGATTTAAGCTTGTGAAGCAGTTAATATCACAACTCCTAATTTCACTCCATGATAAAGAATATTTTCTCACAACTCAATTTTCGACCTCAATGCAATATTTGAAATGGTCGTTCAAGTATGAACAGCAATTCCTAAGCTCAACACTTATTCTCTTGGGTTATTGTTTCATCCAAATGGCCTTGCACGTCGTTCTTATTTATACTCTTCTCGACTCTTAATTCACTTGCCCCAAAATGGAAGGAATAATAAGTGAAATCTTTGATTGATTCTTCAAAACATGTTCTTAAGTAATCAAATCCTTGACTTTCCTTCTTTAACAAAATTCAGAAGATCTTGTTAAACATTGCAAGAATCATGTGAATATTTTCATATATAGAATTAATCACAATCAATTAAAAAGCTTCTTATTTTGCCTTACAAATACCAATTATGAGCTTTTGAGAAGATTATTTGATTAATCAATATGTGTGATTCTTTTCAAAGTAAGATAACATTCTTAATCTTATTTCTACTAAACGTGAGTTAGCTTATGCAATCAATTTGATTCAATCAATCTGGGATGCAATATAACATGGCTATCATATTATGATATGACAATTATCATCTTATGTAAATGATTTATTTCACTATTGAGATTCATATATATGTAGAGCATGATAATTTTATTATCTAACAAATTCATGGAAGGAACAATATCTATTTTAGATAGATATGAACTCATTATATAAATTCGTACTTACTAAAAATAATGCCATAGAATCTAATGTGATTCCTGATTTGACTTGAGTATATATAATTCAAAATTCAAATCGTGATACTTAAATAGTAATCTTGGAAATTTTTATATTATGAAATCAAGTTTCTCATCTTATTTTCTTAGCCTATGATAGTATTGCATTTTATCAAAATCATAGAACTATTAAACAAGGAAGTCAACAATCACCCCCTTGTTTATGAAAGACAAAATTATGTATGTAATGCTTTTTAGGCTTGTAGAACATTAATCAAGAATTATATTATCACATGTAATAAGCATAGATATAGCAAATCATATTAAAAGCAAGCATACCCTTTGTTAATCATGGAAAAATAGTACAGCCTAGCAAACACGCATACCTACTAATGTCTCCCCCTCTTTCATTAAAAAAAAAAGGAGAAAAAGAAAACTAAATAACATGTTCGAGAATAATAATTTTCAAAAAGCCTAAGTAACTTAAAAGGAATATTATCAAAATTTTTCAATAGGTAATCTCAACATCACCATGTGGAAGCATTGCTAATAATTTGATCGACAAGCACCTAAACCCCAACTTTTTTCTTCAGGAGTTAAAGGAATCGGCTTTGTAGCACATTTGTGAGTGATGGTGATGATATTAATAAATCACTTACCTTGTGCTAAATTGTAGCAAATTGACGATGGAAACAATTTTGGTGGCGATTGAGATTATTTTGAATGAGTGTCTGGTTGTCCACTATGCTATTGAGATGATGGTTATGGGCAGTCAACATATTAGCCAAAGTATCAATGGCAATCTATAAGGTATGAAGTTTCTTCTCAAGATCACAAAATCAACCAAGAACAATAAAGGCAGCGAGTGTGAATGGGATCACAACTATAGGGGTGGTAGAGGCTAGCAGTGGGAAGGGCGAGGCTTGTGAGGCTTTGGTGGTCAGCAGCAAAGCAGTGGCCGCAATAACCACGGGCATTGGTGTGACTGCAAGGTAGAAGGGTGGTGGTGTAGTTGGGGAGAGAGGCTCAATTTTCACGAGCGGGGAGCCAAAGTCTAAATCCGAGGGCTCGATTGACGGGTTTGGTAGAGGAATCGGGATGCGAGGGTTGCGTCAAAGCGGAGCATTGCTGGTGGCTTAGGCTGAAGGTTTTTGAAGGGAGGGAGGGAGTGATGCTCTGTTTGTGGAGGATGGAGCACTTTTGTTTGAAGAGACCTTGGGAGCTCTTGCTATAGCTTTCATAGTATGGAGACAAAGACTAAGGGAGCATGAAAGGGCATCCATATAAGTTGAACCTAGAGCCATATATTGGCAAATTTGGAAGGAGATTTTCTTGAGGTTGGCTTGTTTGGAAAAAATATAGTGGGAGAATCATATATTATGATTTGTAGCAACACAAGATTGTGATGCAATAATGTGCTTGAAAGGTTGAATAGAAAGGAGGAAGATTTCTTCTATCTTGTGTCGAAGAAGGAAGAATGGTGGAGGATTTGTCACCTAACTTCTCTCTATTTCTTGATCCTGAAGAGAAGAGAGGGAGGAGACAGAGGGTGTGATTATGAAATTGTTTTGGCAAAAATGAAACAAGGACGAAAAGTAATATAAAATATTTGGTAAAAATTAAACAAAGATTGCGTGGCATTTGGCATGGGTGGGGGCGGTAGGAGAGAGAAAGTGGACTGAGAAGATCGGGGATTAGAAAAGAGGAGAGAAAGTATGGTTTGGTCTCCAAAAAAAAGTAAAAAGGGGAGAGGTGTCATCTGGTAAGAGTGTGCATCAGACCGGGACTAAAGAAGAGCCAGACTAGAACGAAAAAATTCAGACCGAACCGGGACCGACCGACGTAGATCGAATTGATTTTCAAGTACAGTTGGAACAAAACTTATTTGACTCAATTAATTTTGGCCAAAATCACGTTATTTTTGGTTTTGTTTGCTAATTCTAAAGAGCATTAGTTGACACTTGAAGTAGTGTTTGAACAAAGAAAAAAAAAATTCAAAACAAAGTCTCAAACTCATAACAAATTGAAAACCGAAGACCTAAAATCTCATACTGCTAATTACAAAATATCGAAGCGTATCGAGGGGTTATAGGGATCTAAGTTTGGAGTAGTGGAAAGCGACACGGCTGAGTATGGGATGAAACCAAAGAAGCAAATCAAGAGCCAATTTTTTTTTTTTTGAAAAAATAGGCAGTCCTCAGTTCGGACCCTTGGATAGGGTGGACCGGACCAAACCGAACCCTAACCAAGGACCGAATAAGAAAATTTTTTGGACCGGGGATTGGACCGAATGCACTCGGTCTAGATCAGTCTGGTTCGCTCCGACTCGGTCTTCGATCTGATCTGAGTTTGGACCGAATAATGTACACATGTCCCATTCGGTAAGAGAAAAGGAGTGAGAAAAAAAGTTATCATTTTAGTTTAAATTTTACTCATGATGAGAGAGAAGGTGAGGTACGGCTAGGAGATGCACAACTTGGAATAGTTTCGCATTAAATTTGGGGCAACTGGAAATAATAAGACTAGGATATGTGCAGCTTTAGGAAAATTTTGTCTTCCAAATTTCATGAAAAGCCAAAGGAAGAGCAGGCGTTAAAACCCTGCTAGGGGCTACGGGACATGGGGGTCGTAGCTGAGGAGAACAAAAAACTTATTGCTTGGTGTTGGCTGGACATATCATGAATTAAAGATAAGATCAAGTTTGAGTTTCAAAGATTGTATAGTATGTCCAATTTCGACAAACAAAAAAATTTATGTTTAACTTAGTTGAAATAGGGAAAGTGATCTTTGCCTAAAAAAATTCGAATGAAGAGAAATTATCGATTCATTTTCTTCAATCGAATTTGGTCAAATTTGTTTTGTGTAAGATTCATTATAAGACATGGAAATTGAATATTCAAGCCGTACTATTTGAATCTAGGCATGAGATCTCATACCTGATTAAATGAATGAATTCACTTCTTGAATCCCTTGTTCATATTCTTAAGTTTCGATCACCTTGTAAGCAGCAAAATTAGTGATTCCTACAATTTACTTCGAGAACTACATTAGTCTTTAAAGAGGACTCCGCCTCAATTCATACTTCTAGGATTAGCATTCCAAGTTCTTGATGAATACAAAACGATCTTCGATAAGAGCTTTTGTAAAAATATCGACCTATTGAACATATATAGGCACAAATTCTAGTGTGCCATTTCCTTTTTTCACATGGTCTCGAGTGAAATGATGACGTACCTGAATGTGTTTAATTCAAGAATGTTGGACTGAGTTTTTGGTAATGTTAATCGCACTTTAATTATCACACTTTATGGGTATATTTTTGAGATTTATCATTTGAGGGTGAATGTACGACATTAGGATGGACCCTAATGTCGCTCTTCATTATTGATAACCTCTACTAATCGCATCGAAAAATAAAATTGTCACATTATAAGAAAAGAGGCATCCAGCATATCAAGTATAATAATGAATATTAAAACATCAATTAGACAGAAGGGCAAAGTTGAAATTCAAAGGATTGAATTAGCAAAGATTGAAATTAAACAGAGTTAAACGAAAGAAAGAAGAAAAGGGGGAAAGAGGAGGGTAGATGTGAAATATTGACGTCCTCATGTTACCTAAGTCACTTAGGAAACCCGAAGATCGAGAATGTCGACACCTGACTTGTGCATTAGAGGACTTTCATGACAGCCTTGAGAAGAATTTGATTACATTGTTTGCACCTCTCCGTATCCTAAGGTTCATTCTTGCTCTAATTAGTTGCCAATATCAGCGGTTTTTTAATGAGGGGCCCATTGCTCTTAGTATCCCGAAAGGGTCCTTTTTGGTTAATCATTAATAATGATATTACCTAACCAAAATACTACAAGGTCCCGAGATCTAACTGACTTTCAGTAATTTAGTTCTTCCTTTTTTATAGATTTATTGTGGATACAGAGATGTGTCTAAGGCATTCTTTTTTTGGTTAGTAAATATGGGTTGATAAATAGGTAAAATTGGTATAAATTAATAAAAGTTGCTAAGAATTGAAAAGACTTGGTATTTTTTCCGTATGATTAGTAAGAATTGGTTAAGTTTGGAAAATATTGGAAGAAGTTGGTAATAGTTTGTAAGAATTCAAACATGTTGGTAAGAAATGTAAAAGAGTGACCATTTTTTTTAGTTTAGTTTTTGTCAATATTTCATAATTAAAAAACTGCTAAAATATGGTAAAAATTACATTTTCTAAATAATTTGATAAGTGTTATTCTAAATATTTATACATTTGCAACTTTTAAATATTGATGAGACTCTTTTATGGAAGGATTGAGGGTACTTTTATAAGTATATTTTATATATATATATGAAGTAGCCATTAGATTTACATTTACAAATAATACAAAAACATCTTCAGTATATTTTACTTATGTACAAATTATAATTATTTTATTTAAACAAAATACACAATTTTAACTATGCCCTCGTTCAATACACCAACCCCAAAAAAATAACTAAAGTGTTTTTTTTTTTTGTGGTGGAAAAAACAATTAATTTCTACATGATGACTTAGAAATTGTGAAATTTTGAAAGAGATTGGTAAAAATTAGTAGGAGTTGGTAGAAGCTATTAAGTGTTGCAAAGGATTGAAGGAGAACCCCCCCCCCCCCCCCCCCCCCCCAAAATAGAAATTGCAAAAGCAGCAAGGGAGTTGGTAACAAACATGGTCTGTCAGAGTATGAATCGCGTATCATAAGGAGGATTCCAGAAACTTGAGGAGATAGGAGATTAAGCAGCGAGTAGGATGTGGCGGGTAATATGGATGCATCAATCGTATCCCTATTAGCAGATGGAACAATAGCATGCTGGTTTGTTAGACGTTAGCTTGCTATTGTTCTCTGAGCTGGAGATGTTTGGTGTCTATATTCGCAAGAACTCAAGATTCAAGCTTCACAACATCAACTTCCGTGGTTAGAAATGAAACAAACACCAATGGGGACTACTTCTAGAAAGAAATATTCCAAGACAAATTTGCAGCTCACCCGACTAGGACCTCTAGCCAAGTTTAAAAGAGCTATTCAGATTGGTTGCACATATTAATACATACCATCAACAAAAAAAAAGTTAGGACGGCGTATGATGACAGTTTCTACTACTGGACATCAGAAAAGGAAACAATACTTGTGAACTGAGATTTGAGGATTCTGTCATTACAAACAAATGAATGAAAGAAAAATGCATGCTCGTTGACAACTCTATATCAGAATCTTTCACTAATACTATAACTCAATGATCACAAACCTCTCCAAACTTTTGCAATCTAAAGTACAGAAGAATCACTATTTCTGAAATGAATTTGGCTATTTCATCTTCGGGGAAAATTTCTCACCAACGTGATGCGGTATCTTAATCAATCTTCACAGATGAGTAGATCAACCTCGTAAACCAGAAGCACGCATAGAAACCGATGGTGCCCGTAAGCACGAAGAAAGCGTATGAGGCAATAAGCATGTACCCAAAGTACAAAATTCCAGACACGGGCTTGGTTATTTCAAGCTTGGTGAAGAAGTAGAATGCTGCATAGAGGAATAGGTAGAGAGCTGAAGAACCAGATGTCAAGTATGACCTCCACCACCAGAGATAGTCCTCACTGCAGAGCTGGAAGTAGCAAAGCACGATGGTGATCTCGGCACAGGTAACAAGGAGGATGATGAAAACAATGAAGAGGAACCCAAAAATGTAGTAAAATTGGTGCAGCCAGATCGAGGTGAGGATGAAGAAGAGCTCTATGAACACAGCCCCAAATGGGAGAATGCCTCCAATGAGAATTGAGAAGATGGGGTTCATGTACCAGGCTTGCTCGGGGATTTGCCGTGGGATCTTGTTGGTTTTGACTGGGTCTTCGATTGCTTGTTTTCTGAATCCAACGTAACTACCAACAAAAACAAGTGGGACTGAGATGCCAAACCACAAGAAGATCAAGGCAAACATTGTCCCAAATGGAACAGCCCCAGATGATTTCTCACCCCAGATGAGAGCATTCAAGAAGAAGAAAATAACAGCGATGATTCCAGGAAACATGAAAGCAGTCCTTAGTGCAATTCTCTTCCAATCTGTTCCTTTAAACATCTTGTAGAGCCTGGCAGAGGCATAACCAGCAAAAAGACCCATGAAGACCCAAAGAAATAACATGGCAGTCATGAGCCCACCACGGTTTGAGGGTGAGAGGAACCCAAGCACAGCAAACATCATAGTGACAACCACCATTCCAAAGCACTGAACCCCAGTTCCAGCATAGACACAGAGCAAGTCCGACTTGGTTGGAGGCCTAAAAACATCCCCATGGACCAGTTTCCAGCCTGTCTCCTCTTGTGCTTCTTCCATGGTCTCAAGCTCATTATACTTGGAGATATCACGGTACAATGTACGCAACATGATCATAGCCACCATTCCCGAGAGGAAGAGAACAATCATTAAGGAGTTGACAATTGAAAACCAATGTATCTGATCATCGCTCATTAAAAGATATGCATCCCATCTAGATGCCCACTTGACCTCACTCTCCTGTACCACAGACAGGTAGGAAACCCTTTTAAGTGACCGCAAGTATGTAAACAACAAATATGTGACCTCATAATCAAGAAAAATGATGCTCATAAATTACCTCAAATTGGACATCATAAGTAAAGATGATTTCTTGTTTATCTTCAACTTCTTGAGGGTTATTAGAGCTAGTGACTAAACGCCTTGCATGGGGATCACATGAGGTTAAGCGAGTGTTACCCTCGTTCCATTCTCCTTCATATTCATGCTTGACACTGAGTCGCCCCAAAAAATTCAGCATTATATAGTCTGCTGAATGCAACAATTGATGACATCATTAAGGTAATCGATATGAACAGAGCTGAGAATTTACCTATAAGGCTTGACCTCAAACCCGACAATCCTTGAGGTTTCGGTTAGCTCATCTCTATGATACTTTACAGTAAATGCCAGGTGGTTGTGGATGAAATACTTTTCATCTTTGGTCT
The DNA here is from genome assembly GCA_029747015.1 of Carnegiea gigantea. Lineage (NCBI taxonomy): Eukaryota > Viridiplantae > Streptophyta > Magnoliopsida > Caryophyllales > Cactaceae > Carnegiea > Carnegiea gigantea. The sequence goes on from JAKOGI010001153.1 coordinate 112,285, forward strand.
ACAATAAAGGTTGACAGGGTTAGCAACTGTAACAGGTAAATGGTATAGACACATGCACGCATGCAGGCACAATGCCAGGTGGCCATGGATGGAATAATTTTCATCATTGGTCTACAATGAAGATTGACAGGGTTTAGCAACTGCATGCAGGATAATGGTATGGACACACATACACACACATGCATGCATACAGCCACACAGCATTCTCAATAGACTATTGAGATATAGGTAGGGTCCATGCCCACAAGTAGGTACGAGGGGAAGAGTTATCTTGGCTGGGTCAAAGCCTAATCCATCCATATCTCCCCAGTAGGGAGGAAACATGCTAACATCTGAAATTGAGACCTCAAGGTTGAAATGTCATATAAATCCCATCAAAGCTAAGGCTCTTTTAGCTATGAGTGGGTTATGATGCTATAAACATAGATACTCACTCCAGCATACTGTCCTTTAAGCCCAACATAATAACCAAGCTGGTAGATGGGAGCATCCTGATCTCCTCGCTTTATTGGCATAACCAGTGGAAGGTTATCCAGGATCCTGTACACCACAGAATGAGATGTTGTTAAACGAATGCAAACACTTAAGAAAATAGAGGGAAGTACGTTCACGTGAAGGGATGAGTAAAAAAAATCCTACATATTGACCCGGTACTCATCATCAATTTTCTCTTTAAATTCCTTGGAAGCTTTTGCATCAAGTGTTTTCCTGCAGAGAATTTGACACATTTGTGGCTCCCGCATTTTGAACTGAAAATAATCATGTGGCAAAAATTATCAATACCTACAATATAACTCTAGTTGGCTATTTTGCTCAATCCAGAAAAAGGATGCACATCAAGAGACTAACCACATAGGGAGAGTTTTCAATTCGATCACCACGGAGAACCTCACCAAGATTCTCAGCACTGTCAACTATAGTATCCGGCCGACAGTAAGGAAGGGAATAGTATGTGTAAGGTAGCTGAGTCTTAATTGAGGTCAGCTTGTTCACTTTTACCGTCAGCAGATCACCCTGCACAGATGAACAGCCAAATCAATTGCTGTTGCAGCAAGAGAAGTGGTCATAATATTACTTCACTACTAGACATAGTTTAGACACAAAGAGTTGTAATAGCATAAATTCTACCAACACGGCAACACCATGCAGCAGTCCAGTACATTCCACTGGAAGAGGAAACTTAAGGATCAATGAAGCCTCTAATTCAGTGCTTGGGAAATGCACAAGAACAGCATGCAGGTTGCGAAAATGCAAAGCATAGCATGCACCATCACTGGCTAGATTTTGTGTCTATCCTTCTAGAACAAGCTCAGTGCAGCTATACGGCATAGCCACTTATGTTGGCCTCCTTGAATGCTCAATGCAAGTTTCACTAAGACAAAACTTACACTTGCTCTTTCCAAATAAGTGAACCATACGCCAAGACATAAAATTTAAATCACTATGTCCTTGATAAATTTGTCTTGTCCAAAACATTTAGCACCTGGTACATTGTGGACTCAATAACAACATAAATTTAATTTTCAGGACAGAAACCAACATCGGTTCCTGGTGCAGATCGCGGACTCAATAACACACATCCTAACTTGTTAAAAACATTGGTACCTGATGCAGATCGCGGACTCAATAACACACATCCTAACTTGATAAAAAGGCAACAGCCAAATCTGCAGTAAGTAATTAAGTATGAAAGCATGTTCCAAGCTGTTCAGTCTATCCTCACACCTGAACAAGAAGAAACTAATTGTCTTTCCCTTAAGCTTGTCATTATAGGTAAATAGTAAAATTTGGGATGCCACCTAGGGCTTGGACTGGGAATTGGGATAAGGTGAGTAGCTCAGCCCCACATTCCAACTCGATTCCTTATTTTGTCTACCATTAGGGCAGCGAATGCAAACCCAAAATATTCTTAGCTAACACAATAGAACTTTTTTCAATTCAGGAGCAACAAAGGCTCAAAATGCTCAACTGAATCACATCATAAGACAAAATCCAAGCCAACGAAAATATGTTGTTGCGCCTTGCCCTCCCTACCTCATCATCCCAACAGTGTCATTAGCTACTAGGACGTAAAATTCAAGCTTATACGCATTGGTGACCCCGATTAAACACATTGCCAATAAGCAATTCCCACGTACATAACTCCATAATGGCAGATCCAGCTAAAATACTGATACATCTCGCTCACTTGAACCCCGCCGACAAAAAATCGCACCCAGAAAAGAACAATGTATTGAATCCTGTATACACTCATCATTCTACAAAAATCAATCCATAAATCAATCCGATGAACTAGGAAAGAGGCATCAATCCGAAACAAACTTAAATGGCAGAAGATCAAGAATCGTATTACACAATTAAACAAGCGTCATTGCAGATATACATTGCAACATGATCGAAAAAAGTTCATTTTGAATCGCATTTCGAATCAATGGAAACTTTCACGTAGCCATAAAGAGAGACAGAGAGAGAGAGTGAGCTGACCTTCTCGAAATCCTGCGGAGCGACACCGGGAAGGTAGAAGCAATGTCCGCCATGGATGAGAAGGAAGAGAAAGGTTGAAATCAGAGCAGATCTCCGTCGAGCATCCATGGCGTCTCCAGAGAGAGAAAGAGAAGAGAGAGGAAGGAGAGAGAGTGTAGATCCAGAAATCCTAAGCTTTTCGGTTTATTTATGTAGTATTGCTTGTGCGTTTAGAAGGGGGTGGTTAGATATGTGAATTTTTGCCACTAAATTACTTGGATTTTAATTAATTATTAAACACGCCATCAAACTAATAATACTTAATAAATTGCTCATTGCTATTGGCAGGTTCACACTAACCGACGGTAGCTGTCCAGCAAAAGACGATTACACCCCTTCAAGAGCTTTATCACCAAAAAGATTACATTCATTTCCAGCAAAAATCATGGATGCACTCCCTAACGTTACCATTATTATTCGTACAGAATATCAACGTCAAAAATAAACCCTCAACAGTACTCTGATTATTTGCCATATGAGGCATTCCATGCCGAGGAAAGAAGAGAATGGATTGCATACGTCAAGAATACGACTAATAAAGTAAATAAAAATTATAACATTTTAAAAATGGCATAAATGTATATTCAACATTTGTTATTCCTGACTTTTTGAGGGCAGTTTAGTAGTGGATTGTTTGGTTTTCAAAAGATGGATATATTCAAGAAGCATCTCAATACAAAACTTAAGTTGGTGTCAAAAAAATTTGTCTTACTTTGTGCAGCAAATCATATGAGGTTATTGATATTCAAACATGAGACATCTCGCTTAAAAAAGCTTTGATATCATATTCAAAAACTATCTAAATCAAAAGTTTAAGTTAATTGTTGAAAGTTACACGAATAGGTTTATACTCTAACATGACTAAAGTTCGATTCTCCCTAAGTTGTTTGCATGTGTAAATTTACCCATTCCCCAAAGAAACAAAAAAAAAACATTTGTTATCCACCTTTTCTATGAAGGGTGTAAAAATAAAACTAATCCTCCAGTTGACATGTTGATAATTTTGTTAATGGATAGTTACAAGTCACTATTGAAATTTACAGAAAAAATTTGTTAAGATTAGGTTGTACACAAACTAAATGTCTTTAACTAGTTTTGAAAAATGTAAACGTAAACTAATTAAAGAAGAGTTGAAATCAAATAAACCAAAATGGATACAGCTCACTTGAAACTTTAAGTGTACATGGCTCAACATAAGGACTTTTGGAGATTTAGAATTAGCATTACTAGCATTACAAACCTTAATAGCTCGCCCTTTATTCATCCTCTTCATCTTTAAACATATAGAACGTCAATGAAGATTTTTTTTTTTTTTTTGGGATAAGAAAGGTAACAATACAATTTAGCTAGGTAGTCCTTCTCTCAAATGTTCTTCCCAGATTATTTTCATAGAGGATACGAAGAAGGTCCCTATGTTGAACCTCATTCCACACTACTCTGAATTTAACGATAGATCACACTTCACTGGCCAATTGGCTGCACAATTTGCTCGCCTAAAAATATGAGTAATATGAATATGGTAACATTCATCTACAATTGGGAAGGGCGATTCATACAGGTGGCAGCATTCGACTTAAGAACGACGTCAGTATTAGTAGTCGCAGGAACAGCCATGCAAAATGGAGTCAAAGCAGTTGTACAAGTAGGATTTACTGATATTCATATTAAAGTAGACAACCGCATTCTTATTCAAGTAGTACAAAGGAAAATTCAAGCTGCATCAGAAATCGAAATACTTGTCCAAGATATCACCACCTTCTTCAATAGCTTCAATAATGTTATTATTAATCACATTTTTAGACAGGGTAATAATACAGCCAACTGGTTAGCTAAGTTTAGTTTATCAATTCATTCTACATGTGTGTGCAATGTGGTTCCTCATCAAGACCTTTATCGTATATTCTTTGAGGATAATTTAGGACAAGCCCTTGAGAGAAGGACATCTTAGATTGTAATTCTTGCCTTTTTTACCCAAAAAAATATGAATATTTTTGCACAGTTTAATGTAAGTGTGAATATCTTGTATCAAAACTTGGATCTCCCATGGCGCTTGGATGTAACCTTGTACTGCTTGGATGAAAATTTTATTGTCTCTCTCAATATGAATATTAGTAAGACCTTCTTGTACTACTGTTTTGATGCGGCTTCTCATAGTTGTTACTTCCGCTACCAAAACTCGACGCTGATCCCAAGTGGAATGTTGCTGCCTGAATAAATTTCCCTTCCCAATTACGAAGAATGAAGCCTCCTGCGGTTCCTTGTAAAGTTTTGGATCCATCAAAGTTGATTTTGATGGTCTTGCCTTGTGGTCTTCTCCTTGCTACCCAATGAGTCTTGTTACAGTTGACGGCTGACTGGTTTGAGGTTGGTGACTGTAATACATGTGTGAGTTTATGTTGATTATGCCATTTGGCACTGGCTTTTTTTTGCTCTCATTAATATATTTCCTGGACTTGGTGTTATGTTGCGAAACACCATATTATTTCTTGTTTTGCATACATTCTAAAATAGGGCATTTACTCTATATAGTTTAACTGCAAGGGTAGCAGTTCTACCTTTTGCATGTCGAACGTCACTGACGATTGAACTGCACATTGGGTATTGCCTGTAGGTTGTCCATGTGTTCTATCCGTTTTACCTAGTGCATCCCCCTCCCTTTTTATGATACTCTTGCCATTACTTGATATTTTTATTTGCCACTTACTCCTAGATAATGGGGGAAAAAAAAAGATTCCACTTTAGAAAAAAAAGTTACATTTTTGTTAATTAAGTTTTTGCACAATAATTTTTGGGACATATGAAAATTAGAATTTGAAGATCCATCAATATCTGAATAAATAGATTTACTGATCCAAAAATGACAAAGCTGTTGTTTGCCTTAATAATAATAATAATAATAATAATAATAAAGTTTGGTATTTTTGTCATTATTATTATTACTATTATTATTGTCATCATTATTACTATTAATATTACTATTGTTATTATTATTATCATCATCCATTGTCATCATTACTACTATCACCAACACCACTAAGAAGAAGAAGGAAACACAAAAGGGTCTTTGGTCATTTTAAGACCCGTAAAAGTATATGCTCAAATGCTGATGGACCTCTAAATTATTTTAAATTTTGATAGATCTCATAAACTATTGTGCAAAAATTTAGAGGACCAAAATGCAAATTTTTTTAAATAAAATTAAAATCCCAATGGATATTTTGGTCATTTCGATAGATCTATTTATTCAAATGTTGATGGACATATTATTTTCAATTTTTGTTGGCCCCAAAATTTTTCGCAAAAAAACTCCGTGGAACAAATAGTAACTTTTCTGTCATTTCATGCAAAAGTTTCTGAAATCCCCCCCTTCATGCGTCTATATAAATTAGTCTCTCTATTAATAAGAGTACTTGTAGGGATAAAAACTATCTATATAAAAAATCTCCCAAATCCCCAAAAATGGAACTCGCATTAGGTGGTGACAATGGTAATGACTAGTTCTATTGCAATGAATTTTCTTTTGATCATCTAATTTATCATAATTTTATAATTATAGCTCTCCAAAACACGTAACTATAGCTCACTAAATTTCAGAGCAACTCCCAGAATTCCAAAAGCCCTATTTGCATAATGGTCTCCAAAAAGTTATTAACTTTTATTAAGTTACCTTTGTAAAATCCTCTATCGAAGAGAATAAGTAAATTAATAACAGATGACATAATGAATAGATAGTCGATCACATTATGATGATATGGCCGTCAGCTAGGGTTAGACCTGTCAAAAATTGACCCGATCCGAAAACCCGATCCGAACTCGCCCGAAAGTTTTGGATTTTGAACACGATTTTCTCGACCCGAACCCGAAATAAACCGAACCTGGAAAACCCGTAAATTTTTGGGTCAGACCCCACCCGAACCCGAACCCGCCCACTCGACCCGAATATTATATACGTACTTTTTATTTTCTTTAATTTTTCCTCTTAACAATAATAGTTTTTCATTATAACGAATCATTTAGAAAGACGTTATACAATTTCCACATTCCTTTGCAAATTAGACAATGGTTCCTTTTTTTTTTTCCCCAATAAAACAGCGTCATATAAAACTTATAAATGGTACAATTTTTGAAAATGATCATGAAATAACTCTATTAAGGAAAACAATTTAAAATTAGATAAGTATTGAAAATGTGTGAGTCATACCATTATAGTTTTCGTAAAATGAATACGTCTCATCGTATTTTAAATAAGATCATTCTATAATAATCTATAATTTTAATTTTATAATTAATAGATAATTATAATATCTTACGCGTATATAATATTCTTTCATTTGGATTTCTTCTAATTGGTCTCAAATCTAATGCAATGTTGGGCAATGGACCAACTTATGTTCGTATTAGGATCGACGTACTAATAAAATATGCTTTATTAGGTATTGCAAAGTTAGTTAACGAAATATCAAATTATTAAACGGGCTATTAATAGATCGAATCGCTCCGACTCGATAATATGCTTTAGATGGGCCGACCCATGAATGACTCGATCAATTATTAATATTTTAATATATGGTTCAACCCATCCAAACGTGACTTGTTGTATACCTGCACATGAATTTCATATATCATGTTGAAAAATTTGGATATTTTTGATATTCTTTGAAAAAATTACAATTACAATGCTTGTTCATTAAATGCTGACAATTTTAAGTAATAAATATGCCGAATTTTTCATTTTGACAAAAAAGAAATAATTTATTAAAAAGGCGCTTCAAACCCGTTGGGTTGATCCGAAACCCGTAAAATCGAAATACGCCCGCCCGTATTTTACCCGAACTCAAAATACACTCGACCCGTATTTTACCCGAACCCATATACACCTGACCCGTATTTGACCCGCCCGCCCGAATTGACAGGTCTACCTAGGGTGTTTCCATGGGATATGAATGTTGGCTGAGCTTACTTACTAATTTTTTTAAAAAAAGACAAATCTTATTATGACAATATTATCTCATACCTCAAAATGGTCCATTATTAAATACCACTCCTTTTGTCCTATAAAATTTGTAATGTTTAGATTACACAAATTTTTAAAAGTATATCATTTAATGCTAAGTTTTTCTACTAATTTCAAAATGACAATATTTAATACCAGTAATAACACAAAAGAGACTTTATTTTAGGAGATTCATAAAAAGAAATACGGAAAAGTAATTTGAGTTGGAGGATATTTTGTACCTTTATTACAAATAAAAATTGACTAAAAAATTATTTCATACTCAGTTCATAGCTAGTACTCTTTTCTTTTGCTGCTGACCCAACGTGAAGTTGTAAATACACCGGCAAACGGGTCATTCGATTCAGGTTTTGGTCGATTTAAGTTCGGTTCGGGTTATATTCAGGTTGATCAATTTTGATTCGGGTTCGATTCAGGTTCAGTTTGGTTCAGGTTGAATTCGGGATGATTGAATTCGGTTCGGTTCGGGTACAGTTCAGGTGAAATTCGGACCGAGTCAACTTCGGACCGAGCTTGTTCAGGTTGATTTGGGTGCTGAACGAGTCAAAGTCGGTTCAGGTAGGTTTTGGTTATGGGTTCAGGTCAATTTTGGGCAGGGTAGAAATCGGATTGAGTTACATTCGGATCGGCGTGTATTTCAATTGGATTAGTTTATATGTGGTATGAGTTTGATATCTTACATACCCACATAAGCCATAGAATATTGGATGAATTAGAAGTAGGTTATAAGGCCACAAATTTCAATTGAGTTAGTTTTTAATCTCCTTCTAATTCGTCCAAGATTACATTTTACTTGGGTTGGTTTTCAATCTTGTACAAAAAAAAAGTCATATCAATTTGAATTTTGGGTCGGTATAAACTCTCTCCTTCTAATTCGTCCAAGATTTAGTTTCAATTGGGTTACTCCCAATGCCTCACACAAGGAAATAATCAAGTAGATGAACAAATAGTGCTATAAATCCCACGATTCCCCAACCATCAAATCAAAGATCTAAAAAAAAAAATTCAAAGAGTTGTGCCCAATCAATATAAACCATAGAATAACTTTAACTATTTGATTCTATATATATATATATTTTTTTGTTATTCAAATAAGTCAAATCCGTATTAAGTCATTTCCTTCAAAATTGCAAATGCATTATTTCATTTGTTCAATGTAAGGTTTTGTTATCTGCTTTCCCCTTTTGCACCCTAAATATCAAGTGAAGTTGTATAGCTAGTATCATCACTTGCTACTTTAAGTTTGGATTTGGTCAGGTTAGAATTGGGTCAGGTCAAACTCGGGTTTGGGTCATTTGTGTTCAGGTTGGAATTGATTTGGGTATGAATCAGTTCAGGTTTCATTCGATTTGGGTAATTTTGCATTCGACTCTACATCAGGTCAATAAGATTTCAGGTTAGTTCAAACTCAGTTCGGATCACTTCGGGTTTTGGGTCAATAGAGTTTCGGGTCGATTCGATTTCAGGTTGGTTCAATTTTGGGTTTCGGGTCGAGGTTGGTTCAACTCTTTCGGTTGTCGATTCAAGTCCGATTTCGGGTTGTTCGGTTTGGGTCATTCGGATTGCGTCAATTTTGCCAGGTTTATTTTAAACTGTATTTATGAACTTAACACAAATAAAGCATAAATTTTTTTTAAAACAGTTATTTTGAGACATTTTTTAGGGTTTCCTATAGAAAAGTTGACAGATTAACTTGGGGTAGATAATTTAATTATTAGTCTCATATTTAGTTTCTAACAAAAATAAACTTCTTCACTTGCATTTCCGAATTGCTTAATTGACCTTGTAATCTTCCATTGGCACAGTTGCCTATATGGCCAAGATAAAGGTAGACAATAATAATAAAGTGTAATAATCAAATGGAATATTGAACTGTTCAAATAAGACAAAGCTAAAGAATAATAAATGCCACAAGACAAACCTTGTGATCCAACTTGCTGGAGGTGGGATGGTGATGGCCTAGATGAGGTGTTGAACTCAGTAGTTCAAGATTTGTGTATGCAACAAGATTCTTATTAGTACCTTTTTTCTATCAAAATAAATAAATAAATAAATATCATGTTCTTTTCAACTTATGATAAGTATTTATTACTGACATTTAATACTTTTCAGCATATTCAGAATTGTTAAGCATAATTCAGCACATGTAAAAATATTTAGTTGATTAGATTGTGATTAAATCTAAATCACCTACCTTTATCAGTAATTGGATTTATTTTACTAATAATATAAATATGTTTATTATTCTAAAACTTGTTTAAAATTGAAAATTTTTTTCACACTATATAACAATATAAAATATTTCACACTTTTAAGTATAATTTAAAAAGATTAATTTTATTATATTCATAAAATGGATATTATTTGATGAATTATTATACTATATAAATATATAGATTTGTCATAAATTATGCATTTATTTTAAGAATGTAATTGAAATTGAAAGATGATTTTTTTTAAAAAAATTGCTAATCATGAGTTAATAATTTTACGACCAACTTTTATATCCAATATATTCTTATATATAATTTTTACCCTATATCTTAATTTTTTTGGCAAAAATTTACCCCCATCTGGTTTTCCTCCTAACAATCCACTAACAAATAAAAATTATTTTTATTGTAGAGAACCCAACCTCCATAATTTATTGCACCATCTACCGTAACGTCAAATTCTAATTTACTAATTACTACCCAAAAAAATGTGTGCTCTAGATATTTCTAATTATAATTATTTTCAAAATTGAATTAATTTTGCAAACTATTGCTAAGGATATAGGAAATTATGGCTAGTTTGGCTTCATGTAATCAAAGTGGAATGCAATCAAAATGGTAATGATGATTTCATTACCATGTTTGGTTACTACTGACTACTAAGGGATGTAATCATGATTGCAATGTAAATACATTTTCCTTCAATTTATGAAAATACAATTACTTTGCTTTCCGAAACTATTGTGATTATATACCTTTGGATCAAAGTCCACCCAATCATAAACTATTATATTTGGGGATTTTCTCTCTCTTCTCTCCATTGTCTCTCCTCTACTTCCCATCTCTGAGTAGACCAGGATGTTTTTAAAGGTTTGAAGGTCCCCTCAGCCCCTTCTCTCTCATCTCCATATTAGATAAAGTTTAAATCATAACACGAACCTATTATTATAACTGTATTTTTGTACATTCTAGACATTATCTCCCCCCCTCTTTCTCTCTTTCATCATCATCGTCGTCGTCGTCGTCATCTTCATCATCATCATCATCATCATATCTCTTTGCTTGCTAAATTTGAACAATATTATATTATTGTAAATTAGAAGAAATGGAGTGAAGTCAGTCTGATCATGTGAAGCATTACAATTATGATGATAATATATTAAATTATAATTACCAACAAAGCTCCAAAAAGTTAAAGTAAGCACAATAAAATGCAAATTAAATAGCGAGTAATTCATGCCACGTGTAAAATAAAGTATTGTTCGTAAATAAATTCATCCCATTACAATTATAAAAACTATGTAACCAAACATTGTAATGTAATTATTATCTCATTCTATTACATTGAAAATTGCATTACATGATTGATTCCATTACGTACTAATTACATTACTTCTAACCAAACGCCACATTATTGTGTTAGTAATAACAACTACAAACTGAACATATATTCACAAATTATTTGTATATTTTATATGCCATTTAAAAAGTCACTAAAAATTTAATTTACAATAACCATAAGATGTAAAAAATACAACTTATTGGAAAATGACCATATTCTACCACAACATAAATGAATATGCATTTACAAGTGCTCATTTTGGGTGTATACAATAATTGCACATAACTATATAAATATATTTTCATGCTAGTTGCAATTAACCACTAATCGTATAAACTCATTCAATACTATTCAACATGGTTTAGTAATTGAGACATACAACAACAATAACATCTCCCAGTGTGGGTCCCGTTTTCGCAGGGTCTGGAGAGATACAGATGTAGGCAATCTTACCTCTACCGACATTCCTGCCCATAGAGAAGCTGATTCCAAATAATTGAGACATAGATGACCCGTAATTAGCACCGTTAATAGAAATTAGGGAGACAATTCATTAAAGAAAATAACCACTGTTTTTGAAAGATGAGGTGATCTTAATTTGATTATTATCAACCGAAGGTGACTAGTAATCTTAGAAACCAGTAAGTGCTAACTAAAAGGTGTACATAGTAACAAAAACATTATTATTTAGGGAAATTGTATTTGCATTATACTAACTTAATGTGATTGGTTTATTTTTATTTTTGTTTTTTTTGAATTTTGCTATTTTTGTGGTGATATTTTATCTAATTACCGCAAATGACTTTGGTATAGATTTGGAGTCTATTTTATTTTTATATTTAAAATGGTTGATTTATTTATGACAGATTTACAATGGGTAATCCCCCTCTTCTTTTTCTTGAATGCGCACGCGCTCATTTCCCACAACATAGGCATGCTATTGGACAAACATAACTCCTACCACGTAAACTGTCTTATAAGATTTTTAATATGAGACACTTATCCAAAGGCTAGTACTACCTCCGTCCCAAAAAGAATATCTTATTTGATATTTCACAGTCTCCAATACAGTAATGCTTTGATCATTAATTTCTAACATTATATTTTAGCAAAAATTGTAAGATTTTATTCACATTGAAGTATTTTTTACTATAAATCTAATAATATTAGTCTTATATGGGGAATTAATGCCTAGTTTTGATGAATTAATAGTCAAAGTTTGCAAAGTTGACCACAAAAGTCAAACCCGGACATTCTTTTTGAGATAGGGGGAGTATGTCTAAACATATTTGCCTGTTTGTTATGAGTGTATCAGAGGAGCAGATAGTAAGTTGGAGCATATTGGATTAGTAGTTAAGATATAGATTAGATCAAATTAAAGTAGGTTGGAAGCAGATTGAAGTCGATTGGACTGTTTTGGAATGTTGTGGAGTATTTTGGAGTGACTTCAATAACTTTGTGATTATTGGTGACTATATTTTGTGTAATAGCTTTTTTTTTTTGGTAATACTAGTTTATATCCCCAAAAAAAATATGCAAAGAATAAGTTAAACGTCATTGTAAGCATTATTTTGCTAATCAATACCACTTTTCATAAGCAAATAAACATGTTTCGTTACAACAAAATGTTACACATAGAAGTTTAATGATTGTTTATTGCTGATGAAATTATATCAACTACTACATCCCTCCATACCATTCTTTTGTTTTTCTCATTATACAACCCAATGTTGGGGGATTATTACAATGTTCATTGGTCTTGGCAAAATGGTATCCCTTTATTTTGCATTCAATTGAAACTGTGTATAACTACATAGAATAAGTTAAACGTCAGTGCTCTGGTTTTGCTCATTATACAATCAACGTTGGGGGATTGTTACAATGTTCATTGGTCTTGGTAAAATTGTATCCGTTTATCATGCATTCAATTGAAATTGTGTAGCACATATTGTTGCCCTTTTATTAATTGTGGCCACACTGTCGTCCTTTATTTAACTTGACGTTAATAATTGTTTTAAAAAATTATTTTTGAAAACATTATTATTTTTTACTCACATTGGTCAAGGTCATGCAAAAAAGTTTATATTTTTGAATTAAAGTTGTAAATATAGTATCGGTTTTTCACTAGAACGAGACATATTAGATTTATATATTGTTATACCGGCCTGATACTATTTTGAATTTCAAAAAATAAAAAAATTGAAGTATAAAAAATTTGAAATTTTAGTGTACCGGGCTGTATTTGACCTAAAATACCGGTGCCGTCCGGTATTTACTGGTATGGAGTGGTATGGGATGGTATTTACCTGTACAAATCTGGACAGTAGTTTCGGGCGGTACGGTACGACATTTATAATGCTGGTTTGAATTAATTCCGAACGGATTTTAACAGTTAGATTCAAGTAGGTTGAAGTGAATTGGAGCGGATTGAAATAAATTGGAGCAGATTGAGAACACATTTTACAAAATGGAGCAAATTGGAGCAGGTAGAGATGCAATATGCTATAACAAAAATGCTCTTGGTGTATAGAAATTGGAACGTGATATCGCAGGGTTAGAATAAGAATTTCCAGTATCGCCGGGCGTAGAATTAGCAATCACCGGTATGACAATAGTAGAGACTCGAAATACTGAATTTTGGGAGAATATGAAGATTTAAGACGTCGTTGGGATGTCAGATCGGCGAGGGTCGGTGAAGATTTAGCATTAGCTGTCTTAAGCATAGATCTGAGATCTAGTGCAGCGAGGTACAGCGGAAGTGGAGCACGAACTGCTGCTGATTGGCGGACGGAAAATCGCGGACAAGGATCAGGTGATCAGCGACATGATACGGTGTCTGGAGCAGGCGTATTTTCAACTTTGTTGCACCTAATAATTGCTCTGGCTTCTATTTATGGGTGACAACTGACAAGGTCGTCCTGCTTGATCGCATAATTGTTGTTATTATTTTAATAAATCCCTTCCCTAGACGTTGAAATTTGACTTATTATAACCTTTTTTTGTTTATGTTTTTGGGGGGTTGCGGGGAGGTAGTAGGAACTAGAATGCAGGGCCTATTTTTTCACTGGTAAATTAAAGTTGATAAAAAGATGAAAGTAATTAAAGTAGATTGAGATAAATTTAAATTATTTTTTATTAAAGTAGATTAAAGTGGGTTAAAGTTGGTATATTTTTTTTATGTTGGTTAAAATAGTGAGAATAAAATTTTAAATGAGGTAGGCCTAAGTGGATTGAAGTGGGTTGAAATTGATTGAAGTAAATTAAAATGAGTTAAAGTTGGTATTTTTAATGAAGTGGGTTGAACATAGTTGAAATTGGTTGAAATGGGTTGAAGTTGGTTAAAGTTGGTAAATTAAAAAAGACCAACGAAAAGAATAGGCCCGTAATGTAGAGTTTTTTTTTTTTTTTTTTTTTTTTTTTTTTTTTTGGGAGACAATGTAGATGTTGTTTGATTACCTTCCCTTGCCCATGTTTAGAAAATTAAAGATAAAAAAAATCACACTAAAAATTTGAAAAATAATTAAATTTTTCAGTTATATAATAGAATTTATTATTTTTTTATTGGATTATAATCCTCAATTTAAAGCTAATAGATATAGTCGGAATCAATTGAAATTTTATTTGGTTCTTTTTATTTGTCTCATAAAAAATGTAAATATATTCGGGTATCACGCACTCTTTGCATTCACCATACTATCAAATTTGTCAAATTTTTTGAAAGAAAAAAAAAATTTAAGAACATAGGATTATTATTATATTTCGAATACATTATACAAAGGTACCTTCAATTTAGTGTAAACTATTTTAAGCATTCTCGGTTTTTAAAACTAATTATAAGGCAACTTGACGTATGAGGTAACTTGTAAAGAGAACCCTTAAAATTTTATGTGAACTATTTTCAAGTCCAAGCTACTGTTTTATTTTGTAAAAATCTACCATAATTTTTTATATTTGTATATTTTGCTCGAATCCTTAAAAACTTACTTTTAAGAAATCTTTATTTGTGCATGTGATATTCTGCTCACTAGTATTACTCGAAACTCTCTTTCTTCTCATATCAGAGCCCATGATCAAAAATAATTAAGATTATTAAGCTAAAATGCATAATTAAGTTAATTAAGTGTGTTTAATGCTAGAATTATCACCGAATTACCCTACTCCTAATTATTCACATATTATTCACTCACCAGAAGGAACCATTTCAGTAACTCAGCTCTCCAATTGAACTATATCACTGATATAGTTTTAGAATTAAAAACTAAATTAACAAAGATTAAAATTGAAGTTAAGGAGATTAAGAAATAATTATTTGTAATCCATTTTTCTTTAGTCAACAAAATTAGACATAGTGAAAAATCGACATTAAGTATTATTAATACTCTATTTCATCATAAATATCCTTTCCAAAATTCAAAAAATAAAAATACTTTTCCTTTGCATGCAATAAAAATTCAAAAAGAAGTAGGAGAGAAATCAGGTGAAAAATCGGCAGAAAAGGTAGAAAAAGAAGAAGAAGATGGAGTATAGGCAGTATAAACTTAGAAGAACTACAGAGTATGTTTGAAAAAGAATAGAATCCTGAATAATTAAACAAAATTATGGGCGCAATAGTGAACAAACAAGATATATTATCTGATGATAATAATGAGCCAAATAATGTCCAGACAGAAGAATAACTATATCAGCAAATGAACCTAATTAAGTTAGAGGAGCTTAATGTTGTTCCTTTATAAGAAATTAGAAGAAAATTAGATAAAAAATATGGTAAAATAATACTGGATAGCAAGATTAATGAGATTAGAGAAGAACTTAACATATATGAAATCGAATCCTATTTAGTTAATAGTGTTGTTCTCAAACCCGAAGAATTTGGTGAGCCTTCTAGAAGAAATACTCATTTTATAAGACCTAAATATGTTCCATCAGGATGAACAATCAATTTTTTCTTTGGTTTTATCCCAAGAAAAGCTACGGCCTTTGAAGAAACTACCTTGCCCCAATTAACCAAACAGGATATATCCTAAATATCGATAGACTTGTAATAGAGAAGAAATATTTGAGCATTGAAAAAGAGGCATGAATAATATCTTAAACCTAAATCCTACATGGACTGCTGCCCATTTTCTAAATTGTATCGAATATAGTTTTCTGATACTATAACTCACTGGTATGATTTGTTAAATGAAGACGGTAAAAATTTATTAAGAATGATAGAAACACCATATGTAATGTTGAAAAATCATACAAGGAAATTGAAACTGAGTTTATCGAAGCTAAATCTGATTATGAAGAAAAAGCAAGGGAATACAAAAGAAAGATTAATAACTGGGATATGAGGTATCTGAAAAATTATATTACTGAATTTAGTCAATATTATTATAAAATTGGACATAATGAAATAAATTTTGGTATGTTCTATGACAAATTGTCAAATCCGATAAATTCCATAATTACTGAAAAATACATCGCACAGTTTGAAAGAGCGGATGTCATTAATACCCTTAATTCAAGAATATCTTATTTAAGAAAATAGGTCAATGATCAATGTCTTGATCTCTAAAAGTAAAGAAAAATTAAGAAGTAATTCTAGCTTATTAGGATTCTCCTCAGTAATGGGCAAAGGAACCAGAGAGGAGAAGAAAAAGAAAATTTTATAAGAAAAAGAGCTTTAATAGGAAAAGTGGAGAAAAATATAGAAAATAATATTATAACAAATGAAGTCCTAAAAAATAAAGATTTTTTAGGAAAGTCGCTTATTATCCAGGGGGAAAAACAACTGCAAATGCTGGGCATGCGGAGAAGTAAGGTATTACGCTAATACATGTAGAAATAGGAAGAATAACAAGCTTATTGAAACCTTGGATAGCCTAGATTATTTTGAGCTTAGTGACGAAGAGGCATTAGACCTAGTCCTAAATAACAATAAAGGAATTGTTGAAATTATACTAGACAATAAATATGAAGAAATTGATTATGAAGAAAATAGCCAAATGATGGAAAGTATCTCGATTAGTCTTAGTATTTTTCAAGGAGAAGAGTTTATTATAGATAATGAGAATGAAGACGTCAAAGTAGATTAGGTCCTTTCCATAATTCAAAAAGACATGGTCTATAAAAAATTCATCTTTTAATTGAAGTGTAAGGATGTATGCGAAATGATGGAAGGGGATTTAGAAATAAAGGATTGTGATTATGATGTGGGCAAAGTTAATCTCATTAACTGGGAAAACATACTTAAGTATAACAAAGATAGAAAGTATAGGTATATCCATGTTGAAAGTATCTAAGTTGAAATTACTCCGTTACAATATTATATCAAAGATAATGATCTTTATGCCTTGCTCTATGATGTTAGGCAAACCAAATTTAATAATCAAATTATCACAGGAATTAAAATTAATTTATGTAATGGACCAGTAGGATTTAATTATCGACATAGATATTATGTGAGTCTAAAAGATGAATTAGTAAAAAACTTCCTATCTCTTAAGACAAAAACAATTGGGGTGAATATGAAAAAAGAAAGTTATCCACTGAGGATATTTTGGAAATTCATATATAAATTAGATAGCATTATAGATCCTAAGACTAAGATAACAATGATAGAGGCAAAAAAATTTAAGATTTCTACTCGCACAAGAGATAAAGATTGATGGGTCATGGATATCCAACTTTGCCAATTCTATAAAAATCAATAAGAAAAGTGTGATAAAAATTAATGATAAGGGTCAAATTACTACCAAACCCCAATTATTCAGAAGTATGAGTGTAAGATCAAAATGGGGAAAAGGGTCTTTGTGATGCCCCAATCCCTAATGCCTTATTATTCTAATTTAATTACTTATTTACTATTAGTTGGCAGCGGAAGTCTTTTAATTGGAGGCATTACCACCGTTCAGTAACGGAACGAGACTGCCTAGAATTACCTGTAACACCGTGCTACCCTCATCATCACCTGATTCGTAAACATTGAAAATAAACATACATTCAACCACTTGTACAGTTCATGATACACTTGATAACTCAACGTATAACATTCAAAGACTAGCAACCACAACATCCAAAAGAATATAGAACCAACGGGTTTTTAGGGCTGCTAGCCTATGCCGAAAGGGGCAAGCGCGTCACCACTGTGGATGGCCCATTAGAAACACCCACAAGGCTATTTAAGCTTCTTAAACATAATTAACCTGTTAATAGGCGATATCAGTGGAAACTTTTATCAAAATCTAACTAAAGTTCAAGAGGGTAAATCTAAAAAATGCATTTACATACATACATACTTAAACCATATTCCTAATGGTCGTACACATGTGAAAACCAAAAATATATTAAGACTTGTATTTACTAAACAGAATTTATAACATAAATATACAACGAGGCCTGCATTCCCATTTTGACTACCTAAAAGGGTATTTGGCAAATAGCTAGCCTTTTTAGTGTTTCCATGATCTCCTTTATCTTTCTGATGTCTGAAAAATGGTGAGGTCGTGAGCTCCCCGGGCCTAATAAATAACTCTTGCATTCCCCGTTGTTACACTTTACATATTAATCGATTAACACATAATCAGATAGTACACGTATCTTATGACATATTGATAGAATATATCATATAGCATATAGAGGGCGATAAGAGAACATGTGTATGCTTCAGAACTCGAAATAAACTCATATCTTTTATATCTAACATGTTCCCGAACTTCACAAAGCGCACACACATATTTATATTATGGGGTAGGCAATTAGGTGAATTTAGTTGCACCTATCTCATACCAGGTACGTTTCAAGGACCATCGTTTTCACTTAAGTCCTTGAACAAGCTTTGCTGTTAGTCTATTTACTAAACTAACTATGATTGTCCCATACCAACCATGTCTTTTGGACTCCTAATCCTCACTGGAGTCCAAAGGAAAGAAAAGCCTACTAAATCAAGCTAATGGCCCGCCCGTAATCATACTTGATACATGCATAAACCATATTCCATTCAAAAGTCCACATACATGCTTTACACACATAATACATTTCTTTAAATGTATTTATCAATCACACATATGCTTTAAAATCAATCACAATTTCATAAATATTCTGAACGATCCTTCAAATCCAAAACCAAATCCAAAATCCAAATCCAAGCCGAAACTAATTTCATAACATATTCAAAGTCCAAATCCAAGCCAAAACCAATTTCATAGCATCAACATATTCTTAACTTAGCTAAAACTCTTTAGTTTAGGGGAAATCAACTTATGATTCACACAAAGAACCATAACAGCATAAGGGTGACAAACACATCCTGGTGACCTAGTTACGGCTCATTTATATGGTACTAACCAATGATGGACCAGTCGTAATTCATTCATATGGTACCAACCAGGCATCCCTGCTCTAAAGGACACGAACTGCCACAACACAAACCATGGAATCACATTCATATCCTCCTAAGTTTAGGCCGAAACCTTTCTCACTAAGAATCCACATGGCTCACATAACACATAAGACCGATATTCATATCCTGGGGAATTGGTTAGAACCCCTCCGACCAGGCGACCTGAATATAATGATAGCCACTACTATGGCCATAGCTCTAGAACGTCATGTAATAGCCTCAGGCAAGCCATGAACTTTTTTTCCAAAAACATAGCTTAATGACATTGTATAATCCATATAATCACATTTTTATTCCTCAGAGAAGCCTGATTTCACAATTTTTAACAAAACATAGTCAAAGAACGATATAATTTCACCCAAAATAATTTTTACAAGTTTCTCATAAACCATAAGAATATATTACTATTTTAACACCCAAAATCATCACAACCATGATCAATATACAATTTAAGCATATGAACAACTTGTAATTACATTAAATATGACAATTTACTAAGAAATTTATAATGCAAAGACCTCATTTCCAAAATTCACAAAACTTCGCAGAAAAATACCAAATATCATGAAGAATATATGATAAACCTCAATTTTGACTGATTTTCAACCATAATTTGCCCTTTTTCCCCCACAATCTCTTGACTAATCTTAACAAGAAGAGGGTGAATATGCTTTCATTAGCTCATTTTGTGCTTACAAGTGATATTTCTCAATTTTCAGGTATCGTGCCCAAAAATGAGAGAGTTTTACCAATTTTACCGAAAAGGGGAGCTTTAGGATTGGAATTCCAACAAGAATAAAGGTTTAGTGAAGCCCTGAGGACCAAAAGATTCAGAACTAGTAGCTGCTGTAGGCGCACGGTCGATTGCAGGGTGCGCACAGCCGTGCATCGAAGCCAGGAACTACGCACAGCCGGGCACACAACTGTGCACGATCTCTGGGATGCACGGGTACCCGTGCGTTTATGCAGGACCGTGCGTTCCCATTTTTTCTTGCGACTTAACCAGTTTTGCGAGGGGCGCGGTGGGTCTTCTTCAGTTTTTGTTTTTTAGAAAGCGGGGGTTAGGTAATTTTTCTAGGGATTATTGCTCCATATTTTAGCATCAATCTAGATTGAATTAAAGGTGAAGAATTTTGCTTTTGGATTGATCGATAGACATTTGCAATCAATAAAAGTACGTTTCCCTTTCTCTCTCTTTGTGATTTTGACCCAACTTTGCATCTTTGATCATGTTTTTGAGTTTTTTGTTTGTGATTGAGATTATTGAAATGATTAGTGGCTAAATCCCCTATCTTGTGTTGGGATTAGCCCCTATTATGTAATTTGGACCCATGTCTTAGGTTTTTGTGAATGAATGTTCTGTGCTTATGGCTGAATTCTCACTTGGCGCGCCATGTGTTCGATGAATTGCCTGAGAGGGTTGCATTCATGCTCTTAACTAAGTTTAGGAGATCAACGAAAGTTGAATCCTTAATTTAGAGCCACTTTATGAGCGATTGAATTACTTAATATGAAAATAGTTAGGATTTCAACTGGGAATTGTAGGTTACCCGATTCTATGGTTCTGTTGATTCTAGTTTCATGAAAATAGGTAACTAGGATTGCTCAACCAGTCTAATGACCTTTGAGAGACGGTGTAGACAAGCTTTAACTTGTAACCATTCTACTTCAACTATTTGTGCAGGCGAATTCGCATGACTCAGTGTTTGATCCAAACACTATAATAGTGTGGTGAATCCCAACCTGAGATTTTTGCTAGCATTGAGTTAGATAATTTTCATAAATATTCATTTTCAATGACCCGAATCAGTTTCTGCCTGAATTGAGTGTTGCAGTCAACCTGGTGACTAAAAATAAGTTCCTTGTGGATACGACTTGTACTTGCCGTTGCTAGCTACAACTGGCACTGTGCACTTGGGGTAATAATTTTAACGTAATAAGTTTTTAGCGCCGTTACCGGGGAACTTGTTAGTTTTAGAATCAAAGGCGACCAACACACTCTAGATTAGGCGTTCCTTATTTTTCTTTCCTTTCTCTTCCTTTTCTTCTTTAGGCTTTGCTTGGGCTTACTTACGCTTGGTACAGTTATTGGCTTTGTTTGCGCAGTGAAGTCAGAAGGATCAACCACTTGTTCCTTTTGACCCAGAGATCGAAGCCACTGCTCGAAGACAAAGCGGTGCAAGGAAAAGGCAACAAGCACAAGTTGAGATGGCCAAGAGAAATCCTAGGGCCCTGCGGGACTATGTCCTACCGCAGGCCGCTGGCCTCACCTCATCCATTGTCAATCCGGCCGTCGAAGTAAACAACTTCGAGCTACGGCCTGCTCTAGTATCCTTCGTGGAGAAGGATCAGTTTAGTGGGCGACCCACAGAGAACCCCCACCTTCACCTTCGCAACTTTCTAGTGAAGTGTGATACAATTAAGCTCAACGGGGTCTCTGCCGACGCCATCAGACTTCGACGCTTTTCTTTCTCGCTGATAGACAGAGCCAATGATTGGCTCATCAATGAAGAGTGCAACTCCTTCACAACCTGGGAAGCCTTATCGACTACGTTCCTGAGCAAGTATTTTTCCCCAGGCAAGACCGCTAAGTTGAGAGCGGACATCACCTCCTTCTCTCAACGAGGCGATGAGTCACTTTACGAGGCGTGGGAAAGATTTAAGGATCTTCAACGTCAATGCTGCCACCACAGAGTACCTGACTGGCTTCTAATCCAAACCTTCTACAATGGATTAGACTAGTCCTTGAAGATGTCCGTCGACGCCGCAGCTGGCGGTGCACTTATGGGGAAGTCAATAGAGGCTGCAAAGGCCTTGTTGGAGGAGATAGCCTCTAACAATTACCATTGGTCCAGTGAGAAGGTAACCCCGAAGAGGGCCAGTGGGATCTATGGGATCGACGATATAGACCTGCTAGCTAGCAAGGTTGATGCCTTAGCACAGCGCTTCAACAGACTTGGAACTCCTCCTCCAGGGAGTTTAGTGGGAGGTCCGTCTAGTGCAATGCTTGAGATTGGGCCCTTTGTGAGATTTGTGGCATTCAAGCCCACATTGCTGCTGAGTTCCAGTCCACTTTCCTGGGCGTTGAGCATGCCAATGCAATGTAAAACTATGGCCAACGCCCACAAAATAACCCATTCTCAAACACATATAACCCCGATTGGAGAAATTACCCAAATTTCTCCTACCACAACAACAATCCCATGCCACCCAATACTTTTCAATCACAACCCCCCGGTTTCCAATAGAAGGCATCCTACGCCCCACCTCCATAACAACAACCTCCCCAACAAGCCAAGTCTAATCTAGAGAGTCTCATAGAGCGCTTCATAGCGACCCAGTCAAAGACCAATGAAGCCCTTGGTGAGTTGCTTAGCCAATTGAATTCCAAATTTGAGGCCATGACCACTCATCAGAAGATGATGGAGAATCAGATAGCCCAAATTGTGCAGCAGGTGAGCCATTTATTTAGACCCCAGGGACATCTGTCAGGTCAACCCGAGACCAATCCCAAATGTCAGATGAATGCCATCACACTGCGAAGTGGCAGGGAGTTAGAGAGTCCTCTAATGCCTATGAGGGAAGAAAGGAGGGAAACTGATACTGAGGGTGATGCTTCCAGGGCGGCCCCTAATGAGGCCCCGAGTGAGAGGGCTCAGATTGACAAGTCTAAGGAGGTTGCAACAGGGAATACCTCCTCTCCCGCGAAGCCTTACAAGCCTCCTGTCCCCTACCCTCAAAGGCTAGTAAAGGCTAGGGAGGAGCACAAGTATGACAAGTTTCTCGAGATGTTAAAAAAGTTTCACATCTATATTCCCTTTTTGGAGTCCATTACAGACATGCCATCTTATACCAAATTCTTGAAGGATTTGCTCTCCAAGAAAGGGAAGTTCCTCGAGAATGCCACGGTGTCTCTCACCGA
The DNA here is from genome assembly GCA_029747015.1 of Carnegiea gigantea. Classification (NCBI taxonomy): domain Eukaryota; kingdom Viridiplantae; phylum Streptophyta; class Magnoliopsida; order Caryophyllales; family Cactaceae; genus Carnegiea; species Carnegiea gigantea. The sequence goes on from JAKOGI010001153.1 coordinate 135,685, forward strand.
AGAGTGCAGTGCTATCATTTAGAACAAACTTCCTCCTAAGCTTTCGGATTCAGGAAGTTTTTCCATTCCCTGTTCCGTCGGGGGTCTGACTATCAGTAGAGCGTTATGTGATCTTAGGGCAAGTGTGAGCCTTATGCCATACTTCATTTGTAAGAAGTTACAAGTAGGAGATTTACAACCCACTACCATCTCATTGCAGCTTGCTAATCGATCCGTCAAGTACCCCCTTGGCGTTCTTGAGGATGTCCCACTACAAGTGGAAAAGTTCTTCATCCCATGTGACTTCGTGGTTATGGAGATGGAGGAAGGCTCCCGCATCTCTATCATTCTGGGGCGACCTTTCTTAACCACTGCGGGGGCTATGATAGATGTGAAGAACGACAAGCTTTCCCTTTAAGTAGGGGATGAGAAGGTGGAGTTTAGCTTGCCACAAGTTATGGCCTCCCCCACCTCACGCAACTCATGCTATAGAGTCGATATATTAGAGAAAGCCCTCAACCAGGAGGGCAAAGCCTAACTTTCTGTGGAGGACCCATTGGAGGCCGCGTTGATTGGTTGCCATGCAACTAACTCCTGTTCGGGGGAGAAGGAGGAGTATGCCAGACTCCTCAATGAGTTAGCTTGCCACAAGTTATGGCCTCCCCCACCTCACGCAACTTATGCTGTAGAGTCGATATATTAGAGAAAGCCCTCAACCAGGAGGGCAAAGCCTAACTTTCTGTGGAGGACCCATTGGAGGCCGTGTTGATTGGTTGCCATGCAACTAGCTCCTGTTCGGGGGAGAAGGAGGAGTATGTCAGACTCCTCAATGAGTCTACTGCCTACATGCATAGGCAGTCGTGCAGAGAGATCCTTGGTGTGGAGGAGCTCACCTCCAAGAAAGAAGAGGATTGCCCACTGAAGGTAGAACTAAAACCTCTACCTTCCCATCTCAGGTATGAATTTCTGAACTCCTCCAGTCAGTTTCCTGTTATCGTTAATGCTAACCTGGATGGCCCTCAGTTAGAACAATTGTTAGATGTGCTTCATACGCATAGGGGTGCCATTGGGTATAGTATCGATGATATTCAGGGACTTAGTCCTTTGTTTTGCATGCACTGCATTTTTCTCGATGACAGTCATCGCCCCTCCTAACAACCTCAGCGTCGTCTAAATCCTAACATGCAAGAGGTTGTTAAAAAAGAGATTATTAAACTACTTGATGCTGGGATCATCTACCCTATCTCAGACAGTGAGTGCGTGAGCCCAGTTGAGGTAGTCCTTAAAAAAGGAGGAATGACTGTTATAAAGAATGAGCGGGAAGAGCTTATTTCCACTAGGACTATGATCGGGTGGCGAATGTGCATTGATTGCCATAGACTAAATCAAGCCATCCAGAAAGATCATTTTCCCCTCCCCTTCATTGACCAAATGTTGGAAAGGTTGGCACGACATTCCTTCTTCTGTTATCTGGATGGCTATTTAGGTTTCTTTCAGATTCCTATCCATCCTGATGACCAGGACAAGACGACCTTCACGTGCTCGTATGGTACCTTCGCTTATCGAAGGATGCCATTCGGATTATGCAATGCCCCTGCCACTTTCCTATGATGCATGACCGCCATATTTTCCGATCTTATTGAAAACATCATGGAGGTATTTATGGATGACTTCTCCATTTATGGAGGTACCTTTGCCCTTTGCTTGGAAAACTTAACCAAGGTGCTCCGTAGATGCGAAGAAGTCAACCTAGTGCTAAATTAGGAGAAGTGTCACTTTATGGTACAGGAGGGGGTAGTACTAAGTCATGTCATTTCTGCTAGGGGCATCGAGGTGGATAGAGCAAAAGTTGAGGTGATTGAGCGATTGCCCCCTCCTACTTCGATAAAAGGGGTAAGGAGTTTCCTTGGTCATGCGGGATTTTGTCGCCGCTTTATCAAGGATTTCTCCAAGATTGCTAAACCTCTTACTCAGCTGCTCGCTAAGGATGCCCCGTTTATCTTTACTGATGAGTGCCATGAGGCTTTTTACAGGATCAAATCGTCACTGATTTCTGGCCCCATCATTCAACCACCAGACCGGGATCTCCTGTTCGAGATCATATGCGATGCTAGCGACCATGCGGTGGGGGCAGTTTTAGGGCAAAGGAAGGATAAGAAGCCAGTGCTGATCTACTATACTAGTAGAACATTGGATGAGGCCTAGCAGAACTACACCACTGAGAAGGAGTTGCTTGCGATCGTGTACGCGATGGAGAAGTTCAGACCTTCTCTCCTATGTTCTAAGGTCATATGTATAACGACCATTCTGCACTCAAGCACCTTCTCGAGAAGAAGGATGCCAAGTCTCGCCTCATCTGCTGGATTCTGCTACTCCAAGAGTTTGACCTGGAGATCCAAGATAAGGCGGGGGCTGAGAATGTCGTGGCTGATTATCTCTCCAGGCTCACTATTGAAAGCCACGACACCCCCATTGACGATGCTTTCCCTGATGAGCATCTCTTGGCTATCTCATCAAGACAAGCCCCTTGGTTCACCGATATGCCAACTACCTAGCTTCAGGAGTCATGCCATATGATTTGTCATTTTATCAGAAGAAGAAATTCTTCTATGAGATCAGGCACTATTTCTAGGAGGAACCCTTTCTGTACAAGCTGTGTAAGGATGGGATCTACAGGTGTTGCCATCCGGAGGAGGAGGTCCAGAGCGTGATTTTCCATTATCATGACTCTCTATACAAGGGGCATGCTAGCGCCTCCAAGACTGCGGCTAAAATACTCCAAGTTGTGTTCTTTTGGCCCTTACTCTTCAAGGATGTTTACATGTACGTTCGCTCCTGTGATCGCTGTCAGCGGACAGGGAACTTATCAAGGACGAATGAGATGCCCCTTAACTTCATCCTTGAAGTTAAGATTTTTAATGTATGGGGAATAGATTTCATAGGTCCCTTACCATCTTTAAGGGGTAACAAATGCATCCTCGTTGCAGTGGATTATGTCTCCAAGTGGGTGAAGGCCGTGGCTAGCCCTACCAATGACTCCAGAGTAGTGGTCAAACTTTTTAAGAAAGTTATTTTCCCTCACTTTGGAGTCCCCAGGGTGATAATCAGTGACAATAGGCCGCACTTCGTAGAGAAGAAAATGGAAGCTCTGTTGAAGAAGTATGGAGTGCACCACAAGTATAGGCTTGGCTACCACCCTCAGACTAGTGGCTAAGTGGAGATCTCAAATCTCAAAATCAAGTCTATTCTGGAGAAAACAGTTGCGCGATCGTGAAAGTATTAGGCGGATAAGCTCGATGACGCCCTTTGGGCCTACCGCACGGCTTTCAAGACCCTATAGGTACCACCCCCTTCGACTCATCTATGGCAAGCCTTGCCACCTCTCCATGGAGCTGGAACACAGGGCTTACTAGGCTATCAAGCACTTCAATTTTAATTTGAAGTCTGCAGGGGAGAAAAGGCTACTGCAGTTGAACGAACTGGAGGAAATTTGATTTGATGCCTATGAGAGTTCGAAACTCTATAAGGAGTGGGTAAAGAGGTGGCACGATCGGTTTATCAATAGGTGAGAGTTCTAGGAAGGCGATTTGGTTCTCCTTTTCAACTCAAGATTGAAGCTTTTCCCTGGGAAGCTTCACTCCAGATGGTCAGGTTCCTTCACAGTGCTAAACGTATACCCTTATGGTGCTATGGAGATCGGCACAGACACCACAGGATCATTCAAGGTGAATGGCTCTAGGCTCAAACATTACATTGCTGGTGAGCCAATTAAGGGAAAGGTCTCTTGTGACCTTCCCACTGTCCCTTCTGCCTAGGAGTCATCTACGGTCAAGCTTGGGACCTAAAACAAGCGCTTCTTACGAGGCAACCTAAGTGTTTTCGTTGCTTTCGGGAAAAAAAAAAACCACAAAAAAAAGAAGGAAAAAAAAGAGAAAAGAGAAAAATGGAGAAAGAGAGGGGCAGAAGCGAGAGTCAAAGACCGAGGCTAGGGTGGAAAAGCAGTAGCGGAGCATGCTTTGGGGCCTCTCGTGGTGAAAATTGAAATTTTTTAGAGGTATGCTAACATTCTGTAGACGCACGGTTGTGCAATAGTGACGCACAATCATGCATCAGTGCCTGTAAGCACGCACGACGGAACGCCCGATCGTGCGCCTCAATCGTGCGCAGCTACAGGAAAACAGGATACGTACGATCGACCGTGCATACACGCACAACCGTGCGCCCCACTTTTAAACCAGTCCTCTCTCTCCTCCTCGGCTAATTCCCACTCGAGTTTCTCTCTCCTCACTCTCGATTCTCCCTCTCCCTTTGCTATCTCCCTCTGCTCTCTCTCTCTCCACCCTCCGCCTACGACCACCGGTGACCACTGCCCAACCGCCGGCGACCACCATCGGTGCCACCTCCTTTGCCGGCTCTCCCTCTCTCCCTCTTCCCTCCTCACTTCTCCATCTCTCCTTCCCACCCCCTCGATTTCTCCTTCTCTCTCAACCACCCTCACTCCCTCGCCGGCCAACAAGCTTGACAAGCACACTAAATCCGCTAAGGTGGTTATTAGCGATGGCGGTATCATCACAGCTTTGGTAAAAGCTTTGGGCTATGGCGCCCAAGTTGCCGCTTTGAGCATCTTGCACCAACCAGGTCGCATTAATCTTATCATGTGCATTAACATGAAGCTCTTCAAAGTGCTCGATGGGGGTTGGGTGTGGCTCAATCACCATGGTCGTGCCCTTTTTTCTCTTCCTAACCGAACTAAGACCACCATCACCAACCCTTCTAACCTGGTTTATGATGATGATGTGGATGGTGAGTCTGGGGGCGAATCTGATGGGGGTAGTGATAATGGTAGTGATGATGATGTCGAGGACATCCTTCGAGGTCACGGTGCTCGGCGTCGCGCTCCTGTCCGCCCTGACGCGGGCCCATTTGGCACTGCTGCGGCTCCCACTCCTGGAGCCATGGGTCCCTCTGTGTTTCAGACGGTTCTGGACTGTCTCAATTAGTTGCACATTCAGAACCAGGAGATCCTCCACAACCAGCAGAACATGGCTCACCTGGTCCATTATGCTTATGAGCGGCACCACTGGCCCTATCCTCCCCCTGATTGGCGACCTCGAGGCCCCCCAGGGCCTTACTGATTGATGCACTATGAGTATCCCCTCCGTCCGCGCATTTGCACTTCTCTTCCATTCATTGAGGACAATAAAATGCCCAAGTAGGGGGGACCGAGTTCTTTCTCGGGATATTTGGGGTTCATCTCGGGGTTTAATGACTGTGTTTTGGGAATGTGTTAATGTAGTGTATACACATATTTGCATATAGTATAGTTGCATACTCACTTGCATGATTAGGACACATTAGTTGCATTTTCATTTTAGTTTAATTGAACATGTAGCCTAGTGCATTTAGGATAGACACTTGCATCATAAAGGCGAATTGGTAGAGTTGGGGGTGCACAAGCTTTTGAGGTAATCTTTATCCTCTCTCTTCATCTTCCTTTGTGTTCCTTATTGCTTTTGTAGCTAGCTTTATTGCGTTTCTCTCCCCCCCAAAAAAGAAGAAGATTGTGAAAACCCCTCCTATGATGAAATACAAGGGGTGATGACTTGAATTGCTAGTTGTGGTCGTCCATGACAAATGATACTCAATTTGGGCGAATTCTTGTGAATTGGATTGTGAAAAATGATTTGATTGTGTGGCTATGTGCTTGTGTATTTGCCCATGAGAACTGCTATAACATGGACATTTCAACCTTGGCAATTGGCTAATCTTTTGAGCTAGTTTCAAGATTGTGGTGGAATAACCAGTGAGACTTTTTGAGCCATCATGACTATTCATTCTACATAGTCCAAAAAAGCTTTCTTTCATGAGTGCATGGCCCTCTAATGCTTGCATCTCTAGAACTTAGTACAACTCTCCTCAAAATCACATTTGACTTGTACACAGTGCTAATATGATCGAGGCATTTTTTTTGCTTCATGAACTACATGAGCCAAAAAGCCACCATATGACATTGTCCCTTTTTGCTAACCCTCTTATGCCTTCCCTTTTCGTTGCTTCACCCTTATTTATTTAACCCTTGGCCTAAAATAATTTTCCTACCCTCATCCAAATAGTGGAGCTGCGCATTGATTTTAGTAGAGCAAAATTGGGCATTTATCTGTTAGTACATTTTGATAATTTGCAATGGTTTGTACTCTTTGTTTTGTTTAGACTTGGACGTGGGAGTTGGAGTTTTGTTGACCCTTGCCATTCCCTCTTATTCCTGAGAAAAAAAAAAAGAAGAGAAAAAAAGAGGAGCAGCATGAAAAAAAGGGGGCGGAAACGAAGCAAAAAGAAAAAAAAAAAGGCCCACATTGAAAAAAAAGGGAAAATGAGCAGATAAGTGTTTGGCATAGGGAACCCTGAATAAGTTGTTTCACTCCCTCCCAATTGACTTTTGAGTGCATGCTATAGAAGGTTAGTTGGTGGTTTGGTGTGGATGTGGCTCCGCTTGGCTATTTAGCTATTTAGCTCCACCTTCCCAAAACAATCCCCTCCTTACCGATTCACCTCAGCCTTATTACAACCCTTTGACAAGTCCTCATGATTGGCATCTGTGTATTTTGTCCCTAGTGATGGAGAGTCGAGACTTCTACTAAGCTTATGGTAGCTTGTTAGCATTTAGAGCGGTTCTGAGTGAATCATGTTTACCCTTAAACACATGAGAGGAGTGCTCTCTCCATTCCCATGAGTGAGGATCTACCAATCTGGCTATCTCACCAACTGCTAGGGGTGAATATGGCCTGTCCCGCGGTTTAATATGGGGTGCATACTCTTGTATTCTAGTCATGTGATCCTTTACTCAGTTTTAGGGCATGCGTTTTTGAGAAAAACGAAGGTTTCGCCTTTATCAAATATCTTAGTTGTGAACTACCCTTCTTGTTGATTTAGTTGTCATTGCTCGCCTGAGGAGAGTGACATCTTGATGTGATCCTATCCCCCTTGATTCCTGATTGATAACATTGCTTGAGGACAAGCAAGTGATAAGTAGGGGGGAGTTGATAAACCTTAATTTTGACTGATATTCGATCCTAATTTGCCCTTTTCCCTCCACAATCTCTTGACTAATCTTAGCAAGAAGAGGGTGAATATGCTTTCATTAGCTCATTTTGTGCTGACAAGTGGCATTTCTCAATTTTCAGGTATCGTGCCCAAAAATGAGAGAGTTTTACCAATTTTACCGAAAAGGGGAGCTTTAGGATTGGAATTCCAACAAGAATGAAGGTTTAGTGAAGCCCCGAGGACCAAAAGAATCAGAACTAGTAGCTGCTGCAGGCGCACGATCGATTACAGGGTGCACACAACCATGCATCGAAGCCAGGAGCTACGCATAGTCGGGTGCACAATCGTGCGCTTCAACTGTGCACGATCTCTGGGACGCATGGGTGCCCGTGCGTTTATGCACGACCGTGCATCCCTAATTTTTCTCGCGACTTAACCAGTTTTGCGAGGGGCGCGGTGGGTCTTCTTCAGTTTTTGTTTTTTAGAAAGCGGGGGTTAGGCGATTTTTCTAGGGATTATTTCTCCATATTTTAGCATCAATCTAGATTGAATTAAAGGTGAAGAATTTTGTTTTTGGATTGATCGATAGACGTTTGCAATCAATAAAAGTACATTTGCCTTTCTCTCTCTTTGTGATTTTGACCCAAGTTTGCATCTTTGATCATGTTTGAGTTTCTTGTTTGTGATTGAGATTATTGAAATAATTAGTGGCTAAATATCCTATCTTGGGTTGGGATTAGCCCCTATTATGTAATTTGGATCCATGTCCTAGGTTTTTGTGAATGAATGTCTATGCTTATGGTTGAATTCTCACTTAGCGTGTCACGTGTTCGATGAATTGACTGAGAGGGTTGTATTCATGCTCTTAACTAACTTTAGGAGATCAACGAAATTTGAATCCTTAATTTAGAGCCACTTTGTGAGCGATTGAATTACTTAACATAAAAATAGTTAGGATTTCAATTGGAAATTGTAGGTTACCCGATTCTGTGGTTATGTTGATTCTAGTTTCATGAAAATAGATAACTAAGATTGCTCAACCAGTCTAATGACCTTTGAGAGACGGCGTAGACATGCTTTAACTTGTAGCCATTCCACTTCAACTATTTGTGCAGGCGAATTCGCATGATTCAGTGTTTGATCCAAAGACTATAATAGTGTGGTGAATCCCAACTTAAGATTTTTGCTAGCATTAAGTTAGATAATTTCTATAGTATTCATTTTCATCGACCTGAATCAGTTTCTGCCTAAATTGAGTGTTGCAGTCAATCGGGTGACTAAGACCAAGTTCCTTGTGGATACGAATCGTACTTGCCGTTGCTAGCTACAACTGGCACCGCGCACTTGCGGGAATAATTTTAACGTAACAATATACCATACAATTTTTATAATTTTCAATTATCCAATCCTCCACAAAAATTGAAACAATACCCGAAGATATACACTAAAATGTGGAACTTTCAATCAAAATCAATAAATCATAAAGTACACATCCAAAATTTATAAAAATTTACAGACAATAGTTAAGTGTCATAGAGAGTAGACAGTAAAATTTTCATAATTTGTCACCATGAAAATAACTCCCAAGCATTAAAACTATAGACGAAATTCATGCATCAATATAGGGTAGTTTCAATCAAAAATTCATAACTCACAAAGTATACATTCAAAATTTATGAAACTGCATGAAAAAATGTAAAATAACATGTTTATTCTACAGGAATATTTTCATAATTTTTCTCCAACTTGATAGCTCACAGTAATTCAAACGTCATCCAAATTTTCTGCCCTAATTAACAGGGCAGTTTCAATCAAAAATTCATAACTCACAAACCACATATCAGAAATTCACCAAACTTTACAGGAAATTGCCCAATATCATAGGTCACTACAATAAAAATTTTAGAAATTGTCTCCAAGATAATAATTCATAAAAATTTAAATAGCGGTCGAATCCATAGGAAATCCAAAAATTCAACCTAATTTCCGCCATCTTGTTCTTCTAATACTAGCCATCAACCCAAAAATCCATTGTTTAACATATAAATAAACAAATTCATAGTATAATTATCAAGTCACAACTTGCAATTAATCTAAAAATCATAATTAAATATGAAACTTTTAGGGGTGGGTTTCTAACAAGTGGAGTTAGTCTTCTAATCTATCAAACCCTAAAAATATCAAATTTATAACTTCAATTCTTAATTAATTTCTCGAATTCAAACATAAATTCTCAAATTAATCTCACCCTAATCAATTTTAGGTTGAAGAAAGCAAAGATTACTCACCTTTGTTTGCAATCAAAATCAAAATCCAAATTTTGCTTTCCTTCTTTTTCCTTCTTCTTCTTCTCTCCTCCTCTGCCTCTCTCTACATGGCTGTGTGTTGTGGGTTGGGGGAAAGAAGAAGAATAGAAGAATAGAGAAGCCCCTCCCCCTCTTCACGTGATTAAAAAAATCCCTTACTTTTCATTTTTTTTCTTTTTCATTTTTTTTGTTTGGGCCCAAATACCCCCTTTTCTATCTCTCTCTTCCTCTTTTTGATTTTGGTACAAATACTACTATTAAGAAATGCATCTATTTATTCTCCAAACATAATAATACTAACACTAACTCAAGCATATACATGCATATTAAACATAGAGAACCCAAAATATGCACATAAAATATAAATTACCACATAAATCAAAATTAGCAACGAAATTTCGGGGCATGGCTGCATGCAGGGTGGAGATATGAGCGGCTACTGAAGTCCCTGGTGCCATATGAATAGTATATGGGTTTATAAATGCTCCAGGATGATCCATCTAAATATGAAAGCAGAAGAAAAGAAAGATAAGTGTTAGGAAAGTTTTAATATTTATAAACCCCAAGTGTAGGGTGCATCCTTGAGTATTCGGGGTGTCGTCTGTAAGGCGTTATGTTTCTAAGTACGAGAACTAACTAAACCATTTCAAGCTAGGCAAAACAAAAGGGGAATAGAAAATAGAACTAAACTACTAAAACAAACAAAAGACTTTGATTATGATTAAACCTGAGATAAACTAACTAATCAATTCAAACCCTAACCTTTCCAAGTTATGCTAGGATTCAGACTTGATCAGTTACACCATCAAAGCTCACCTAAACCCTCTCTCAAGGGTCGAGGGCTAGTTTAATTGTTATAACCATTCATTTGCATGAAGTAGCCTAATTAAACTACAAAAGTAATAACCTTGGATTCAACTAGGGCCCCGACTATTTTCATGTCTAAATGTTAGTCATTCTCTTTACCCACAAAAATAATTGACCTCACCTTTCAGTACAAGACAATTGCCCTAAAATACGGATGAAAGCTCTTTCAACCATTTCATTGAACACTTGATGGGTGTGAGAGAAAACCCTAAATTCTAGCATAAATAAGTTACACTAAGGCATAACAAGAATCCATTAGCCATCTATGGGACGAATCACAACCAAAGATCAAAATTTAATTCACAACTAAATATTGGAATGAAAGCGAAATGATAGACTATCGAACTAGTAAACAAACTCAAAAGAATGAAATTAAAGAGAGGGAGAAAAGGAGAACTTAGCATTAAATCTTAAAATCGATCCATCTTCCACAAATTATACACAAAACTAACCTAATCTAATCCCCCTAAAGGGGTTTGTGGAGCTAAGAATCAACCCTAATTGACCCTCTGAGGAACCCAGCAAAAAGGCCTCCCCTAAATTTAGAAGAGAATCTGCTTTAAAAAGTTCGAAATACCGCTCTGTCCCACTGGTCCGGGGACGCATAGTCTTGCCTCGATGCACGGTTGGCCGTGGGCCAGTACACGGGCACCACACACGGCCGTGCGTGGTGGCAAGCAGCCCGTGCGTGGCTTCTGCCTCGGCTGCATGACCATACGACGCTGCGACACGGTCGTGCCATCTTCCATGCCTCTTTCGCTGGCTTCCGGGCTTCGCTAGACCTCCATTCTTCTTTGAAATCGCTCCTAAGGTCTTCCTTTCTATCAAAACCTGATGATTTCTCCTGAAAGCAAGACATAATACGTTATAAGCACGATACAACTCGAAGGAAGTGAATTTAACCATTTCTCAGCTAAACTTGACATGAAAACACCGAGGCAAAAGGATCAAATAAGACTAAAATGAGGTCAAATATAGGTGTAACAAATACCCCCACACCTACCTTTTACTCGTCCTTGAGCAAAACGAAAGTAGGAACTAAACTAAACAACTAACTCACTTTTATAGGAATCACGGTTACATTTAACATATGCAACAATCCCTTTAAACCCCTTGGTTTCCCAAAGTGGATGAGTGAGGTCTCGTAAGGGTTTGCAGAAGATGTACCCACAAAATCTTGAAAAAGAAAAATAAAAAGAGAAAGAAAAAATAGAAAATCTTTTTGGGTTAATAAATAAAGCACAACATATATACACTGGGGACAACTATACATAATTGAGCAAACCATATCACCCTTGTAACTCAAGTATCAGTCTATACACAGGCATCATATACATTTTAAGAGTCGCCATCCCAAGGAATGGCATCCAGACATCAACTTTTCACCCCACGATGCATCGAAACGTTGGATCCATCCTGGTACTTTGTGTGTAAAGGTATCATCATCCTCGGAGCTAGGCTTATCAAAATTTGACTCAATCCACTTGATTGGCATCAACTACATTATTAACTTATTAACATGGGAAGTAAGCATTCCCGGTAGCAGTATTGCCTCATAGGGTAGCACCCAGTAGTGCATGCCTCAAAGGAATACTTCGCATTCCCGGCTCTCAAATTCTTTTTGGTTCCTTTTTTTCTTTTCATTCCTTTTTTTTTGAAGTGAAAACAAAAGTATAGTTATGCACACAAGCAAGTGGAAGAGTCAAACATGGAAGGCTAAGACCCTAAGATAATGATAATATATAAATCAGGACTAGATTACAAAACGACAATGGATTGTTGAGGTTAGAACTGAGGCCTAGAATGACACAATCAGGACAGAGATCTATCATGCATATCATACTTATATAAAAGCTAATAGCTAAGGTACAAGAGATAAAGGCCAATTAAAATAATACAAAACTCTTCAAAAACCACTAAAAGTAATTTTTTTAAAAAAATTTCAAAAGTAGGTAGCGTGGCTTCTCCTCCCCTATACCTAGATCTCACAATGTCCTCATTGGGAGCCAAAGAGCTACTAAACCACCAAAACATATATCTACATAAAAAAAAATAAACCTATGAAAATAACTATATAGAAACAAAAGACAAATAAGAAAAAGAAAGAGAAATATGTGCAAGAAGAGAAAAGAAGGAGCGAATTTACCTGGTTATGTGTTGGGTACACCTAAACTACCACCTCCTCAAGACTGTACTATGAGAGCTGAAGGAGCATCAGTCACTCCATCTCATCTTAAGATTGAGGCCACTAATTCAAATACCGTCAAAGCTCACAGGAGCTTATCAAACACCTGAGCATGCAACTCAGATGAATGTGAGTAAGAGCACTTACATATGAATCGAGGAATAACAGCAAGTGCTCATGTAAACTTATTGAATGCCATGGAAAAGTCAGCAGAATAATCAAATGCAGTGGTCAACATGATTTTCACAGGCATGGTCTTTAGGTACAAACTATAAGGGTCAAGCGAGGGGTCATACCCTCTAAAGGTACCTAGAAACTCCAGATAGTCAACCACATTCCCCTCAAGCATATCATGATGGTCAACAAATGACATATTACGACACTCAGGGGAAGGGGAGGGTAGTGAATATAAAGAGAAAGCCTAGAATGTGTCAAGAGGGTTGGGGTATATATTATCAACAAGATCAGGACTAGCTGGCCCTACAACCACAATATTAACACATGAAGTCCCTGTAGGAGTCTCATGAAGGTCATGCACCTCAATAGGAACATCTCCTGACTCACAACATATATCATCCTCATCAACACTAGTACAAACACCAAATGTCTTACCAATGTCAAACTCCGTCAACTAAGCTAAAGGGAAAGGTGGATCAAGAAAGGTTATGAATAGTGCAGTGTTGTCCCTAAGGGTATTGGGTAGGGATGAAGCAACAATGGATAAAGTAGTCAAGGAAGGGTCTGGTACTTTCTCTAGTCCAGATTCTAGAGTAAGAAAAGACGCACCATCATCACACAAGTTAGCATCAAGTCTAGGAGAACTAAACATAAGGTCGGTCTCATGTGACAGGTCATACTCCTGCATTTTATTAGCAAACTGGATTTGTTGCTCATTCATTGTCTCTATCATACTGGTAAGCATGGCAAACCAATCAGCAGAAATATAATAGGGACAAGAATAACCGTCATGATCAGAACAATGACAAATTTCGCAAGAGGGTGGGTTGGAAGAATCAAAACAACTTGTCTCAAATACATAACTATCCCAGGCCAACCAGTCAAAAAAATTACATGCTTCATCAACATTTTTAGCATAAAAATTCCGATGTTCTAAAAGAGCATGGGTCTCACAATTCACACGCTCATATACTATACTTGGGATTTTCCACTTCTCCAAGCAATAACCACAATGAGCAAGAAAAGCATGTAACCTGTTATTATATCTCTAAAATAATTCATACTCATACTGAGCGGAGCGGGATATACGCATTTTTAGGGTTTTTTTTTTTTTTTTTGGTAAGAGCCTAGTCTCGAATACTCAAGTGAGCTCCAATATTGAAAAGCAGCAACTCCCCGACAACGATGCCAAAAACTTGTTAGGGAAGTTTTAATATTTATAAACCCTAAATGCAAGGTGTATCGTTGAGTACATAGAGTGTCGTCTATAGGAAGTTGTGTTTCCAAGTACCAGAACTAACTAAAGCATCTCAAATTAGGCAAAACAAAAGGGGAATACCCTAACCTTCCCAAGTTATGCTAGGATTCAGACTTGATCGGTTGCACCATCAAAGCTCACCTAAGCCCTCTCTCAAGGGTCAAAGGCTAGTTTAATTGTTCTAATCACCTATTTTCACGAGATTAACCCAATTAAACTACAAAAGTAGCAACCTTGGATCTAACTATGACCTAAACTATTTTCATGTCCAAATGTTGCTCATTCCCTCTACCTGTACTAGACAATTGACCTCACCTCTCAATACAAGTTAATTGCCCTAAAATACGGATAAAAGGTCTTTTAAGCATTTCATCGAACACTTGGTGAGCGTAAGAGAAAACCCTGAATTCTAGCATAGAGAATTTAGGTTAAGGCCTAAATAAGAATCAATTACCCATCTACAGACTAATCACAACCAAAGATCAAAATTTTAATTCAAAACTAAATATTAAATGAAAGCGAAACAATAGACTATAAAACTAGCAAACGAACTCAAAAGCATTAAATCTTGAAATCGATCAGTCTTCCACAAATTATACACAAAACTAACCTAATCTAATCCCTCTAAAAGGGTTTGTGGAGGCTAAGAATTAACCCTAATTGGCCTTATAACCAGCAAGAAGGCCTCCCCTAAAATTAGAAGAGAATCTGCTTTAAAAAGTTTGAAAATCCGTGCCACTGCGCTGGCTTGGGGGAGGCACGACCGTGCCTCCATGCACGACCAACTGTGTGCCAGCGCACGGGCACCATCCACGGCCGTGCGTGGTGGCAGGAAGCCCGTGCATGGCTTCTGCCTCGGCTGCACGATTGTGCGACCCTGCTACACGGTCGTGGCATCTTCTACGTATCTTCCGTTGGTTCGCTAGACCTCTATTAAGACCTGAGGATTTCTCCTGAAGGTAAGATAGAACACGTTATAAACGCAATATGACTTGAAGGAAGTGAATTTGACACTTTCTCCTCTAAACTTGACGTGTAAACACCGAGAAAAATGGATCAAATAAGGGCTAAAATGAGGTCAAATATAGGTTCAACAATAAGCCACACTTACACAGATATTTCTTGGAAAACATGATTTACCTATAGCATTGTCCTAAAACCTCACATTCTAACCCTCGAGCATCCTACTGCTCACAGTGATTCACAAACCTGACTCTGCTAGCACAACTATAACGCCCCCAATCCTTAATGTCTGATTATTCTAACTTAATCACTTATCTACTATTGGTTGGCAGCGGAAGCCTTTTGATTGGAGGCATAACCACCGTTTCGTAATGAACAAGGCTGCCTGAAACTACCTGTAACGTTGTGCTATCCTTATCACCACCTGATTCACCAACATTGGAAATAAACATACGTTTAACCACTTGTACAATTCATGATACACTTGATAACTCAGTGTGTAGCATTCAAATACTAGCAACTGCAGCGTCTAAAGAATATACAACCAACGAGTTTTTAGGAGTGTTAGCCTATAAATCACTATGAGGATTTGGCTAGCGAATCCTCAGCAAAAGGAGTTGCAGCTCTCTTTCATTTCTTGCTAACGTCTGGCTTGCCAGGAGAAGGACTGTTTACTGATCATTTACCTAAAATATGATACACAAAAGCATTCGAATAATAAGCCGAAACTCAGCACGTACATTCTTTCGTAGTAAAAGAAGCTTTGTGTTTAATTAGTTGGGCGCTCGCATTTCAAAATATTTTGTTTTGCAAACAAGAGAGAGAATGTGCAAGTAAAGTTGATTTGCTGGTTCGTATTTGAAAGTGGATCCCTATTGATATCTGAAGCGATCTTGAGATAGGTGCACACCTCATAGGCCGATCGAAAAGCATGAGTTGCAGCAGTGCTTGTAAATTGAAGGGCATACACCTTGATGATTGATAATTAATGGGCCACTTGCTTAGGTGGCAAAATGTTGCCTAAAATGATTCATTATATGAACATTATATTGATTTTGTATAGTTTGAGAAATATGTGAGTTTTCATAGAGCACACGCAATATACCTATCTGATCTTTGAAAGTCTCTCTTCATTTTAGTGAAAATCGTTTATTGGCAGTTTGAAGCAATAGAGATGGCCTCACTTCTGCTTCAAATATGTAATTTTTTTTATTAGTGTGAGATTAAGAATTTTTATTAAAATTTCTTGACTTAATGAATAATTTAAATCCCTCGACTTCTCTTTTAATTATTAGTATCACAATTGTTGTTAACTTAACTTGGTTTTATTTTATTTTTGTTTTCATTCCTCTCCTTCATACTACTACTAACATTCCTTTAATGAGTATCATAAAAGTGTAATGGGGTGACTCATCGTGTGTTTATTAATAACGACGTTATCACCACCACTATTCAAATTACCGATATAAGCTCGTTACTATCGTTATTTCGTCACAATATTAGTATTAATGTCATTATAAATCATTGTTATCACTATTATTATTATTATTATTATTATTATTATTATTATTATTATTATTATTATTATTATTATTATTATAGTTGTAGTTATGTTTATCGTTGTTAGTCACAGTTACGGGTTAGACAAACTAGTCATGGTGTGGTTTAACGATGATATCGGTTTGGTTTTAGGTTCAATCCGAAGGGCCCCCTAACATGTCTAACCCTTAAATTTATTCTCGAATAACATCCTCAACCTTGATCCCAATGTAAACTTTACCCCAAATCCTTTCTAATTTAATTTAAAACGATACTTTCCATCCATTCTTCATTCCCTCAA
This sequence comes from Carnegiea gigantea, assembly GCA_029747015.1. NCBI lineage: Eukaryota > Viridiplantae > Streptophyta > Magnoliopsida > Caryophyllales > Cactaceae > Carnegiea > Carnegiea gigantea. Next base: position 152,301 of record JAKOGI010001153.1, read on the forward strand.
GCTACGTCACTTTCCTAGTCAACCCTTTAACTGATTTAGGTTGCTAACCCATATTAACTCCAAGTTAGCAATATCACTAGCTTGAACAACCACTATTTTATCATCTTCATCCCATAACCAAGTTAAGCTTCACACTTTGACTTAATATTCTCGAAGTATTCAAGATTATTACATTTCTCTTGCTTCCTCTCCTCTATCTT